>JASEVX010000190.1:0-258557 GCA_031761405.1 Serripes groenlandicus
TGCATTAGATCAGACTGAACTTCTGAATTAGTCAATATAATGGTCTTAATCACTCCGACAGACTGTCAGTTTAACCAAGTAATGCATTAGATCAGATAGAACTTCTGAATTAGTCAATATAATGGTCTAAATAGCTCCGACAAACAGTCATTTGGTAAAAGCAATGCATAAAATCAGACCGAACTTCTGAGTTAGTCAAGATAATGGTCTTTATAGCGCCGACAAAAGGTCATTTGATACAAGTAATGCATAAGATCAGATAGAACCTCTGAATTAGTCAAAGATAATGGTATAAATAGCTCCGACTGACGGTCATTTGATACAAGTAATGCATTAGATCAGACCGAACCTCTGAACTTGTCAAGATTATGGTTCATATCGCTCATTTGGTACAATTAATGCATTATATCAGATGGAACATCTGAATTATAGTCATGACAAACGGTCATTTGATACAAGTAATGCCTAAGATCAGATAGAACCTCTAAATTAGTCAAGATAATGGTTTTTATAGCTCCGACAGACGGTCATTTGATACAAGTAATGCATTAGATCAGACTGAACTTCTGAATTAGTCAAGATAATGGTCTTTAAAGCTCCGACAGACGGTCATTAGGTACAAGTAATGCATTAGATCAGATCGAACCTCTGAATTAGTCAAGATAATGGTCTTTAAAGCTCCGACAGACGGTCATTTGGTACAAGTAATGCATTAGATAAGACCGAACCTATGAATTAGTTAAGATAATGGTCTTTAAAGCTTCGACAGACGGTCATTTGGTACAAGTAATGCATAAGATCAGACTGAACTTCTAAATTAGTCAAGATAATGGTCTAAATAGTTCCGACAAACAGTCATTTGGTACAAGTAATGCATTAGATCAGACCGAACTTCTGAGTTAGTCAAGATTACTGGTCTATATAGCTCCGACAAACGGTCATTTGATACAAGTAATGCATAAGATCAGACCGAACCTCTGAATTAGTCAAGATAATGGTCTTTATCGCACAGACAAACGGTCATTTGATACAAGTAATGCATAAGATCAGACCGAACCTCTGAATTAGTCAAGATAATGGTCTTTATCGCACAGACAAACGGTCATTTGGTACAAGTAATGCATAAGATCAGACCGAACCTCTGAATTAGTCAAGATAATGTTCTTTATCGCACAGACAAACGGTCATTTGATACAAGTAATGCATTAGATCAGACTGAACTTCTGAATTAGTCAAGATAATGTTTTTTATAGCTCCGACAGACTGTCAGTTGATACAAGTAATTCATTAGATCAGACTGAACCTCTGAATTAGTCAAGATAATGGTTTTTATAGCTCCGACGGACTGTCAGTTGATACAAGTAATGCATTAGATCAGACTGAACTTCTGAATTAGTCAAGATAATGTTTTTTATAGCTCCGACAGACTGTCAGTTGATACAAGTAATGCATTAGATCAGACTGAACCTCTGAATTAGTCAAGATAATGGTCTTTATTGCACAGACAAACGGTCATTTGATACAAGTAATGCATTAGATCAGACCGAACCTCTGAATTAGTCAAGATAATGTTCTTTATCGCACAGACAAACGGTCATTTGATACAAGTAATGCATTAGATCAGACTGAACTTCTGAATTAGTCAAGATAATGTTTTTTATAGCTCCGACAGACTGTCAGTTGATACAAGTAATGCATTAGATCAGACTGAACTTCTGAATTAGTCAAGATAATGGTTTTTATAGCTCCGACAGACTGTCAGTTGATACAAGTAATGCATTAGATCAGACTGAACCTCTGAATTAGTCAAGATAATGGTCTTTATCGCACAGACAAACGGTCATTTGATACAAGTAATGCATTAGATCAGATAGAACTTCTGAATTAGTCAAGATAATGGTCTTTAAAGCTCCGACAGACTGTCAGTTGATACAAGTAATGCATTAGATCAGATAGAACTTCTTAATTAGTCAAGATAATGGTCTTTAAAGCTCCGACAGACGGTCATTTGGTACAAGTAATGCATTAGATCAGATAGAACCTCTGAATTAATCAAGATAATGGTCTTTAAAGCTCCGACAGACTGTCATTTGGTACAAGTAATGCATTAGATCAGATAGAACTTCTGAATTAGTCAAGATAATGGTCTTTATTGCACAGACAAACGGTCATTTGATACAAGTAATGCATTAGATCAGATAGAACTTCTGAATTAGTCGAGATAATGGTCTTTAAAGCTCCGTAAGACGGTCATTTGGTACAAGTAATGCATTAGATCAGATAGAACTTCTGAATTAGTCAAGATAATGGTCTTTAAAGCTCCGACAGACGGTCATTTGGTACAAGTAATGCATTAGATCAGATAGAACCTCTGAATTAGTCAAGATAATGGTCTTTAAAGCTCCGACAGACTGTCATTTGGTACAAGTAATGCATTAGATCAGATAGAACCTCTGAATTAGTCAAGATAATGGTCTTTATTGCTCCGACAGACTGTCATTTGGTATACGGTATGCCTTAGATCCGACGGAACCTCTGAATGAGTCATGAACATTGTCTATTGGCACAAATGTTCCTATGGTGACCATTTACCAAGATTGCATACATTTTGTTTAGAGTGCTGGAGGTTACATTCGGTAAAATGTGTAATATATAGTAACTTGCTTAAATTGAGTTGTTAATGAAATGTTCTGGGTTTGTTTAATATATAGCTATTTGGCGAGCAAAAGTTTTCCGTTGGAGGCATTGGTATACGTTATAAAGAGCCTTATATACAATGTAGTATTCTTATAATATACATGTACCAAGCTATAGTATGTCATATATGTCTGACGAACAATCATTTTACTGTTTAATTGGTCTGACATTGTACATATTTCATAACATTGTGGAATGAATACGTTGACATTTCTTTCGTATTTACAGATAACTATACTTCGGTACATCATTTGCATTTTTTGTTTGTTTTACTTATTCATAATTAAATGGAAACATTATGGAAATTATTAAATGTTACATCATGGGGAAAAGAACAGACATGTAACTTTTTTCATACAGACGACATGTTCATACAGTACACTTGATTTTTTTATCTAATATTTTCTTAATTATTTATTTCAGACGGGCACATAGGCCTTTTAAAATACCGACATACCCCTAGTTATGCGAAAACGCGAAAAGGGGAGTAAGCTTTAAGGGACATTGAAACCATCAAAAGTTACTCCTTCTGGGAACCTGCAATAGTTTAGGTAACTTTAAGAGGTCAATAAAGCAACACATTAACCTCCCTGCTGACCCTGCAAAAGTAAAAATCTTACTGAATTGATTTTAAAAAAATCGATTATGATACCTTTCCGGTATACAATAATTTGCTAACACCAAGTTACAACACATCTCATGTGTTGGAAGCATCTTTGTCTTTTTAGTAGGCATGGAACCATGTATATCAACATGTGTGCAATGACGAGCGCTTTTAAATCTCTGGTTGGATTTTGATAGGATTATTTGGTCTCATTGGTCCTTAAAACCTTATCTTAAAGTTTTTATGAATTCTGAAAACCGGTATGCACTCAGAACTATATAAAAGTATGAACTATATCGCTGGTGCTTTTGACCCCCTTTTGATGTTTTTCATAAAAATTATGAAAATTAATTTGTTTTATCTCATTCTCTGAAACTCTTTTATGTCTACACGAAACTAGCAGTTCTTAAGATTAATATATAATTTTTCCGCAATATCTATTCACTATCTATTGTTTCCATATATTGGTGTAGACCTGGTGGTGATTTTGTTGGTCCGGAAGGCCAAAACTTAGGTACTACCTCAGGGACCCATTTTAGGCCTTTTTGGTGCGTTTTCGATGTCGGATGGTCACTCACTATGGTTATCTTGGCTTTTATGTGTAGCGCTAGTATATTCTATAAGTATATGGCAAAATTATTATTGTACTCGCGTTTTTGCGTCCGTACTTGTTTTCGCGTCAGGCAAAATACTCATTTGGTCTATTTTCGGCCAAATGTCGTTTTAATCTTCTTTTTCTCACTTGTACGCACATCAATATATTATTTTGAATATTATTTTGAGGTATGGTTACATAGATATGTGAACTAGCTACCCATCCATGCCTAAATCGCACCTCCTTCCTTGTTCCCCAACCCGGGCGGAGTCGATACCGTGCCTGTAGGGGTCAATCACCATCCCGGTCATGTCAATTATCTTTTTCTGACCTGTTAGCGCTATCATAGTTCATATTGAGGCAGTGTTGCATAGGTATGTGTACTAGCTACGCAACCATGACTAGATCGCACCTCTTTCGTTGTTCCCCTACCTGGACGGAGTCGATACCGTGCCTGTAGAGGTGATTTTGACACTGAAAATCATCATCCCGGTCATTTCAATGATTTTTTTCTGACTTGTAAGGTCTATGATAGTTAATATTGAGGCCTGGTTGAATAGGTACTGGAACTCGCTACACAACCATGACTGAATTGGACCTTCTTCCTTGTTCCCCGACCTGGACGGAGTCGATAAAGTCAAAATCACCAAACAAGTACTTTCACTAATATATAAACGACTCTCAGGTTGGGAGAAAACGAATTTAGGCATGGTTATGTAGCTAGCAACAATAACTATGCAACCAGGTCTCAATACCATATGTCATATTATGCACAGGTGACAAAAAGATTATTGTGAGCACATTGGTGGAGATTTTAACTGTAAAAGTGACACTTAAAACTACATTTACCAATACCTATGAGGTATGGTTGCATTGGTATTGGTAGGAGTAGTAGTAGTAGTAGTAGTAGTATAAGAAAAAGAAGTAGTAGTATCAATAGAAGTAGTAGTAGTAGTAGTAGTAGTAGTAGTAGATGACAAACACAAATACCCATACATACATACAGACAGACATACAAACATACAATCATATATACATTCAGACAGACAGACAGACAAACATTCAGACAACATACATACATTCAGCCATACATACATACAAACAGACAGACAGATGGACACACATACATACATTCAGACATACATACATACAGACAGACAGGCAAACATTCAGACAGACATACATACAGAACTAGAACTATCACTGAAGGTGATGAATACCCCCAGCTGGTGCCTGACAATATACATATGTATGAGAAAATGAAGGGTCCATAACTCATTTAAAAATAATTCCAGTGCAACACACCGACAATATGCACAACTAGGCTTGGTATCAATCATTCTTGTGAAATTCTGACCAAGGATTGCTGAGAAATAGTATTCACAAGAAATGTCCAAAGACCATCGGACCGACAAACCAACAAACCGACCAACCGACCGACAAGCGTGACTCCTATATAGCCCCCATATACTATGTATCTGGGGGTATAATTACATACAGACAGAGGGACAGACATAGATTCAAAAAGACAGACATACATATATACATACAGACAGATGGAAGATATATATACAGACATACAAGTATATACATTCAGACAGACATACATATATACATACATACAGGCAGACAGTGTTAGTAGAAGTATTGGTTGTAGTTGCAGCAGTAGTAGTAGTAGTAGTAGTAGACAAACACAAATACCCATACATAAAGACAGACAGATATTCAGACAGACAAACAGACATACATACATACAGTGTTAGTAGAAGTATTGGTTGTAGTTGCAGCAGTAGTAGTAGTAGTAGTAGTAGTAGTAAGAGTAGTAGTAGTAGTAGACAAACACAAATACCCATACATAAAGACAGACAGATATTCAGACAGACAAACAGACATACATACATACAAACAGAGGTATGGTTGCATAGATAATGGATATAGCTACATATACATGATCCTTTTCATGGGTCTGTCATTTTGTCTGTCCGTGCGTCCTTGATGCAATGTTGAAAAACGGGTGCAGATTCGATCCCAGGCCAGGTCATATCAAAGATTCTGAAAAGGGCAGTGATGATTGCCCTCCTTGGTGCTCAGGATTGCAGGGTTAGCATAATGATTGACAAACTGGTGTCAGTATAGTTTTACTGAAAATCTACCCAGAAAACGCTGTGAGATAACTGATTTAACTTCACACAATCAATCAATCAATCATCTTTCCAGGTTTTTTGCAGCATAAACAGAGATATCCAGAATTAGAGGACAAGGGTCTTACTCTTTCTTTGATGTAGAGGTATTGGTTTGTTAAAAATCAGATAAACTCAAGTGTTCAACTTTTTTTTTTTTATAATTCAACATGAATTGAAGATTTAGCAAAACTTAGACATAAACATAGTATGAAATAAAATATACAACAGACATATCTATCAATGTTATCAGTTATAGCACTATCACATGTGCACGTCTCTTGAACGCATGTTGGTTAAAGGGAGCAATTTCTCAGTATGCTGCAAGGTTTTTAGCCAAATGTTAATCATGCTTTCATTTGTAGAATATTTTAACAAGAGCATCTCCGACATTATCCAATAGCAGGGTCTTTTTGTATGGAAGTTTTTTATTTCCTGTCACCTTGACCTATGACCTACTTCACAAAACTGTCTAAACTCTCTTGACACTAATCCTGTGTATTGTTGTATGAAGGATGTTGTATGAAGGAATTCTGTCCACCTATAAAGGTGACAGAGCAATGACTTCATTTCAGTCACTATGACCTTGACCTTGAACTTTGTCAATGAAATGCCTTCTCGGACAAGAGACAATGCTTGAGAACATATGTGTAAAGTTTATCAAGAATCGGATGAAAAATGAAGTTGCTAGAGCTATAATGTCCTTGGGAAAGTAATAAAATCACTGTGACCTTGACATGGGACATTGACATAGGTCAGTTAAACGAGCACTTGTACAAGAGGCAATGCTTTTGAGCATGATTAAGATGTTTTATAAATATTTGATATTGGGACATGTACATACATGGCAGATCACAAAGATAACTTAACCTAGATGTTTGAGTTGTAATATGCACATGAATTTGGTCAATATCATAATATATTGTTATTCATTCAATAAAAGGTTTACCAATCAACATGGATTGAAGGTACATGTATCTGACATCAGCCTAGGAACATTTCTACAAAATTTTAGATCACCCTAGGAACATTTCTACAAAATTTTAGATCACCCTAGGAACATTTCTACAAAATTATGGATCACCCTAGGAACATTTCTACAAAATTATTTGACAATCGGCAGAGAAGATTTTTAAAGGTTTCACTATTCACTATAGCAATATAAGGCAAAACAGCCCGCCTCCTTGCGGCCATGTTTTTTGACCCCATCAACATGGCTTGGAGGAATCTGATAGAGAACAAGAACATTTTCTACAAAATTATAATGAAACACTAAATCTTGAGGCAAACAAGCAAGGTTAATGCTGGAATAAGCAAACAAGCAAGGTAAATACTAGAGGAAGCAAACATTACATTAAGAACTTAAAGAACATAATATAATATTTTGACCTTTTCACACATACAACAAAGCTGCATTAGAAGACTTTGAAAACAAATGGGCAAAATGTGGAAGAACTATATAGTTGAAAGTATAAATACTGGCTAAAATATTGAGCCAAAATGAACGATTATTCATATTGCCACAACGTTTTCAAGATTTATTTACAGCACAATAATCAAATTAGTGTATATGGGAAGACAGGTGTCAAAGAAAATTAGCTAATTAAGGTGGGGATACAAGCAAACAAAATGTGTAGCTAAATGTTGAAGCAAATAAGCAAGGTTAATGGTAGAAGCAGCAAACATTATATTAAGAACTTACATAATATATCCTTTTTACCTTTTCACGCATACAACAAAGCTGCAGCAGACAACTTTGAAAATATATGGGCACAATGTGAAAGAACTATATAGTTGAAAGTATAAATACTGGCTAAAAATATTCAGCCAAAATGAGCAAGTGTCTATTATGAGGAATTATTCATATTGCCACAACGTTTTCAAGATTTGTTTACAGCACAATAATCAAATTAGTGTATATGGGAAGGCAGGTGTCAAAGAAAATTAGCTAATTAAGGTGGGGATACAAGCAAACAAAATGTGTAGCTAAATGTTGAAGCAAAAAAGCAAGGTTAATGGTAGAAGCAGCAAACATTATATTAAGAACTTACATAATATATCCTTTTTTACCTTTTCACGCATACAACAAAGCTGCAGCAGACAACTTTGAAAACATATGAGCAAAATGTGGAAGAACTGTATAGTTGATAAAATTGAATATTTCAAGCCAAATTGAGTAATTGTCTATTATGAGCAATTATTATGGTTGCCACAATGTTTTCAAAATTTATATTTGACTTGAACAAAATGTTCATTGTTATATACAGAGAGTAACATACATGTAACAATGACAATTATCAAATGAAATTATGGAAAAAGAAATTTAAATTTAAATATAAATAATGATGTTGTTGTTAAAATATCTATATTTTTTCATGTTTTCAGTTTGAAATTGTTGTATATAAAACCATTTTCAGAAACATTTTCATTTCCTATATATCATTACACCTGTACACAGAACAGAGCATATTCAGTGATAATGTCCTTCGTAATTGACCCTGACATCCTCTATGACATGCAAAGCAAAGTATACATACCATAAACACGCCCATGTTAATGTGGATGTCCTTAGTAGTTGACCTGGGCATCCCCCTACATGTAATGCAATTTATACATATGCATATTCAGACAAAACTAAAACAATTTATATCATACACATGCGCACAAAGAACAGAACATGTAAGTAAGAATGTCCTTCGGACATCCACCCAGGCATGCAATATATATATATATATACCATACACATGGGCTTGCCTACACACGCGCACACAGAACAGAACATGTCAGTTTAAGAAAACTCATATTGTCTTGGGGATACAAGCAAACCAAATATGTAGGTAAATTTTGAAGCAAACAAAACAAGCAAGCTTAACGCAGACAGGGTAAGCAGCAAACATTACATTAAGAACTTATATGACACTTTTCTTTTAACCATTTCACACAGACAATAAAGCTGTAGCAGACAACCTTGAATATATTGGCAAATTTTAGAGGTCTAACACATTTTGCCAAAATGTATAAGACCTCTAAAGTTATAATTAGAATAACTGAATAAAATAGAAAACATTGTGCCAGGAGGAGAAATTGTCCTTTATGACTCAGACTAATTATGAGCAATAATTTGGATTGTCACAATGTTTTAAATATTCATCTCCAGCAGAGCGACCAAATTTATTTATATGGGAATTGGTTGAATCAAATCAAAATAAAATAAATAAGGGCATAAAAGAGCACATTTATGGCAGAGTGGCACATGTCATTAAGTTCTGAAGGAGCTGTGTACGACTGCATGAGCTGCCATTTCAATTGTTTACCAAAATATTAAATTTATTTTAGTCAGTCTGTTTTTGGACAGATTTGGCAGCTCATTCCAGCGAACAGCCTCAACATTGCAAACAGAATGCAGCCAGCCAAAAGCTTGTTATTCTTACCTTGTGTGCCACCAACATATTCTCATTGCTAAAGAAATAAACATAATTTTCAAGGTAATAACGTATATATAAACAAGTTAATGTCGTATTGCAAGCAATACAAAAGTCCCCTACCGGATAAAGACAGCACATTGTGTATTGTATGTGCATTTGTTGACAAAAACAACAATGCACTGCATACATTTTGGATACAGTCCTATCAAATATTTCTCATTTCGACCTTTGACCTGTAAGTGTGACCTGGACCTTTCAGTTACAGGCCTGTGTCTTGTGCGCCACATGTCACCTCATCATGGTGAACATGTGTGCCCAGTAACTTGGGAAATCTGTGATGCATGGTTTTTCATTTCGACCTCTTAGTGTGACCTTGACCTTTGAGGTACAGGCATGGGTCTTGTGTGCGACATGCCACCTTTTGATGGAGAACATGTGTGCCTTGTAACTTGGGAATCCATGCCTCATCATAACGAACGTTTGTGCCAAGTTTCATGGAAATGTCTTATGTGCCACATGTCACCTCATCATGGTTAACATGTGTGCCCAGTAACTTGGGAATCCTATGATGCATGGTTGAAATGCAGGCCGGACAAGGTACAGTCCTATCAAATAGTTCTCATTTTGACCTTTGACTTCTAAGTGTGACCTTGACATTTGAGCTATAGGCATGGTTCTTGTGTGCCCAGTAACTTGGGAATCCTATGATGCATGGTTGAGATGCAGGTCGGACAAGGTACAATCCTATCAAACAGTTCTCATTCTGACCTTTGATCTCTAAGTGTGACCTTGACCTTTGAGGTGAACATGTGTGCCAAGTAACTTGGGAAACCTATGATGTATGGTTGAGATGGGAGCCGGACAAGGTAGTCATATCAAACAGTACTCATTCTGACCTTTGACCTCTTGAGTGTGACCTTGACATTTGAGGTACAGGCCTGGGCCTTGTGCACAACACGCCGTCTCATCATGGTGAACGTTTGTGCCAAGTTTCTTTGAAATCCTATGAGGCATGGTTGAAATGTGGGCTGGACAAGGAACAGTCCTATCAAATAGTACTAATTTTGACCTTAGAACTCTAAGTGTGACCTTGACATTTGAGGTACAGGCCAGGACATGCCGCCTCATCATGGTGAACGTTTGTGCAAAGTTATTTTGAAATCCTTTGATGCATGGTTGAAATGTGGGCCGGACAGGGTACAGTCCTATCAAATAGTACTCATTTTGACCTTAGAACTCTAAGTGTGATCTTGACATTTAGGGTAAAAGCCTGGGTCTTGCACTCAGTTAACACAAATGGATTCTAATGTGCAAAACCCGTCTATTACACATATACAGTTACATGAACTGTAGTACTATTGTGCCAAGAAGAACAAGAGCACAAGAGTGACCTTGACCCTAATTGAAAATATTGTTAAATGCTTAATACAAACACAATTTAAATATATTATGTCAACTATAACTTATAAATTACCTTTTATCTATTTTCAGTAACAATGACCTTGACTTTGACCCAGGGATCCCCATAATACAATCCCATCAAGAACCTTCTTAAATACTTATTACAAACAAAATGTGGTAACAATATGTCAACTCATACAACAATAGTGTGTATAATTAGTTATGTAACTTGTAAAACTCTTCTTTCATTCTCTTGTACATTTAATTGTGAACAATCATTTCAAGTTTCAAAGAGATAGCTTTATTAGTGACACAAACCTAACCTAAATTCTGACTTAAAAGGGGACATAAATTTGAGAAAATTCAATCAAGAGTTTTGGCACTTGTACCTGTTTTTGCTGCTATGATGTCATACATATATATAATAAACATGGGAATGAGACAGCATATAATATAACTTAATATGACATTCCTATTTGCTAAAATACACCCCTAAGAAATTATTACTCAAAACTGTCCATTGCTAGAGTTATTGACATTTGACTTGCATTGCACTAATTTATAACACAATTTAGGCAAGTGACATAAAAGTGTCAAGAATTTACATTACTCAATGAGGATGAGTTTTCTGGGGTTATTAAGACATAGCTATAATATTGCAAGAGAAAAGTGGAAAAGGGAGATAAATCCCACAATAACCAGACTAGAGATATGTACCTCATATTATGCTTCTGTTCTGATCACAAGTATAAATGCTGCAGATACCCGTAGCATTTTGAAGAGTTTATGTGAAAGCAGTCTGATTAAAAAATTAAACATTCTAATGGCTGAATTTAACATTTAACCCTTTCCCAATTGTACACAAATTCTGAAGCATCTTCAGCAGTCAACTTATAAAAACATTGTGACAAAAAGGGAAAATGCTCATAATGACATATATCTCCCTTTGCCACTATGTTTTCAACTTGAAAATTGTTCTTTCGTTTATAAAGAATTTCCATATTTTTAACTTAATGTTTTTCAAGTCATCTGCTTTGGCAAAAAGAATCTAGGAAAAAGTATGGTAATCTCTAAAAATGAAAGAATAACTACTTAACAGAGTTTAATTCCTTGCTGCAAATGCAGAAAATAATCATGATAAGCAGTTTTACCTTTTGTCGCAATTATTTTGAAATTAGTAGACTGCAGATGCATCAAAATGTGTCTGCAGGTAGGAAATGATAAAAGTTGATAATTGTAGTTTTCATTGAATATTTTCACATTCACCACATCTGAAAACAAATTCTGCTAATACAACATCTATGGGCAGTTTGCAACATTTTTTATGAAACCAATTTGCACATTTACTACAGGGTATCATTTCATCAACACATTCAGGCAGATTGCAGTAGCAGTAGTTTGATATTTTCATAACTTTATGACATTTTAGTTGTCTAACAGTCATTAATCTGGAGGCTAAAGGAAAATCCGTAAAATATTCTTTTTGAAAACAATCAAGCAAATGTGAGCGCATCAAGTTAATGTCAAACATGATATTTGTATCTATCATACCTGAAGAGCAAAATGATACGGCATTAGCAATGGCAAAGAGGCCACAGTTGACTCCTCCAACCTGTTTCTGAGAATCTGGAACAATAACTATCAATTCCTTTTGGCCACTACCATACAACAAAGACAACTGAATTTTTAGGCCATCTGGAATAATGCTATCTACAGGTCTAGCATTACCCAAGCTGTCAAACAGAAACAGGTTTTTGTTACTATCCAAGATAGAAACAACCCAGTGGTCATTGTGTGTATGGTGGATTTGACAAGCAGGAGCATTTACAGGATCCATTATATTCGAAAGAATCCATCTCTTATTTTGAACATCAAAATAAGGGACTTTTTCTGGAAGTTGAAATCCATTAATTTTTTTACCATACTGCTTTCTCATAATTATGTTCATTGCTTCTATATGGTTAGAACTTAATCTCATGTTTGTAACAATTTCTTGTCTGTCTTTGAATTGCAAATGTAAACTTGGGATCCAAATTTCATTTGGATTACAAATGGAATTTGGATAACAAGTCTCCATATTAGAAGTTGGATAAGAGAAATCTTCAAAACTATCTGTGGAAAATCTCATTTTTTTGCAATTAAGTTCTTCTTGTGTAGAAATAAAAGGTCTTTTTTTCAGAACAGATTTTTGATGGTTTTCATCAGTAAATAAACTTACACCAATACAAGTATCCCTAATACCGTCTTCTGCTTCAGATTCTCCCCCTTTTCTGGCACCATCTTTTAATTCTGAAAAAAATGTTATTCAACAAAGTAAGTTTCAATTACAGTCTGCATCAAATTTTGCTAAATTAGCTTTGTTTGCTCTTTAAGCCGAGCAATCTTTATTCACTATTCACCCATCTTGGTCACATTATACTTGCAGAGTTCATTTTTCTTGCAAGATGGCAGACATTCCATAGTTATAACCCCTTGACAATTGTATTTTGTGTCTGGTTGGCAACCTTTTACCATAATGCTTTCATAACTAGTCTACTTCACAAGCATCAATCATTTGCATCCTAGAAACGGTTTAATTATCATGCAAACATTTTTACCTTCACTTTTTGATTTTGTTCCAGTCATCCTCTTCCATTTTTTTAAGCTTTTTCTTTTCCTCAAGGGTAAAACCCTCGGTAACTCATTGTATGCCGGATCCAAAACCTTATTCAAATCAATCAGCTGGGCTCTCATCTCCGTAAGTAAATGGGGTTTGTCAAGCCTGTAGGTCAAACTTTGGAGTAGTTTTAGCTCTTCCCTACAGGCTTTTTGTATCGATGGGATAGACTGTTTTTCTAAAAAAATGATATACAGATTAAACTTTCACACATATCCACAATAGGGCATAAGTAAGTAAAGTAAGTAAATATTTTATTAAAGTGACATGTGTATAACATATAACAAGGGCTCCGCAAAGCGGATGCATCCCCTCGGTATTCAATTTAAAAATATGGCTAAAAATATGGCCAATGACCTGGATATTGATGTTATGTACCAGAAAACTAATGTTATTTGTCCTTGCCTTTATTGAATTGTTATTAATGTTATGTACCAGAGAACTAAGTGTCCGCCTTGTGTCCGCCTTTGGCCTTTGCTAAATGACCCCGCCTTTGCCCGTTGAAATTCATAATCAATAGGCTTCTAGATCTTACCATATACTAAATGTATGGCAAGTTTGGTTATGATCTGCCAAGAGATGATCAGTGTAGAGTGGTCACAAGGTTGTTGATATGGGAAAATAATCAAAGTCTAATTATGACCTTGACCTTTAACCTATGACCTTGAAAATAGATAGGCTTCTAGACCTTGCCATATACTAACTGTATGGCAAGTTTGGTTAAGATCTTTTGAAGGATGTTCAGTGTAGAGTGGTCGCAAGGTTGTTGATATGGGAAAATAGTCAAAGTCCAATTATGACCTTGACCTTTAACCTATGACCTTGAAAAGAGATAGGCTTCTAGACCTTGCCATATACTAACTGTATACCAAGTTTGGGTAAGATTGGTCAAAGGATGTTTAGTGTAGAGTGGTCACAAGGTTGTTGATATGTGAAAATAGTCCAAGTTCAATTCAATTACTAACTATATGGCAAGCTTAGTTATGATCTGCCCCAAGAGATGATCAGTCTAGAGTGGTCACAAGGTTGTTGATATGGAATAGTCAAAGTCCAATTGGTTGTTGATATGGAATAGTCAGTCCAATTTTGACCTTGACCTTTAACTTATGACCTTGAAAATAAATAGGCTTCTAGACCTTGTAATGTACTAACTGTATACCAAGTTTGGGTAAGATTGGTCAAAGGATGTTTAGTGTAGAGTGGTCACAAGGTTGTTGATATGTGAAAATAGTCCAAGTTCAATTTTGACCTTGACCTTTAACCTATGACCTTGAAAATTAATGGGCTTCTAGACCTTGCGATATACTAACTATATGGCAAGCTTAGTTATGAACTGCCCCAAGAGATGATCAGTCTAGAGTGGTCACAAGGTTGTTGGAATAGTCAGTCCAATTTTGACCTTGACCTTTAACCTTGAAAATAAATAGGCTTCTAGACCTTGTAATGTACTAACTGTATACCCAGTTTGGTTAAGATTGGTCGAAGGATGTTTAGTGTAGAGTGGTCACAAGGTTGTTGATATGTGAAAATAGTCCAAGTTCAATTTTGACCTTGACCTTTAACCTATGACCTTGAAAATTAATGGGCTTCTAGACCTTGCGATATACTAACTATATGGCAAGCTTAGTTATGATCTGCCCCAAGAGATGATCAGTCTAGAGTGGTTGTTGATATGGAATAGTCAGTCCAATTTTGACCTTGACCTTTAACCTATGACCTTGAAAATAAATAGGCTTCTAGACCTTGTCATGTACTAACTGTATACCAAGTTTGGTTAAGATTGGTCAAAGGATGTTTAGTGTAGAGTGGTCACAAGGTTGTTACGGACGGACGCACAGACGAATGAACAAACAGACAGTCCCGTTACTATATCCCCTCGCAAACTTCGTTAGCCGAGGGGGATAATAAAACATAATACAAAGTTTGTTGGAAAAACACCCGGCCCCTTGGGCCTATATGTCACTTTATATAAAGGTAATGTCTTATGCATTTGTGTTTAGGACAGCTTGACAATTTTTGGTTGTTGCCAATAAAGGGAACCATTGCATGAATTGTTTATTAAATTTGGCCAGCAGTTAAAATGTCCTTTCTTTTCCATCATATAGGTAACAAAACCATGGACTGACTCACTCAGGTAGTCACCCTTCTTGGAAACCTGACACAGACTTTAAAATAATTGCATTTTTTCCATCCTTTCCCCAGACATAAGTTTAAAGAATGATTTCACTTAAATAAACTAATCCATTATCACCTTCATATATTGTTTTCTTTGTTGATCTTTCAAAATCAAAAGTTCTGTCCACGAATGGTGTGTGGTCTTGAGCTGGAACTACAAGATAACGTAAACAAATGTATAATAGTTACTACATGCTTGAATAAGACCATCTTTACAACTATTCAATTATGGTAAAATAATGATATAAACAAATTAATGTTGTATTGCAAGCAATACAAAATTCCCCTTCCAGACGAGGGCAGCTGATTGTGTATTGTTTATGCTTTTGTGGAAAAAAACAGCAATGCACTGCATACATTTTGGATACAGTCCTATCAAACATTTCTCACTTTGACCTTTGACCTATAAGTGTGACCTTGGCCTTTGAGGAACAGGCCTGTGTCTAGTGTGCCACATGTCACCTCATCATCTTTACAACTATTCAATTATGGTTAAATAATGATATAAACAAGTTAATGTCATATTGAAAGCAAAACAAAAGTCCCCTACCCGACAAGGACAGCACATTGTGTATTGTATGTAAAATGTGTGTAAATTTTGGATAATGTCCTATCAAACAACATGCCAGGTGCACAGCTTTGAATGTCAGTAGGGTTTTTTATGGTAAGTTTTTGAGATTCTTGATCAATTTAAAAAAAAGCCAGACACATAGACAAATAGATATGCCCTCCCATAGTTTAGGCATAATAACATTCATTCATTCAGTAGTATTAAATCAGGTTTAAACCTACTAACCTACATTAAAAAACTTGTTTATCTCATATAATCCAGAATATACAATTCAAATTCAAATAATAATGGGCCATTTTTTTGCATATATGCAAGGTAGGCATATCTTACTTGATAATTTATATAGATGTGAGTAGAATAGCTCTCATATTCTTTGAAGAGTCAAGCTAAAAATACAAAACTTTATTCCAAATTCTTGCAGAAATAGTTATGTTTACTTACTTTTATCACTACTATTGATGGCATTGTCTAGGTTGTAATAAGGTAGTTCCATGTAGGCAGATGACAGCTGTTCCCATCTGACTTTACCTGACTGGTCCATTAACACAGAAAACATGTGTTTGCATGGCATCTTCGTTTTGGACCAGTCATAACAAGTGCATGACGGGTATGTGCTCTCATCACCCAGACAGATAGTATTAATCTTGGGATGATTTTCTGATGTTTTGTTGTCCCTTAAGGAACAAAAGAAACAGTTAATAAGAGAAAACAAGAGGGCCATGAGGCCCTGGAACGCTCACCTGAGAATGGGATATTTAAGACTTAACTCTTTCAGCACCAATAGCAATATCATCAAGACAAACATTCTGACAACATTTCAAGCAGATCAAGGCAAAAATGCGATCTCTATAGTGTTAACTAGATTGTTCTACAAGTTGGCCTAGTGACTTAGTTGTTGACCTGACCCATATTCGAAATTACCCTAGATATCATCAAGACAAATATTCTGACAAAGTTTCAACATGCTCAAGCCAAAAATGCGGCTTCCAGAGTGTTAACAAGATTGTTCTTCAATTTGGCCTAGTGACCCTAGTTTTTGACCTAACATGACCTATATTTGAACTTGGCCTAGATATCATCAGGACAAACTTACTGATAAAGTTGCAACATGTTCAAGTTTAAAATGTGGCTTTTTGACCCAACATGACCTATATTCTAACTTGACCTAGATATCATTCAGACAAACATTCTGCAAAAATTCTATAATCAAGCTGCTGAAGCAAACAATGCGGCCTTCAGAGGGTTAACAAGATTTTCCATCAAATTGGCCTAGTGACCTAGTTTTTGGCCCGGCATAACCTATATTCGAACTTGGCCTAGATATCATTACGATAAACATTCTGACCAAATTTTAAGCTACTGAAGCAAAAAATGTGGCTTCTAGTGTTAATAAGATTTCCCTTTAATTTGGCCAAGTGATCTAGTTTCTGATCCAATATGACCCATATATCCCTTGACCTAGATATTATTAAGACAAACATTCTAACGAAATTTCAAACTGCTGAAGCAAAAATTTAGACCGCTAGAGTGTTAACAAGATTTTACTTCAATTTGGCCTAGTGACCTAGTTTTTGACCCAACATGACCTTTATTCAAACTAGGCCTATATATCACTAAGACAAACATGCTGACAAAGTTTCAACATGATCCAAAAATGCGGCTTCAAGAGTGTTAACAAGATTTTCATTTAATTTGATCTAGTGACCTAGATTGTGAACCCAAATGACCCACTTTCGAACTTGGCCTAGATTTGATAGAGATGTATGTTCCGATAAACTTTCATGATGATTATATGCAAAATGCTGCCTCTAGAGTGTTAACAAGCAAATGTTGACCATTGACCTCTCAGTATGACCTTGACATTAGAGGTACAGGCCTGGGTCTTGCGCGCGGCCTTACATGGTGAACGTATGTGCCAAGTTTCTTTTAAATCCTATGATGCATGGTGAAGATATGGCATTTGACACAAAAATGACTTTGTATGATACTTCAAATCTTAATGAATGTATAATGATCACAGAAAACCTAAGTTTCATATGAATTTAAAATTACCTTTGTAAATTCTTGGCACTCTCAATCCTTTCAAGGCAATGCTTTATAAATTCCCTTGGTCTGTCATTAAGGAAAACTGGTACCTCAGGACTATATTTTCGGAACTTCGAACTAAATTTAGTGTTCAGTTCAATATACCTATTAGAAAATAAAGCAATTTAACAAAAGTATTGTAATGGTTCTATTTTGTTCATCTGATGAGTCAAAAGGCTGGTCTTCTTTTTTCGCAAATGGTTTGATCAGTCTTTGTAAAGGGTTACAATTCTGTGAATGCCGTTTAAACACTTTTGATGGAGGTAAAGCTAATGAACATTTGTATGAAAATATTCTAAAATTGGGTATGTAGTTTAGAAGATTTCAGATAACAGACAGGCACTTTGTGCTAATGTAAGCTTAAATCATTTGGTCAATGTACAGGACATCATTATTGCCAGAGAAATAGAACTTAACACTAAGGTTTACCAAATGTTGACGCCATATGACTGAAGATTCAGACAGACATCATCATTCCATTGGTATTTTTGTGATGCAACTAGTGTTCATAAGGTAATTTAGCTTATCCATTGATTTAAAAGAAAAATTTGTTTAAAACTAAATCATATTTCAAAGAGGATTATATTCTTTTTAGGTAATTTAAAAATTGAATGTTTAGAATTCATAAATACAAGGGGTCATTACTTTAGTGTGCCTAAAGTTATCTCTGTGAAACTTGGCGTCTGACATTTCCTAAAGGTTTAGAACATTTAAATATAGTTTTAATCAAATCCATCATTGCCTTAGATATGGATCCTGACAGACGAAGTAAAACCAATATACCATAACTATTTTGCGGGGGATAACACATTTTTTATAGTTGTGATGCTAGATGCTAGTTTGTAAATGTGATCAAAGAAATTTTCACTTACTTTTTGAATCTGTCAGGAAGAAAGTCTTCAACAAGACTTTTCACAACAAACGTCAGTGAAGATGTGGTTTTTCTCTTCAGATACGTATCTTTGAAGACTTTGTGGATTGATTCCACCCCATTTGTGGTGTTAGCACGAACCTCAACAAGACCAGCACGATAGGCATGGCACCATTTCTAAATTTTTTATTAATTACATATAAAAGAAGTTTTGTACAGACATCAAGCTAACTCATTTGGTAGCAACGCAGGCTGCCAATCCAAGGGTTGTGAGTTCGAACCCCCAGCTCGGCCAACATTCTTTCCGACGTTTGATAAATTTCAAGAAGCCAAGCGTCATTTTTCTTCTTTCAATAGAATAACAGTCTATGGGGAAAAGCAGCCAGTTGCTTGAAAAGACTATTGTTTTGAGTACTGGAGCAAGAACAAGAATTGTCAGATGACAATGGAGCTCGCCTAGGGGTGCTGTTTATAAAGTGGTATTTAGATTTGTTCTCCATATAAAAATGTATATACAGGGTATTGAAAAGTCACAAGGGTCAGGACAAAATCCATTCCAGAGTTATGGGACTTGAAATACAAGGTCATTTAATGACCCTGAATAAGTGTATGAAGTTTCAAAGCAACAGCATACACAGTGTCTGAGAAAAGGCCTTGCACGCAAAGGTTTGACCAAGCTGGCAACGCCTATTTCTTCAAGGTGAGCTAAAAAGGCAATAACAAAATGCTTGATATAAATTTGGACATTATACAAAACATTATTCCTCTGCCAGGTGAACAAATTTAAAATACAGACACATTTAAGTGTGTTTAGTATCTTCCCATAAAACAACTGTCCACTGATGAAATATCTGCAAAAATGTGACATTTGTCATGGCAATTTTCTGTAACACCGATTTAGGCCAGACCTAAATCTTTAATACATACAAGCACAAAGAGACAGTGTAGTTCTATATTTTAAATTCTTTATTAGAAGTTACTAGCACTTTACCCATTTATTCAAGGACATTCCATAGAAAAAAATAGATTTTATGTTCATGCTACTTATTGACTTTGACTTGATTAGTGCTGGTAGTAGCTTTATATTACAGAAAAAAATAATATTAATAACAAACAAATAAATTTATTTAAGTGCATACAAAGAGTAAAATATGAAGAAGACTTAAAAATTTACCTCATCAACAGGATGTCCTTTGTGGTCATTTAAATTAGGAAAACACAAAATGTATTCCACACAAGTGGACAGTTGCTGCCCTGTTGAAATGGAAAACATAATCTGAAGACAGACTTTCCTTAGATTATCTCTGTTCATGGTACCTTCAACCTGTGGGATAAAAAATAATCCTACAAATAATAATGAAAACCTGAGATCACACTTGTGTTGCCTGCTTATAACTTTTAACTGTAAACAATCATTAAAGCATGATGGACAAACAGCCAAGGGAAAAGTGATCCTTAGTGTATTCCTGTGTCACAAGCAGATAACTCACAAACAAGAAAATAGCTGTTATATGTTGGGACACTTCCCAAAGTACTGCAAAGATTACTGTTAGATCTTATAAGCAAAACAGCATATAGAGGATCTTACATTCGTGCTTATTTGATATTGTTTTTATGAAACTCGTCGACTGAAACGAATATGACACTCGGCTCGAGTCGACTGAAATAATATGACGCGAGGCTCTGCCGAGCGTCATATTCGTTTCAGTCGACGAGTTTCATAAAAACAATATCAAATAAGCACGAATGTAAGATTCTATTTATCACATAACACCATAAAAAGATTGTTTTCAATCTTTCAATCTATCTTTCTTCGCCCTCATATAAAAAGTGACCAAAGTTCACCCCGAAGTTCTAATGCATACTTACACTGTAAAAAATAGTCCCTATCAATAACCTTTTCATTTCATACAAAATTAGCAACAAGGCACTTATAACATTTCATTTATCGAGATTTATTCTCTTTAAACAATATATTTAATAAATGCCGAAATTCAGAACAATTGTAAACAATATGCTGTCATTTAAAGTGACGTCATACTGGAATGACGTCACGTACGTGCTGTGAGTCGGCTATTTATGTAACTAGTTACATATGCTATTTATGTCACTGCTTTATGTCACTCCTGGAGTGCAAGTTATGTGATAAAATAAGATAGGACACTTGTTATTTGCTGTAATAAAGCATTTTAATGAATATGCAGATATAATTATTTTAGAAATATAACTAGGGTACCTATCCACACACCGTGGCTAGCATTTTTCCAAATAATCCATACAACTTTGTGCAATATTCGTATTGGGTCATATTTATAAGCAAGCATAAGACAAGCATATTCACATAAAAGGAAGTTGAACGTTTTTTTCATTTTACACCCTTTCTGACTGTTCTGCCCGGTTTTTGATGGTGCCTGGTGGCCATATTTCTAAACATGGTCAAATATTGGATTTTAATCATATGTGTTGTATTCACAGGAAAATCTGTACTTTGGGGGAAATTTGTGCAAGTATATAATAAGTTAAACAAGAGGGCCATGAGGCCCTGGATCACTCACCTGAGAATGGGCTTTTTAAGACTTAACTCTTTCAGCGCCAATGGCAATATCATCAAGACAAACTTTCTGACATTTGGCCTAGATATCTTCAAGGCAAATATTCTGACAAAGATTTAAAATGACCCACAATTGAACTTGGCCTAGATATCATCAAGAAAAACTTTCTAACAAAGTTTCAACATGCTCAAGTTTAAAATGCGGCTTTTAGAGAGTTAACAAGATTTTCCTTAAATTAAGCCTAGTAACCAAGTTTTTGACCAAACATGACCTATAATCAATCTTGGCCTAGAAATCACTAAAACAAAGTTTCAACATGCTCAAGCCAAAAATGTGGCTTCCAGAGTGTTTACAAGATTTTTCATAAATTTGACCTAGTGACCTAGTTTTTGACCAGACATGACCCAGTTTCGAACTTGGCATAGAAAACACTAAGAAAAACGTTCTGACAAAGTTTCAACATGCTCAAGCCAAAAATGTAGCTTCCAGAGTGTTAACAAGATTTTCCTTAAATCTGACCTAGTGACCTAGTTTTTAACCAGACAGTTTCAAACTTGGCCTAGATATCACTAAGACAAACATTCTGACAAAGTTTCAACATGCTCAAGCCAAAAATGTGGCTTCCAAAGTGTTAACAAGATTTTCCTTAAATTTGACCTAGTGACCTAGTTTTTCACCCGACATGACCCAGTTTCAAACCTGGCCTACATATCATCAAGACAAACTTTCTGACAAAGTTTCAACATGCTCAAGTTTAAAATGTGGCTTCCAGAGTGTTAACAAGATTTTCCTTAAATTTGACCTAGTGACCTAGTTTTTGACTGGACATGACCCAGTTTCAAACTTGGCCTAGATATTGCTTAGACAAACATTCTGACACAGTTTCGACATGCTCAAGCCAAAAATGTGGCTTCCAGAGTGTTAACAAGATTTTTCATAAATTTGACCTAGTGACATAGTTTTTGACCGGACATGACCCAGTTTCGCAATTGGCCTAGATATCACTGAGACAAACATTCTGACAAAGTTTCAACATGCTCAAGCCATAAATGTGGATTCCAGTGTTAACAAGATTTTCCATAAATTTGACCTAGTTGTTAACCCCACATGACCCAGTTTCTAACTTGGCCTAGATATTACTTAGACAAACGTTCTGATAAAGTTTTAACATGCTCAAGCCAAAAATGTGGCTTCCAGAGTGTTAACAAGATTTTTTTTTAATTTGACCTAGTGACCTAGTTTTTGACCCCACATGACCCAGTTTCGAACATGGCCGAGAGTTGATGAAGATATGTGTTCTGATAAACTTTTATAAAGATTGGATGCAAGATGTTGACGACGAACGACGGACAAAATGCGATCACAATAACTCACCTTGAGCACTATGTGCTCTGGTGAGCTAAAAATTATCTCCATGCTTATCCTATTTATTTTATATTTGCTTACCTTATAAGATGGAAATCTCACTAATTCCCTTATAGTTACCATAGCAGGACAGTCCATCTTCTTGCTGGGCTGAGCGAAGAACTTTGTCCCCTTTACATACTGATGGTCATTTGAATCCTATAAACAGTTTTATAACTGTTTCTAATGTGTATTAAAACAAGCTTGACCAAATTTACTACTCAATAAGAAACTAAAGCAATAAGATATAATGAAAACTATGAGAATCATTGTCTTGAGTTTTGATAACATTTTCCCAGAAGTAGTCATAATTACACTGTTACAGGTCATTTATTTATGACTTTTCTTTAAAATATCATAAAGAGTTAATTTTTACATTTCCACGAACACTGATCAGCTCCTTGACAGAAAAACCAATAATATAAAATAAATGGTTAACATGACATTGTTATTTACCAGAATACAATACAAACTATCCCTGTTAAGCATGTAACTAATGCAGTGTATTTGCCAAAATAGGTTAGCTCAATTCCAATTTAGTTTAAATAAAACTTTACTTTGATCGACTACTAGATTATGTATAACCCTTTAATAGCCAGTAAGTTTTGGTTTATTTAGCTTCAGCCATACGCCGACCATTTTCTTTTGTCCTTGCTGAGATTTGAACTCAGAACTCCTGACAGTAAATCTGGGTCAGGGATTTTTCCAATTTAAACTACAAGGACAGATTTGATGAAGCAAGGATGATGGTGAAATAAAGAAAAACAAACTGACTGACTCATATAAGAACATAGTTCAGATGTTATCAAGACAATAATTCTGAGCAATTATAGAGAACAATAGCTCTTAATGAGCATAAGCTCTTAAGCTTCTATAGACAACTTAATGCTTGGTTAAGCTAAAAAATGAAAATACCTGTTTCATCTTGTCTTTCATCTTTCTGTTTTTTCCATATTGGCATTCAAGGACCTTTTGTCCAAGAATTATAAAAGGTATCCCGGTAAATTCCTGGTGGCCCTTTCTGACATTTACCTTGTCTTGAAACATCACCTGTTTACCATTTCTAACATCTGTAATTATAATTACACATGTATACAATTCTACTTTTCAAATAATAGCATTATTTCTTGGGTATTTTTTCAGTTTCAACAATTTTTCACTTATACACATTTCCTTGGTAAGTTACTAGTGCTACTGGTCCATTTAGACAAGGGTTCGAAATGAGAAGAAGTTCCTTTTTCTCTTGATGTTTCTGTTCCTAATCCTATCTGTGCATAATCAAGTTAAATTATACACTCTTTTATCAATATTTTCAAACAAACTGTTTGTCAAGGCGATTTGTTTTCACATAATACTACACCAGACAAGGAGAAATGTATGAACCATTTAAGTGGATGCACATGTTGGACGCTCTACCACAACAACATCGAGGTGGTCAAGTAAATGTTTATCTAGTGCTGAACTAATATATATTGTTTATTAGATGATTTCCGGTATGTCACAAAAGAAAACCAATTCTCTTATTTCATAATAAAATCCTGATCAGTATGTAATTATGCAGTATGATCAGAGTCTTCACTGTTAGGAAATAAGAGACATACCTGAAATTTTCTGTGACATACCTGAAATCATCTATATCTCATAAACAGCATAATTAGACATTAGATAAATTTTAATAAAGATTAAACTTTGCTTATGTTTTTGTTTATCATGCTAATGCTACCTGAAAATTGAATTTGCTACATATTTTCAAAGCAGGTAGCAAGTATTCGCCGGCATTGTCTATACAGATATCATATGAACTGCCGTAAACCGTCTTGCAGAATGATTTTCATACTCAGTCAGTCTGTTTGTCTGTCTCTCTGTCTGTGTCTCTCTTTATGTCTGTTTCTGTCTCTGTCTCTCTGTGTGTCTCTCTCTGTCAGTCTCTTTTTCTGTCTTTCTGCCTATAGCTCTATGTCTCTCTCTCTCTCTTGCTCTGTCTGTCTCTCTATGTCTGTCTGTCTGTCTCTGTCTCTCTATATATCTCTTCCTGTATCTCTCTTGGTCTGTGTCTCTGTCTGTCTTTCACTCTCTTCCTGTCTCTCTATCTGTCTGTCTGTATGTCTGTCTGTCGCACTGTGTGTGTGTCTCTCTATCTCTGCCTGTATGTATATCTGTCTGTCTCTGTATCTATGTCTCGCTATGTGCCTCTTGGTCTTTCTCTCTTTCCCTCTCTATCTCTGTCCCTCTCTTGCTTTGTCTCTCTGTCTCTCTCTCTCTATATATATGTCTCTGTCAATCTCACTAACTGTCTTGATGCCTGTCATTCTCATTCTCTGTCTCTCCCCCCCCCCCTCTCTCTGTATCTGTGTGTATGTGTGTGTGTCTTTCTCTCGATCCCTCTCTATGTCTCTATCTCTCTCTTGCTTTGTCTCTCTGTCTCTGTCTCTCTGTATGTCTGTCTCTCTCTATACACATGTATATATATATATATATATATATGTCTGTCTCATTCGCTGTCTTGATGCCTGTCTGTCTCATTCTATGTCTGTCTCCCCTCTCTCTCTGTATCTCTGTTTTTCTCTGTCTGTCTCTTTGTGTGTATGTGTGTGTCTCTCTCACTCTCTCTATCTCTCTGTCTTTATCTCTCTGTTTGTCTCTGTCTATGTGTCTTTCTATATGTATCTATTTCTCTATATGTATATCTCTCTCTCTCTCTCTCTTTTGAAATGAAGTAGAACCTGTAGTAAAGTAAAATTCAAATCTGTATAGACACACTGTCGAATCTGAAGTTAAATGAAATTCAAATATGTATAGACACACTGTCAAACTAATAGAACAAGAGGGCCATGATGAATCTGATAGAGGGTCACCCTAGTAACATTTCTACAAAATCATTTGAAAATCGGCCAGACACTTTCGGAGAAGAAGATTTTCCGAGGTGAGATTTAAAGTTATCACTATAGCCATATAAGGCCTTTTGTTTCTCATCACGTTTTTTTTAAAACCATTTTCTGACGCCTCGGCAAAGACAACCTCTGAAAACATTGTGATGAAAGACGAACTTGCTCTTAATAATCAATTTCCTCTTTTGCCACAATATTTAAAACTCTAATTAATGATTAAAATCTCATTTATGTTTCTGCAAATATGTTTTCAAATCCTCTGGAGCTGCTGTACAGATTTCAAAAGTCACGCATGCATTTTTTAATTAATCCAAGAGCCTACGTGACTGTCTTACGCAGAAAATCACATGCCGTGACCAATCAACATGGCTTGAAGGAATCTGATAGAGGGTCATCCAAGGAACATTTCTACAAAATTATTTGAAAATCTGCCAAGCAGTTTGGGAGAAGAAGAATTTTGAAGTTTTTTTCGTTTCGTTGCCATGGAAACCAGAATTTTGCATGGATCCCCAAAATTTGAAGGAATTCTGGTGAGGTCATTGAGAGGATGCTTTCTGTGAAGTTTCATCCAAATTGACCCACTGGTTACTGAGGAGAAGAAGTTGACGCACGACGCACGACGGACAAAAGGCAATCACAATAACTCACCTTGAGCAAAGCTCAGATGAGCTAAAAATCACCATACTCCCTATAGATGCTTTTTGTATGAATAAGATATATACAAATATTTCGTTAAATATTTGATTTGTTTAGTTATCAAATTCGGTAAACGGAAGACACCTGAAAACATTGTGATTTGTGTTTATCGTATAATGATTCATTGTTGATTTCGATCAGCTTTTGTTTTATAATTTGAAGCGGATAATTGAAAAGCAAGTGTCTATCAAATGCCATACATGCAGACTATTTCTTGTGAGACCTGATCGTTCTAGGCAGACTACACATGCAGTATCTTAATTTTCAATGCCCCTCGTAGAACAATAACAAAAAGTCGTAATTTGTTTTTAAAAAAAATGTAGTCGGAGTTTGAATGGACGGTCGGTCGGGTGACCAGAGTGACACAATACTTTTTTTAAGGCCTAAGGCAAAAAAGCACTGCCCTGTGGCGGCCATGTTTTTTTACCAATCAACATTGCTTGAAGGAATCTGATAGTTGGTCACTTAAGGAAAATTTCTGCAAAATTATTTGAAAATCGGCCTGACACTTTCTGGGGAGATTTTTTAAGTTTTCACTATAGCCATATACGGAAAATAGCCCCGCCCCTCTGGGGGCCATGTTTTTCCACCATTCAACTTAGCCTGAAGGAATCTGATAATGCGTCAATCAAGGAACATTTCTTCAAAATTATTTGAAAATCGGCCTGACAATTTTTGAGGAGAAGATTTTTAAAGTTATCACTATCGTCAAATAAGGCCCCCTGGCGACCATGTTTTTCAACAAATCAACATGGCTTGACGGAATCTGATAGGTTATCCAAGGAACATTTCTACAAAATCATTTGAAAATCTGCCAACCAGTTTGGGAGAAGAATTTCATTTTATTTTCGTTTCGTTGCCATGGAAACCAGAATTCTGCATGGATCCCAACAATTTGAAGGAATTCTGATGAGGTCACTGAGAGGATGCTTTCTGTGAAGTTTCATCCCAATTGACTCACTGGTTACTAGGGAGAAGACCAAGAGGCTACCCAATGTGAGATCTGAATCTGTAGACTTCTTATGAAATGCTTATTATATAGGCAGCATTTAGTGCATTCGATCCTGTAGAAAAAAATCAAATCTGTATATACACGCATCTATAACTAGTGAGTTACTACTGTTGTTTCCCTTTAAATATGTAATTCCTATACAGTGTCCGACAAATCCATTGCCCGGAGCCCATGGGCTACCTGAATAATTGCTCAGTCTACTGTCAATTTCAAATGAAAGCCCAACGGGCTACTGTAAATTCTGGTGTCTGGTAGCCTGGCTTAATTTACTTACACACATCATGTCGTGTATAAAGAGTGGTATTTGACTGTATATAACATGCGATAAACCACTCGCTGTGACCATAAAAAAATCCATAACAGTAGGCGGAGTTACCCACCTGTCAGATCGAGTGGTTTCAGCCAACTGAATCAGGTCAGTAATAGTCAATTAGCGTGATATAAATACCCGTTAAGTTGTTCCAAACAACAGTAACAATTATTCCTAGTGTTTGACTTTTGGTTAATAAAATCAGGGACATAGATAAGATCTTTTTTTTAACTGAATGCTGCACTACAGGTCTTTTGCAACACAGTAATATTATTTGAATTGGTGACTACCCTTAAATCATGTACATGTTGTGCTAGCCTCCTAATATTATCTTCAAACAGAAGTAGAAAAAGAACACTAAAAAACAGTTAAAACACTCAAGAAACAGCGATAATTCTGTCGAACACTGCTAAAATTTCAACTAATTATATAGACCAAGAAGCTACCTAAGGTGAGATCTGAATCTGTATAGATACACACACTGTTGAACCGGTAGAAAAATCAAATTCAAATCTGTATAGACACACTGTCGAGATTGTAGTAAAATGAAATTTAAATCTGTATGGACACTTATTGATAACTTATGGGAAGAGCCCCGGTAGCTCAGTCTGTAGCGACGTGGGCTGTCAATCCAGGGGTTGTGAGTTCGAATCCCGGCTCGGCCAATTTTCTTTTCGACGATTAACAAAAGTCAATGCAACATGCGTCATTCGTCTTCCACCAATGGGCTTAGTCTATGTAGAAAAGCAGCCAGTTGCTTGGGAAGATTGTTGTGTGGAGTAGTCAGTACTGGTGTGAGAAAACCAGGAAATGCATGAATAGGTGAACTGGCCGCCGTGATATAACAGAAATTGTTAAAAACGGCCTTAAACCCCAAACAATCAATTGATAACTAGCGAGTTACTAATGTGTCCCTAAATATATGTATAGAACAGTTCATAGTATTTACCCTGACCAAATAAAACGACCTTTATTTCACACGATATATCAGGTTAACCGTTGATGTTCACGGTCAAAACAAACGGCTGCAATATATCGCAATAAATATATTCTACGGGAGTTAAAGATGGTCAAATGTAATTCATACCTCCATCACCAAAGCCTTTTGTGCTTTTCAGCACTGCATAACGACAGTTGTAGTCCTGTTCGTGGTTTTTCAGACCGTCAAGGGCATCTTCGAGCGTTTTAAACTTGAAAGCCGCCATCTTTGGAAGGGAGACAATTCGTTAGGATAAATTTTACCTCTACACCGGGTCAAGGTTGTAGTTGGTATACCAACCGCGTCTTGGAGTTTGAAAAAAGAGATACCCAAAAAAAGGTCTGAAAAACCACGAACAGGACTACAACTGTCGTTATGAATTCTTTTTTTGTACAGCCCTGCATGTGTGTAAGTAAATTAAGCCAGGCTACCAGACACCAGAATTTACAGTAGCCCGTTGGGCTTTCATTTGAAATTGACAGTAGACTGAGCAATTATTCAGGTAGCCCATGGGCTCCGGGCAATGGATTTGTCGGACATTGCTCGAATCCGAATTGCTTCCCTTTGACCATTGCTTTCGATGACAAAGTTGCTTCCCCTGGAAAGAGCTTTCAAGTCGATAAACTCCGGGAACAACCGGATTTTATCCTCAAGGGTTATCTTATTTTCACTCGAAAGTAATTTTGATATCCACAGATACGTAGGATTCTGAGTGAATGTTTAATATGATTGATTGAAATGTTCCTACATTGCCGCCAGAGAACGGGGCTTTTTTGCATTATTAGTCGCCGGGCAGAAGCCCGCAACTCAGATTTGTAATAGCTTTTCGGAAATGACATGGGAGGACGAATTATTATTAAAAAAAAACAAATTTATATGTCTTGAACATAACAAATTGCATTTGTTTAAAAACACTAAGTGTTGACACATCTAAAATGAAATAAAGATTCCTGTGTTTTAAGTATTTACAGTTTCTTTTTTTTGACTAGCATTTATGTTTTATTTACGAACACAAAACTGTCCTTATTAGACTTGCATAGGGTGAAGTGTATCACGTCGAATTCTCCTTTTAATAGCAATTTTAACTTTCTGAATGTTATTTTCATAATCAAAGAGATGTCTTAATTTGTGAAGATTGCATTTAATAATGATTATCCATGTATATCTAAAATATGAACTGTTTCTAAGCTAAAACTGTTGATCACGTGACTAGCGAATACCGACCGCGTAGATAAATCTCCTTTGCAGACAGCCGTTCTTTACACTCAAGGGCACTTACAAATAGTTAATTGTATTTGATTTAAAATGTTTATTTGGTTCAAAACAAATGAAGAAAAGAACAAACTGAGATAAAACTGGTTTTAACAGAAAAATGACGTTGAATGAACACTCTCTACCTATAAAAAGAGTGTAAAGAATGACAACTCTGCGAAGAAGAATGGTTCACGAATCGGGGTCTTTCGTACAAAATTATTTCGTCCTTGACAATTTTAATTGTGTCATTAGATTCCCTACAGGCATTTTGCTTGCGATCTGCATATTGTTATGCATTATTGACACAAGGGCGCTCATCATAACATAATTCTAAAACATGAGTAGTTTGTTATTTTCATTATAAAAAAGGAAGGAAGAATTACAATAAATTAACATGTTGTAGGGTTCAGTTTATGTTCTAAATTCAGTTTGAAATTATACAACAATTTCAATGAAATATAACTGTTTAGCTGATATTGTATTTCGAGGGTGGTCTACTTTGTAAACATATTGGACTACATTTCAACATCTGTCAAATTATGATATGATTAGGATGCCAAGCTAATATCATTTTGAGAAAAAGAGAAAACGCATGTTTTCAGCGATTTAACCCTTTTCTCGTTGTTTTAAAAGTAGATTGCTGCAAAGATGTCCAATGTTGAATAGGGGAAAGGTAAAATGACGTGCTATTGCATGCAAATCCTGAATTGTCTGTTTTGTGGTTTTATCGATAAATAATAACATTCAAATATTCTGACAAACATCTTGAAAAGTGTATGTGGAATTCACAAATCTTGTATTTTTTTCTTAATGAAAGCACTGTATACATACTAAGACTACTGATTGGCAGGATAACTCATTTCCATTACTGTTTATGATCAATAATTAGTTGGCTGTGTGTATAGTCAACCTACCCTAAAATGGAGATTGATCATAAACAATGAATGGCTTCAGTTATATTTCAATGAAGAACATTCACTTCGTTGACAAAAAAAAGTTATGATACATTTTCACTTGACCCCACCCCTGATGTTGCAATATGCCCCTCAGTTGATAACTGATTTTTCAACTACTATATTGTAAGTTTTATGCATAACTGCAGTATGGATTTCCGGCGACATTGATGCGTTGCATCAACTTTATCTTGTATGGCTATAGTGAACACTTTAAAATTCTTCTCCTCCAAAAGTATACATCCAATTTCCAAATAATTTTGTAGAAATGTTCATTGGGTGACCCTCTTTATATTCCTTCAAGCCATGATGATTGTTAAAAAAAAAAAGGAGTTTTTTGTGTTTGGCATTACGAAGCACATTGCATTCCTCAGGTGAGAGATCCATGACCCTCTTGTTAACAGTATTGCAATAAGGCTTAAAGGCAAGGCAGTCAGTTCACCTACGTTATGTTTCCTGGCTTTCTCAACCTGTACCACACACAACATATTTTCCAGGTATCTGGATAACTTTCCACTGTTTAACCCAGTTTGTGGAAGATGCATGGCGCTTATTCACCGTGACCAATAATAGGAATGAAACAGTGACCAAGCAGCGGTTCGAACTCACTACCCTGGGGGCCGTTTTATCGAAGGGCCTAAGGCCGGTCTTAGTTAGGACCGATCCTAACACCAAAGTTACGACCGTAGACCGTTTTATCATAATCGTGCTAACTAGGACCATATTGATAAAACGGCCCCCTAGATTGTTATTGCTTACCTTTGATGACTTAGCATAACTATTAAAATAAAAGTCTACACATCTACTGTTCTTCTAGAAAAAACTGTTCACATATTATATCTTCTATAAATTGTATAATTTATAGTTCCTAGTGTATTGCAGCAGTATTGCATCGGAAAGGAACTCTTGTAACAGAAGAAGTATGTACTTCTGACTAAACACATGATATTAGTATATTGAAATGGAAACCGTTTCAAATTTCATGTATCGACAGAGTTGGGCTAATAATCCCGATCTTCAGCTATTATATTTTATTGTTGTGTATTACTTGATATAATCTTCCATATCATGCACCGATCGGTCATAGTGAATGCCTTACACTGGGGTTTGCCATTCCAATGTTTCGTCTGCCTTTAGTAGCCTTTTGACCCCTTTAATTAGCCATTTTCGTGGCTTCTAGGTTTGTGCTTGCAGTTTCTAGGCTTGGACATTGGGGGAGTTACAGATTTGCTGAGCTTCTTCTTCCTTTCTTTTTTTTCCTCGTCTTCTTGCAGCCAGCTCTTGTAGGTTCGCGTTTGATGGCATAACCTCTATTCATAGGTTATTGTCGGAGCTGTTCTCACGTGTACCTATTTGGATTCATTAGTTTCTGCTTCCAGATTTGCGAGTACCTGCAATCTGTTGTTCAGGACGAGCGCAATATCTTTCCAGGCTTCTATAGATGAAAGTTGCCTGTATTGAAGCGTCTCCGTCTCAATGGCTCACTTTGCATCTTATCATAATGGGGAACAAGTATGTAAAGATCCCCAAATAGTTTATGCTTTATCGACTTCGCAAGGCCTTGCTAGGGGATAAAAAAACTAAGCTGGTTCTTCTTAAGAAGATCTATTATTTATAGATAATTCAACTTGTAGAGCTCTACATCTGGGTCGAGTCCCAATAGCCCAGTCAGTGACAACAATGGCTATCAATCAAGGGGTTGTGGGTTCAAACTCCGATTCTGTCATGAATTATTTCTGTTGATCGGATCAAAGTCAGGGTGACTAGCTTCAATCGTCTTCCACTAATAGACTAAATAGCCCATGTGGGAAGGCAGCCAGTTGCCTGGAGAGAATGTTGTGTCGAGTGTTGGTGCGAGAGAACCAGGAAAATCACATTATGTGAATTGGCCGCCGTGATATAACTGAAATACTGTTTTCCAAAAATAAAAATAAAACTTTTATCCCCAGATGTTTTTAAGGCAAAGGTACATTGTTAAACATATAGGCACCTTTATTCACAAAATGGAGGACAGACTAATTTTGTAGTGTTTAAACAAATTTAAAACAAGAGGGCCAAGATGGCCCTAAATCGATCACCTAATTGATAGTAAATTAGTAGCAAATATTTAACTGCAAATATCTGGAAAATTTTATCAGGGAGTGCAAATGAAACTGAAAGGAGTGGACACTTCTCAAGAAACAGCTTATCAGTAAAGGCCATTTATATCTTGAAATCTAACAAGAACTTTAATAAGAATGGAATTATAAAGTTTTTGTCATTTTGCACCTTTCCTGATGCCGCCTTGCTGCGCTGTTTTTCAACCAAATCAATATGGCTTCAACAGTTTATTTAGAGGGTCACTAAAGAAACATTTCTACCGAATTATCTTGCAATCGCACAAGTAGATTATGGAGGAAAAGGATTTTAAAATTTGGGTATTTTTTCTCACTCTCTGATGCCGCAGCATCCAAAGTTCTCAATGGAATTTAAATCTTTGAACAATTTTGAAAGAGGACCACCAAAGGAACATTCTTGTGATGTTTTGTGGAAATTGGTCTATTGGAATGGTAGGAGTTGGATGTCACTTGTAGCTAAAAGTTCAATTTACCCTTTTTGTGATGACACCTGGTTGATATGATTGCGTAACCAATCAAAACGGCTTAAACAAATTAAATAGAGGATCATTACAGTAAGATTCGTATTATATTTTCTTAAAATAAGACAAACACTTTCATAAAAATGGAATTTTCAAATTTTGTCATTTTGCCCCTTTTCTGATGCCGCCTGATTGCCATGTTTTTCGACCAATCAGTATGGCTTGAACAATTTTTATAGAGGGTCACCCAAGGAACATTTCTACCAAATTATATTTGAATCTGACAGGCAGATTCGGAGGAGAAGATTTTTAAAGTTTGGACATTTTGTCACCTTTCTGATGCCGCAGCAACCAAAGTTCTCATTTGAATTTTAATCTTTGAACAATTTTGAAAGAGGACCACAAAAGGATCATTCCTGTGATGTTTTGTAGTAATTGGTCTATTGGAATGGCAGGTGTTGGTTGTCATTTGTAGCTAAAAGTTCAATTTACCCTTTTTGTGATGACGCCTGGTTGCTATGATTGTGTAACCAATCAAAACGGCTTTAACAAATTAAATAGAGGATCATTAAAGTAAAATTCGTTTTATATTTTCTTAAAATCAGACAAACACTTTCATAAAAATGGAATTTTCAAATTTTGTCATTTTGCCCCTTTTCTGATGCCGCCCGACTGCCATGTTTTTCGATTAATCAGTATGGCTTGAACAATTTTCATAGAGGGTCACCCAAGGAACATTTCTACCAAATTATATTTGAATCTGACAGGCAGATTCGGAGGAGAAGATTTTTAAAGTTTGGACATTTTGTCCCCTTTCTGATGCCGCAGCAACCAAAGTTCTCAATGGAATTTTATTCTTTGAACAAATTTGAAAGAGGACCACCGAAGGAACATTCCTGTGATGTTTTGTGGAAATTGGTCTATTGGAATGGTAGGAGTTGGTTGTCATTTGTAGCTAAAAGTTCAATTTACCCCTTTTGTGATGATGCCTGGTTGCTATTGTGTTACCCATCAAAACGGCTTAAACAAATTAAATAGAGGATCATTAAAGTAAGATTCGTATTATATTTTCTTAAAATCAGACAAGCACTTTCATAAAAATGGAATTTTCAAATTTTCAAATTTTGCCCCTTTTCTGATGCCGCCTGACTGCCATGTTTTTTGACCAATCAGTATGGCTTGAACAATTTTTATAGAGGGTCACCCAAGGAACATTTCTACCAAATTATATTTGAATCTGACAGGCAGATTCGGAGGAGAAGATTTTTAAAGTTCGGACATTTTGCCCCCTTTTTGATGCCGCAGCAACCAAAGTTCTCAATGGAATTTAAATCTTTGAACAACTTTGAAAGAGGCCAACCAGAGGAACAGTCCTGTGATGTTTCACGGAAATTGTCCTTGGAGTTTGGGAGGAGATGATGTTTAAAGCTAAAAGTTAACGCCGGACGGACGGACGGACGGACGACGGACGACGGACGACGGACAAAAAGTGATCAGAATAGCTCACCTTGAGCCTTCGGCTCTAGGTGATCTAAAAAAGAAGATTTCTTTTTGCTGTGTTTTTCTTCTGTTTAATACATTAATAAAGACATTCTCGTAAAATATTTCTGTACTCTGTGACTCTCATTCAAAAACATGGAATGCAAATTTGTTATTTAAAAGTGACATTTAAGTATTAAAAAAAAACCACAACAGAATTCAATTTATACATGTACTACTTTATGTTAACCATTTCCCACATGCAGGCACCTGTTGACTTTTGCCACAATGTTTTCAGCTCTTTTCAATTATCATTAATCCATACTTGAAATTATCCACATCTTGCCTAGATGTTTATAAAGTCATTTGATGCAGATTTTTGTAATTAGGAAAGGGTTAACATATGACCTGATAGGACTTTTTAACCTTTTCCCACATACAACAAATCTTCAGTAGACGACTTTGAAAACATAGTCACAAATACCTAAAAAAAATCTCCATAAAATATAGCTTAATTGTTAAATAAAGTTGAACACATTGTGGTCAAAGGAGAAATTGCTCATCATGAGCAACTTCACCTTTTGCTACAATGTTTTCAAAAGTTGTCTGCTTCAGATGTGCCAAATTGCATCTACAAGTGGGAAAAGTTTCTTCAAATCTAAAACATCTTTGTCTTTTAACCTTTTCCTAAATACAACAAAACTCAAGCAGAGGATTTTGAAAACATATTGACAAAAACCTGCAAAATCACCATAGATGAGAGTTTAATTATTAATTAGAGTTGAAAAACATTGTGGCAAAAGGATAAATTTGTCACTATGAGCCACAATGTTTTTTTAAAAGTCGTCTATTTCAGAGGTATCAGAAGGTGTCTGAATGAGGGAAAGGGTTGATACAAATTATGATCCTGTTACTAGAGAAAAGACCTACTAATTACAAGCAGGAATTTATCCATGTACCTGATACAAACCATGTCTCTTTTTCTCACCGTGTTTTTATATCTGCTAATTTTATGAGGTCTTTAACCCTTTCCCTCATACGACAATTCTGCAGCAGACGACTTTGAACGTATTTTGTCAAAACATAGAAAATCTCCATAATTGAATGGATAACCTACGACCAAAAGTGGAAAACATTGTGGCAAAAGGAGAAATTGCGTCAGAAAGCGTCTATATGAGGTAAAGGGTTAAAGCAAACAATTCTAGCAATAGGACCATTTTTGTCCAATATCAACCAGCTGATCTAACAGAACTTGAACTGAAGGCAGGATGAAATCGGAGACCTTTGCATGTTTTCAATGAATAAAAGTTTGCACATAAATAGTATCAGCAAAACTAGCCCCATGAAAGTGGTCCCTCCAATTGGTGAAGCAAGATTGCTGTATAGTAGAGTGTCAAACAAGGAAGATTTCTCTGATGTTTTTAAATGGACCACTAGTCTTAGAAGAGAATTTTTAAAAGTTTTCACCTAAGTTAGATAACACATATTAGGAAAAGTATCAACATTTTTTAGGACATTCAAGATGCTTGAACAATTTCTGTCAGGTAAAGTGGACATACATGAAACATTTCTGTATAACGTAATTGTTTTGAAATAGAGCATCTTGTTTCAGACGAGAATGTTTCTTTAGTTCGCTTCATAGATTAATCTAATAATACAAGAATATAGCCCTATCCCCTAATGACCTTCTTTATACTTAAACAGCCGAGATGGCTTGAACAAGCTTTGTAGAGTCACCCACGAAACATTCCTGAGAAATTCTTTTGAAATCAGACCGGTTTGTTTGATAAAGAATTTAGATAGAAGAACTAGAAGAACAAGTTCTTTTAGAGGGTCAACTTAAAAATATTTCTACCGAAATTATTTCAAAATCATACCAATACTTTTAAAGAGGCGGTCATTAAGCATATGATGAAATTAAGAGGAATGAACAATTAGTTTTCATAATTGTCTTGCGTCCCTAAAAAGCTGACACCTATAAATAAATAGTGAAACTTAAGTTGAAATATTTCCTGGGACAATTGTTTGTACAGGTATCTGAATTCAAGAATTTGAATCTATATGTATATGTCACAAACTACATACGGACAGCTAGGTTTCTTTTAACCCTTTCCCTCATATAGACGCTTTCTGACGCCTCTGCAGCAGACGGCTTTTTTTGAAAACATAGTGACAAAAGAAGAAATTTGATTGTTATTGGTCAATCATTTTCCGACAAGAAGAACTTTGAAGAAAAATGCGGAGGGACGGACATACAGACCATTGTATCAAAATAGTTCACCACTGTCCACTTTGTGTTCAGATGAGCTAAAAATAACTTATCAGGTAAACTGTCATTAACAATGTGTATTATAACAGGTTATAAACTTCAGACTATGAACAGTTTTAATCTAATTTAACCCTTTCCATCATACAGCAAATATGCAGCAGACGACTTGTCTGCTCAAAAATATACAAAATCTCTATAATTGTAGATATAATTACTGAAAAAAGTAAAAAACATTGTGCCAAAAGGAGAAATTGCTCAAGATGAGCAATTTCTCATTTTGTCACTATGTTTTCAAAAGTTGTCTGCTGCTGATGCGTTATAATTGCGTCTGTATGTGGAAAAGGGTTAATCTCTGTGTTTTATCACTTTCCCACATGCAATCATACATCTTTTGATATTTAGAACAGTTGAACCTTTTCAATAATAATACTTTCATGTTGGATATTTTCAATACTTTTGCCTAGATGTTTTCAAAGTTGTCTGCTGTAGATTTTTTGTTTGTATGTGGGAAGGCGCTAACAGTTTCTAATTGCATGAAACTCAGTGTATTATACATGATTATGCAGTAATAATTAAAGGCTACAAGTATATCACACAACTAAGCACTTTTAGAATTATGATAATATTCAAAATATAAATATATTTACATTACATACAATCAATCAATTTTGGAAACATTGGGATAAAAGGAGAAATTGCTCCTGATAAGCAATTTCTCCTTTTGTCACACTGTTTTTATTTCTATTCAATTATCAAATTCTGATTTATGGAAATATAACACGTTTTTCCAAAGATGTTTACAAAGTCATCTGCTGCAGATTTGTTGTATGACGAGACTCATTTTTCACATACTCTACTTTGACTTTCAAACAAGTTCAAAATACTAAAAATGATCAAATCAATCATTTCCAGTGCATCTTATATACACATTTACAATGAATTTGAACTCAATGTTATATACTATATTCAAATGAATTCTGGTTCAACTTTTTTTCAATAATTATACCTTCATTTACGAGGATTTTCCAAGTTTTAGACTAGATGTTTTCAAAGTCGTCTACTGCAGATTTGTTACATGTGGGAAAGGGTGAACATTCAATAATAACTGATATCATTTCTCGCAACTGATTTCATATTTCGATAAAGTAACTGTATATATGATGCCAAACGACGCCCTGTGATTCCAGTCTATTCCTTACAATCTTCGTTTGTCGTACAATAACCACGACCAACTTCAATTTGTATACAACAAACACTGCTTAATTTAACCCTTTCTCACATAAACACACTTTCTGATACCTCTGTAGCAGACGACATTTGAAACATCTTGGCAGAAGGAGAAACGGGTCAAAGTGAGCAATTTCTCCTCTTGCCACAATGTTTACAACTTGTTTCAGTTATTATACTATCATTTATAGATATTTTCTACATTTTTGTCAATGTTTACAAAGACTTCTGATGCAGATTTGTTGAATACATGTCACATGTGAAAGGGATAAATAAATATATAAGATAAATAATCCAAATCTGTTTCATCAAATACAAAAACACTTCAACACACTAACATATCTTTCCTTTGTCTTGGAAAATGTTAGCTCAACCAAGGTTGAAGAAGAGACGCTTTTCCCACAATGTTTCTCCTTCTTTTATGTTTTCAAAAAGCATCCTTATAGTGGCATTAAAATTTGTCTGAATAAGAGGAAAAGGTTAACAAAATTGGTGAGCTATCAACTATAGTGGGAAGTAAATTTTACAATCTAAGCTGATGCTATGCTAACAAACAACATTTGCATATACAAGTATAACATAAATTCAAAGGCTCTCCTTAAGGACATAAATACATGATTTTCTTCTTTATCTAAATAATTTGTAACAAACGTCTGCATCATAACATAGGTGTCTTGAGTTTCCATTTTAAAGAAAATTGAGGGGGAAAAAAAAACACACAATACCTTGTTAGGATACTACAAAATGGTCTCTCTATATTGTCTATATGCTATAATCATGATGACCGTATGTTATTGTATGAACAAATTTGGGGAATCCCACACAAGCCCATGTTACTATAAATAGCCTCAACGTGTCTTCACTTAAATTTAAAGAGATTTTATTGTGCTTTTGCCTAGACATTTTCAAAGTCGTCTGCTGCAGATTTGTTGTATGAGGTAAAAGGCTTAATTAACCCTTTCCCTCATATAGACGCTTTCTGATGCCTCTGCAGCAGACGGCTTTTTGAAAACATAGTGACAAAAGAAGAAATTGCACAAAATGTGCAATTTCTCCTTTTGACACAATGTTTTCCACTTTTAGTCATAGGTTATCCATTCAATTATGGAGATTTTCCATTTTTTGACAAAATGTTCAAAGTCGTCTGCTGCAGAATTGTCGTATGAGGGAAAGGGTTAATTAAGTGGGAGGTTTGATGAGAACATTCAATAAGTCTGAGTAAGGAGAATCCGGCTGATTGGTCCGCACCGATTGGAATGTCGAATGGAATGCTCGTCGCTGAGTGTCGTCAGTTAGCTGGGAGTAGAAATCCAGGGCGGCAATACAGAATAGTCGCTTGTCACTCGTGTCGATCTTGCCCATTCTGCTCAACACATAGGATAATCTAATATCTGGTTAAGGAACCGAATCTGATATTGAATGGTTACCCCTTTCCCTCATATAGACACTTTCTGACGCCTCTGTAGCAGATGGCTTCGTGAAAACATAGTGACAAAAGAAGAAATTACTCAAAACGAGCAGACAATTTTTGAAAACAATGCGGCAAAAGGAGAAATTGCTCATAATTAACAATTTCTCTTTTTGCCATTGTTTTCAACTCTATGCAATAATCATATCAAAATTCATACAAATATTCAACATTGTGTCAAAAACATTTATAAAGTCATCTAATGCAGAGGGGTCATGTCGGGTCAAAAACTAGGTCACTAGACCAGATTGAGGTTTTATTTTTTGCTTCATTAGCTTAAAATTTGGTCAGAATGTTTATCTTAATGATATCAAGGCCAAGCTTAAATACGGGTTAATACGGATCAAAAAGTAGGTCACTAGGCCAAATTGATGGGAAATCTTATTAGCAGTCTCGAGGCCGCATTTTGGCTTCAGCAGTCTGAAATTTTGTCAGAATGTTTGTCTGAATTATATCTAGGTCAAGTTCTAATATGGGTTATATTGGGTCAGAAGCAAGGTCACTAGATCAAATTGAAGGGAAAACTTGTTAACACTCTGAATGCTGCATTTTTAACTTGAGCATGTTATAAATTTATCAGAATGTTTGTCTTGATGATATGTAGGCCAAGTTCGAATATTGGTCATGTCTGTTAAAAAACTAGGTCACTAGGCTAAATTGAAGGAAAATCTTGTTAACACTGTAGAAGCCGCATTTGTTGCTTCAGTAGCTTGAAATTTAGTCAAAATGTTTATCTTAATGATATCTAGGCCAAGCTTGAATACGGTGTATGCCCTAAACGTAGGTCACTAAGCCTATATTGATGGAAAATCTTGTTAATTTTGTCAGAATGTTTGTCTGAATTATATCTAGGTCAAGTTCGAATGTGGGTCATATTTGGTCAGAAACTAGGTCAATAAAGGAAAATATTGTTCAAACTCCGGAGGCCGCATTTTTACTTTGAGCAAGTTGATGAGCAATCTCTCCTTTTGCAACAATGTTTATAACTTTAACCAACAACTTGAAGGAAGAACACAAGCATGACACAGAATGTCACCATTCATAACCCTTTATCACTGGTGCCTTTTGACATCATTGAGGCAAAAGGAGAAATTTCTCATGATGAGCAATTTCTCCTTTTGCAACAATGTTTTTCAACTTTATCCAACAACAGTTACTGTCCATTCATTTATACAGACTTTCAATATTCTAGCTGAAATGTTAATAAAGTCATCTGCATGAGATTTGTTTGATGTCGGAATGGGTTAATATGTGATACACACAAGCAAAAGGATACAAATTACGCAGCCATGGATTCACTGAAGCACTGATGAAGAAACATGTCAGTGACCACATTGCCATAGCAACGGGGGTCCTCTGTGTAAAGTTTGATAGTGACAACATCACCCAGTCCTTAAGTAGTCCATGTTGACGCTGCTCATGTAGGTTACTGAACACCTGCACAAAAAAAAAAGAAATCAGTCAGAAAAGAGTTTGTTAAACACTGCCCCAACCATATGCCTGTCCATGAGACACATTTAACCAAAATTGTAAATGCCATACATAATAATAATAATAATAATAAAGACTATATTTATAGAGGCTGCCCAGTTGGGCATACCCAGTCTTCCCTGTGGGCCTCTGTAATAGAATCATTCATGAATTGAATGCGTAGGAAGTTTGGTGTTTTACGCCAATTTCAACAAGTTTTTCTAGTTATATCTTTCCATTTCCTGGGTGAGTTACTAGTTCTACTGGTCCATTTATCCAGACACCAGTCAGTCAATTGTAATGCTAACCACCCCGCAACCCTGAGCGCCAAGGAGGGCAGCCATTACTACCATTTTTAAAGTCTTCGGTATGCTCCGACCGTGGATTGAACCTGTGTCCTCCCACACACGAGGCGGAAGCCCTACCACTGCACCATAGAGGCAAATGAAGGACAGACAGACAATAGAGAAGTGATCCCTATCCTCCCACACCTGAGGCGGAAGCCCTACCACTGCACCATAGAGGCAAATGAAGGACAGACAGACAATAGAGAAGTGATCCCTATCCTCCCACACCTGAGGCGGAAGCCCTACCACTGCACCATAGAGGCAAAGGAAGGACAGACAGACAATAGAGAAGTGATCCCTATCCTCCCACACACGAGGCGGAAGCCCTACCACTGCACCATAGAGGCAAAGGAAGGACAGACAGACAATAGAGAAGTGATCCCTATCCTCCCACACACGAGGCGGAAGCCCTACCACTGCACCATAGAGGCAAAGGAAGGACAGACAGACAATAGAGAAGTGATCCCTAAGTGTCACCCTGCCTTAAAGGTAGGTGAAACAAGATGGCCCAGAAGACAATTTTAGTTTTATTGGGGTTTTTCTGCCGTTTTGAATATTATTTCAGTTATATCAATGTGATAGTTCACTTATTCATGATCCCTGGGTAACCAAACTAATACAAGGCTAGGAAATGTGCCTTGCCCAAGGGCACTCAACCATGACCGTCATGCCAAGGAGGCAAATGTGTAACAAGTAAAGACGGAGAAAATTTTATTAATCTTTTCTAGGGAAACAGAAGGATGATGGGTCTAAATGCTTACCTGGAAGACGACCTTGGCAATAAGCTGTGGGTATGGCTGTTGACTAGACAAGAACTCTCCTATAACTTTGTTCATAATGTCCTGGGGTGGGAAGAAATCAGCCAGGAAGGATGGTAATACCCGGGCAATTACACGCGCCTCATAGGGATATCCCTTCTTTATCCTGTAACAATCAGTTAACACTTAACTACATATGACAAATCTGTAGCAGACGACTTTGAAAATAACCAGGCAAAAAATGTGAAAAATCTCTATAAATGAAAGTGCAAATGTATAAGAGTTGAAAACTTTATTGCAAAATAAGAATTACTCATTATGAGCAATTTATCCTTCTTCACAAACATATCTGCTGACGCCTCGTCAGAATACATTTGCCACAATGTTTCAAAAGTTGTCTGCGTAAATGCATCTTTATGTGGGGAAAGGGTTAAACTCTTTTTTTTTTTAAACTAATCCAGACAGACTGAACAGTACAAAGAAGTACACATACGCATATCAAGAAATTCAAATCAAAGCTTTCATTAAATAAAATATCTTGAATTAATAATATCCCCTTTCCATCATGCAACAAATCTGCAGCAGACAACTTTGAAAACTTCTTATGCAAAAATATATGAAAGAGCTCTATAAATGAATTTATAATTACTGAAAAAATGTATAAAACATAATGACAAAAGGAGAAATTGCTAATGTTGAGCAATTTCTTTCTTTGCCACAATGTTTTTAAAAGTTGTCTGCTGCAGAGGCATCAAAAGGCCTCTACATGTGGGAAAGGGCGAAGCTCAATATGGCTTGAACAAATTTTGTAGGACCGTTTCTTCCATATTATTTAGGAATCAGACAAATGGATTCAGAGAAGATTTTTTTAAAGTCATGGCATTCTTCTCCCTTTCTGATACCGCAGCACCCAAAGTTTAATATAGAATTTATATCATTTAATTACAAGTAACATTTATATAAAGTTTGGCTGAAAATTGTCCAGTGTATAAGGAGGAAATGTCTTTTGAAGCTTTTAAGTTTATTTTTATTTTACCCCTTTTCTGATGCCACCTGTATGCTGCTATGTCTTTGAACCAAGTATTATTGCTTTGAAAAATTATGTAGAGGGTTACGAAAGGAAAAATTTCGGCACATTTATCTTGAAATCAAACAAGCACTTTCAAAAGAATGGATTTTTATTTATTTTTTATAATTTTGCCCCTTTTCTGATGCTGCCCTGTGGCCATGTTTTTGTACCAATCAATATGGTTTGAACAATTTTCGTAGAGGGTCACCAAAACATTTCTATTAAATTATATTGGAATCCGACAAGAGAATTAAGAGGAGAAGAGTTTTAAAACTTTGGCCATTTTTCCCCCTTTCTGAACCAAAGTTCTTCATAGAATTTAAATCTTTGAACAATTTTCAAAGGGACCACCTAATGATCATTCCAATGAAGTTTGGTTGAAATTGGCTATGTTGTTTAAAGCTAAATGTTAACGGCGGACGACAAATGACAGACATATTGATTGATTGATTGGGGTTTAACGGTTTTACTCATGCATTTCCTGGTTTTCTCACACCATTACTCCACACAACAATCTTTCCAAGCAACTGGCTGCTTTTCCACATAGACTTAGCCCAATGGTGGAAGACGAATGACCCATGTCGCATTGACTTTTGTCCATCCTCGAAAGAAAGTTGGCCGAGCCGGGATTCGAACTCACAACCCCTGGAGATGACAGGCAGAACCTGATCAGAATAGATCACCTCGAGTTTTCGGAGCAAGAGTTCTAAAAAAGAGTTGAGCAATTTCTCCTTTGGTCACAATGTTTCAAAAGTCGTCTGCTGTATAGTCCGAGAGATGTCAGAAAGATTCTGTTTGTGGGAAAAGGTTAACTCTTTCTCACATACAATAAATCTGTAGAAGATGACTGAAATCTTTTCAAAAAATCTAAAAAATCTCCATTAATGACAGTATAATTATTAAATAAAGTTGAAAACATTGTAGCAAATAGTGAAATTGCTCATCATGAGCTCGTCAAAAAGTCGTCTGCTAGCGTCTATATGTTGGAAAGGGTTAAACAGTTAAACTTACCTGTCAAATAGAACAGTAACCCTCTCCATAGCAACAATCAATGATTCAGGGTCTTGGTATATACTTGCTGGCTCATCCAAGTTGAAGGATTGATGCTCCCGGGGTCTGGGACTGTAGCCATCATATTGTTTACCTGGAAAAAAAATAGGTTAAAATGTCATTAATTCGTAACAATAAGAGTCATTTGTTCGGACTGATTGGTTATCGTCAGGGATTTGAAGCCTGGCGTCCTAGGCTTGAATTGTGGCGGTGGTAAAGAGATTAATCGAGGCATTGCAAAATGAGAATTGCTACCAAAATGCACTTAAAGTAATAAAGACTTTGAAAATGGTTGTAATTGCTGCCCTTCAGGCCTTCTTGGCTCTCAGGGTTGCGGGGTTATATAGTTTTATGACTGAATGGCTGGTGTCAGGATAAATGGACCATTAGTCCTGGTAACTAACCCAGGAAATGCTGTGATATAATATAAATGAAAAATTGTTAAAAGGTATAAAACACCAAAAAATCAATCAGTAAACTTTAAGTAAATGAACATTTTTCATTTTCTCTGTTAATGATATGATACTTTTTGCTTATAAAACTTATCTTAACTGGTTTTTATATAATTAATAAAAAAAAAAAAAATCTAGAGTCAGCCATTTTTAAAAACCCATGTGCACGTGTTCCAGTAAAAAACTCAAACTTATCGTAAAAACTCTGTGACAACACAAAATGGCTAATTCTCTTAAAATAAATTTATCATGCACCTCTAAATATACGAGTTACACACGTATAATTCTTATTTATTGATTTCCTTATTAATTAGGTTCGTGCTCTCTTGCTGAAATGGCAACCAACAAGTGCTTCGCGCATGCGCACCAGATCTCAGGTAAGACTGTACGAAATTCTTTAAACGAAAAAGAATTCTTATGATACAGAGATTTTTCATTTAAATTTTTATGAAAATATATTTTACCTTGTTGATTATATGGCATAAACCTAATATAATACATACCTGAGTACATACAGGTAAAGAGGAGTCCCAAAGCTGCAAGAGATCGTTGAGGACTTGGCAAACACAACCTGTATAAATTAAACACATGCAGAGCTATAGATAACAGGCATGTTTCATGTTCTAAAATCATTATTTGACATTCAAACCTATGTTATGTGTACTCAAAAGAATTTGAGTACCCACAACATAGGATTTTGTTGAGTAATAAGAGAAATATTGCGAGGAAAAGACCTGTTCACTCCCTCTTATCTATAGTCCTCTGCACATGTACAACCTTTCAGTATCAAGCATAGGCCTTGATCAGGAGTAGTAAACAGCCATTAAACCACAATATCTATTATTTCTGAATAAAACCTTATGCTGTGGATACTCAAAAAAGAATCAACTCAGTGTTATGAATATTTTGAGTACCGCCAACATAAGGTTTGGAGGTAAATTAAGGATATGATATCACCCTTTCCCACATACAGGAGCTTTATTGAGGCCCCTGCAGCAGATGAATTTTTGAGAACATGGGAAAAGTAGAATTTGTGCATGAAAAGCAATTTCTTCTTTTGCTATAATGTTTTGAAGTCAATGCCAAAACTAAACTTTCTTAAAAAACATTTTCCTCCAGATTTTTTCAGTCATCTTATATTCAGCCACGCGTAAATAACCTGAAATATGCCAATAATCTAGAATCCTGTCAGTATTCAGGATGAACGGGAACATATTAGACAATTACATTGCCTGCCTCTGGTGTTTTGACAGTACTTAAATTAGTCTCTTAATTTTAGTCAAGTATTCTTCGCTCAGTTTAATATTTTTCTAAAAAAGCAAGTTTCACAAATAAATCTGTAATACCTCTCTCTTTAAGCGGGAAACTCACATTTATCACACCCAATATAATTCAAATATCACACCAATTTTAAATCACCTTAAATATTGAAGTGTTCATTCATTTCAAAAATAAGAAAGGTAATTCCCCTCAAAAGCAATGGAGTTGGTGGTTATTTTGCACAAAATGACAAATCTTCCGATTCCAATTGACAAAACTACCTGAAAGCATTTAACCCTTTCCCACATACAGTAAATGACTTTGAAATCCTAATGGCAAATCCTTGAAAACTATCTTAGTAAAATCCCTGAAAAGATATCATTATTGAATAGTGAAGAGATCAAAGTGGCATAAGTCATCTGCTGCAGATGCGTCTAAATGCATCTGCATGTCGGAAGGAAATAAAGAACAAAGAACAAAGATCAATGATCTGTGGTCCCGTATCATACCTGTCCACGCTGAGTTTGACGATAATCTCCCCATCACTGGGCTGTAACACATCTGTCAATAACAGTCTCTCTAATCCTTTCAGGATAGTTAAATAGACGGATGTAGAAACACTGTCTTCACTGCTGGAGGCCATTGAAATAGCCATCTGTAAATAAAATGTCAAGCATTAAAAATCTGTAAACTGCAAACCCATTCTAACCCTTTCCAACACAATGTTTTCAATAGTTGTGTGCTGTGGAGGCATAAGAAAGCCACTGTATGTGGGATAGGGTTAACGTTATGCAATTTAACCCCCCTATAGATGCATTTTGATGCATCTGCAACAGACAATTTTTGAAAACATTGTGACAAAGGTAGAAATTGCTCAAAACAAGATCTTTCTCCATTGCCACAATGTTTTCATTTTTTCCAGTAATTATACATACTATTATAGAGATTTTCCATAGTTTTGAGTAGACATGTTCAAAGGCGTCTGCTGCAGGTTTGCTGTATGTGGGAAAGGGTAAATACGAGAAAGCATTGGAATGACACGAATAACAGTAAAATTGTCAATTGTGCAATTCATTAATCCATTAATCAGTATATGTAAAAGAATAAAACCTCCAACAAAAACATTGGCACCAACTTCAAAGAAAACTATAAAAGCTTTTTATTTATCTAGTTACAATACAATTACCAACCAAAACTCATTGACATATCTGCATGTATTCCAATTTCTCCTTTTGTCTCAATGCTTTCTAATGGAGTTTGCTGCAGAACTGTGTGAAAAAATGTCTGCTTGGGTTCAAATCATTTCAAATGTTTGGCTTGAAAATGTTACCTGTAATATCTGTTGTGGGAACTCGGTGTCTTTGACATCAGCATTGTAGTTTTCCAGGATATAAAATGCCGTTGCCCAAATTGTCAGAACATACTTCTCACTTGAAACTGGTTGCCTGTATTTTATAAGAAACTAACATTATTTACTACTGGTTGCCTGTATTTTATAAGAAACTAACATTATTTACCACTGGTTGCCTGTATTTTATAAGAAATTCATATTATTGACCACTGGTTGCCTGTATTTTATAAGAAACTAACATTATTTACCACTGGTTGCCTGTATTTTATAAGAAATTCACATTATTTACCATTGGTTTCGTTTTAACCCTTTCCTACATGCAGCAGATGGCCTTTGAAAGCATTGTTACAAAATGAGAAATCGACTCAATTATTACTCACACTCGTAAATAATGTTCAGATCTATTGCATGTGCTCCTCTATTGCATAATATGACTTGAAGAAACTAATAGAAGAAATATGCATGTGAAAGTATTTCCAAATTTGATAGGTCTTGTTTTATGATATAATTTTCTAAGGTTTACACTTTAAGCATAACAGGTTAACCTGCCCCGTCCCCTGTCAGACAAAGTTACCAATCAATATTATATGAAGGGTTTGGAATCATTTGAAAAATCTTCATGGAAACTAATTCTATGAACAACTCTGAAAGGGGACCACCCAAAGAAAATATTTCAAAGTTTTATTTAGGAGGAGATGTTGTTTGAAGCAAAATGTTGACGGTTGACTGACAACGGACAAAGAGCGGTCACAATAGCTCATCATGAGCTTCTGGCCCAGGTGAGCTAAAAACAAACCATCAGCAAATGATGAAAATGCATGCTTACCAACCCTCCAGTTTCAATCATGAGTCTCATGATTTGAATAGGGTAAACCCCACCCCCACGATCGTGATTATTTTTTTTTTTTTTTTTTTAAAAATCATGAAGATATGAATGTACTGAAAATTACTACAACCATTTTGTAACATCCACTTCTAAACAAATTGTCACTGATTAAAGGCCCTTTCTTTCAACAAGTTCAAAACAATGTGTGTCTGTCAACTAAATGATTTCTCCCTGTGTCATTAGATTAACAAAGATTCCATTGCAGGTACTCAGTATTTCATTCAAAAGTAGGTCTAATTTAAATGTGGTTAAGATTTTTCTTTCTTGGATGCAATATGAAAAGTCATTGACACAACAGACAACTTGCTTCATTTTCTAGATAAACACAATTAAAAGGTTTTTTTAATATCAATGCATGAATTTGAAAACATGCCAAAATAATATTTAAATGCTAACATACAGTTGAAAATATTTTGTTAAATAGAAAACATTCTCAAAATGAGTCTATTTTATTCTTTTCTATAAATATTGAAAGTATTGTCTCCTCCATAGTTATCTAAATTCCGTTCTATCGTGAAAATTTCTACTGTTAAATTCATCACACTAAAAATCTCCCCCTTCAAACCACAATCTCCCACTTTGAGATCATGAAACTCCCCCTTGAGAATAAGAAAAGGTTGGTAAGCATGAAAATGTGTAGAAAATACATTTCCTTTTACAGAATCTGTGAGCACTACATGAATTTCCTTTACCTTGAAGCCAAAGCCAGGTGTTTTAAAATAAATTCCGTTGTCAATGGAACCAGTTGTTTGGAAACTTCATGGATTCCTGCCTCCAAGAGATAGAGTGTTCCGTGTAGAGAAGCTGTTTTACTGGGGAGGTGGGTACTCTTGTATCCGTTGTCTATAATCTTGATCAATCTGTCTGCTGTAGTGTTGTCCTGGAACAAATTAGTTACAACCATTTCCCACATGCAGAGGCAGGAATCCGCTGTGGTCGAGTGGTTAGCGTCGAGGATTTCGAAACCGGGTGTCACGGGTTCGATCCCCAGTCGCGGCACTACGGTCATGGTGGAGTGCCCTTGGGCAAGGCACATTTTCTAGCCTAGTACTGGTTTGTTTACCCAGGGATCATGAATAAGTAAATTTAATTGCGCGCTAAATGACCTTAGCTGTCGATGCGCCATAAAACAATATACATTCATTCATTCACATGCAGAGGCATTTTAACCCTTTCCCTCATACGACGATTCTGCAGCAGACGACTTTTAACGTATTTTGTCCAAACATAGAAAATCTCCATAATTGAATGAATAACCTATGACTAAAAGTGGAAAACATTGTGTCAAAAGGAGAAATTGCATGTTTTGTGCAATTTCTTCTTTTGTCACTATGTTTTCAAAAAGCCGTCTACTGCAGAGGCATCCGAAAGCGTTTTATACGAGGGAAAGTGTTAAGGCATCTGCATCAGATGAATTTTGAAAAAAATCGTAAGGGAAAGGAGAAATGGCTCATAATGACCAATTTCACCTCTTACCACAATGTTTTCACAACTCAATTCAATAATTATACTTTTTTTTTTATAGATTTGATTTGTTCGTTTTATTGGTGTTTTATGCCGTTTTTCAACATCATTTCAGTTATATCATGGTGAAACCTCACATATTCATGCTCCCATAGTACACAAACCAATACTAGGCATGAGCACTCCACCATTAGATCGTCCATATTTTTGCCTGCTGCAGATTTGCTGCATGTTGGAAAGGGTCATCATTCAATAACGCACATATCCTTTTTACATGAATGTATTGGAGAGGGACGGATTGATAATTTACTTTCTCTAACGAAACAAAATATGTAAAATATGGATAAAAGACGGGTTAATTATGGGACTGAGTAGGAAACACAGTTGGGAAAGGAGAAGTGGCTTGTTTCACAATAAACCAATGTTTTCCAAAGTTGACTGACTGCATTCAGAGGCATCAAAATGTATTTTAACACTTTCCCTCAAATAGACGCTTTCTGACGCCTCTGCAGCAGATGGCTTTTTGAAAACATGGTGACAAAAGAAGAAAATGAGCAATTTCTCCTCATGCCACAATGTTTTCCAATTTTAGTCATAGGTTATCCATTCAATTATAGAGATTTTCTATTTTTTGACAAAATATGTTCAAAGTCGTCTGCTGCAGAATTGTTGTATGAGAGAAAGGGTTAACCTCTAAAGAGCAACAATTTTCCTCTGCTGATCTGGAACCTTTGTAAGGTATACTTTTAACACAGAGTTGACACCATTTTGGGAAAAGGAGAAATGGTAACAATGACTCTAAAATATGTCTGATGTAGAGACGTCAAAAGCTGTCTGTATATTGGAGAGGGTTGTTTTTTTTCCTGACAAAAATTAACTAGAACTATCACTGAAGATGATAAATACCCCCTAAACAGCACCTTGACCTACACCATAACCTAATAAGTAAAAGGGCCATAGCTCTGTGAAATAACATGCAATTGTAACCCCTTTAGGATATGCATATCTCCTCTTAGTATAGAAGCTTCATGTAAAATGTTATTGAATTCCACCCAGTGGTTTGTATCTGTGAACTGTATAAGAAGCGGGCGTTATACAATCATTCTTGCTTGGCTGGGTAAGGGCTAAGGGTTAACTGAGGGGTGTTGTCACACCTAAGTTCAAAACTTTTCTGCTGTTCAACCCTTTCCACATAGTTCTGCAACAGGCGTCTTTGAAAACATTATGACAAAAATCTGAAAAATCTGTATAAATGAGAGTTCAATTATCAAATAGAGTTGAAAACATTGGGGCCAAAGAAGAAATTGCTCATCATGAGCAATTTCACCTTTGGCCACAATGTTTTCAGAAGTCGTCTGCTACTATTGCGTCAAAATGCGTCTGCAGGTGGGAAAGGGACTATCATTCTTGGTTGGCTGGGTGAGGGCTAAGGGTTAACTGAGGGATGTTGTCACAAAAGTTGATCATAAAAATCCATTGAAGTTCAAAAAAATTCTGCTGTATAAGGGAAGATGTTAGAATGACAAGATAGATTAATCTGGGTTTAGTACAAAATCATATACATACTGGTGCCTGTTGATTCCTCAACTGTGTAAAAGTTAATGCCACAATTACGGGTGTTATTAGCTATTTAAATCCTTGTCACACTGTACATAACTTTAATCCTTTACCACAATCATATAGACTCTTTCTGATGCCTCTGCAGCAGAGGACTGTGACACTGTCCGCTGCAGATTTGTTGTATGTGAGAGGGTGTTAAATTATTTAAATTAGGAAAGGGTCTAAACTCTCTTTCATTTTTACAAGTTAACTATCTGAGCACAACAGAACAAAATGTAGAGATAGCAATCAATCAAGTTTCTGAGAACTGATCAGAGACCTAGATGAGTACCATAAAACGCATCTTTGCTTAAACCTTTCCCACATATAGATGCTTTCTGACGCCTTCTGCTGCACTTCTATTGAAAACACTGTGACAAAAGGGGAAACTGCTCAAAACTATGCAGCAGACAACTTTCAAAAACATAGTGGCAAATAGAGAAATTGCTCATAAAGATGAATTTCTCCATTTGCCACAATGTTTTCAACTCTATTCAATACTTATATTTAACGAGATCTTCCAAATTTATGCGGGTATGTTTTCAAAGTCATCTACTGCAGATTTGTTGTATGTGGAAAAGGGTTAAGAAGTTTCAACAGGATGTTGTTTTATTTGATAAAAAAAAAAAATCTTCTTTAGGCTTATTGAAGCCCTTTACCCTTTCCCTCATACAACAATTCTGCAGCAGACGTCTTTGAACATATTTGTCAAAAAATAGAAAATCTCTATATTTGAATGGATAACCTATGACTAAAAGTGGAAAACGTTGTGTCAAAAGGAGAAATTGCTCGTTTTGAGCAATTTCTTCTTTTGTCACTATGTTTTCAAAAAGCCGTCTGCTGCAGAGGCGTCAGAAAGCGTCTTTATGAGGGAAAGGGTTAATATTTGAACCTGTCGATGGGAAAAGTTGCAAGTCGATATTTCTGAACTGTGAAGGTACAGATCAGCCTTTCTCTCTGCCACGTTGTAAGAGATTCTACACAAGATGTCAGAAGCTTCTAGCTGGCTTTATACGTAATAAGTGAACAGTGCAGATCCGACTTTGCAGATGCACTGGCTGATCTAGTTCTACACTGTTGAAAAAAGTCAATGTATACCTTTCCCCATGAACAGACTCATGTTGATACAATCTGATACAAAACACTTAAATGTATGTTTACACATAAGGCTAAAAATCCTGTAAAATAATCTATTTTGATGCCTTAAAAACATAAAATAAACAGGAATATTGTATGTTAAGATATACGATCAACCCAAATTTCCAACCAATGACCACATAAAAAAAGAATTATTTTCTTTTGCAGCATAGTCAAGCAGAGTTAATCCTTTCCAGTATACAGATCCTTCTAACACTTCTGCAAAAGACGACTTCTGAAAACATTATGGCAAAAGGAGAAATTGCTCATAATGAGCAATTTCTCCTTTTACCCCAATGTTTTCAACCCTATTCAATAATTATACTTCTCATACATATAGATTTCCCATAATCTTACCTTGACGTATCCAAAGTCATCAGCTGCAGATTTTTTTGTATGTGGAAAAGGGCTAAAGGTGCTGAACTCCAGATTATAGATAGTATAGCCAAAGTTTGAAAACTGTTCAAAAGTTGTCTTGAAATATTAGAATCATAATTCTGGGATAAAATCAAAGTAATAATTTAACTTTCCAATATAATAAACATCTAAATATTGATCATATAATGCTTCATTTTTACTGTATATACCCAGTAAGCCAAATTTTGTACATTTTCATGACTTTCAATTTCAACAATTACTGCCAAAATAGTTCTAAACTATTTATTACTTACTTAGTTGTCACTATAACATGATAAGCAATATTTGCTGAAGTTTCCACATTTCAAATTTTTTATCTTAATCTGGAGTTCAGCACCTTTAAAATGATGATCTGAGTGTTGTAATGAATCTTCAACAAGAGACAATGTCACAAGACGCATATTTTCTATATCGAAATTCTTAACCCTCTCCCATCTGCAAATGCATGTCGTCTGCTGCAGATTTGTTGTATGTGGGGGGGAAAGGGTTAGGCAGGTCAATGAATACTTACCACACCAACAACTGCAGCTGCTTTACAAATACCAACATTGAGGTACTGAAAGGCCATTTCATCTTCCCCTGGATGCGCCTTATATACTTCAAACATCGTATCTAACATCCATTCAAACTGCTCTCTCTCTGCAAACAGGTCCGATAAACTCACAACCTGAAAGCATATTCATTCAATTTTTATTGTTGTTGTTGTCGTCAAAACCCCCCCCCCCCACTCCCCATTCAGCCGTATTTCATTTCCATCACAGCATTTTCTATGTAAATTACCAGAATTACTGTTAACCCTTTCCAACATACAACAGTTCTGCAGCAGATGACTTTGAAAGTATCTAGGCAAACACACAGAAAAGCTCTATAAATGTAGGTATAAATACTGAAAGGTTGAAAATGAAAACATTGTGGCAAATGAAGAAATTGCTAGTTTTGAGCAATTTCTTCTTTTGTCACAGTGTTTTCGAAAGTCGCCTGCTGCAAAGGCATCAGAAAGTGTCTATATGTGGGACAGGGTTTACCAACATACAACCAATCAAAAGGAGAAATTGCTCGCATGATACCACAATGTTTTCAAAAGTCTTCTGCAGCGGTTGCATCAAAAGTTTATCCCGACATTTACTAAGGATTCTAAAAGAAACCAATTTCCTATCATCTGTTAACCCTTTCCCTCATACGACAATTCTGCAGCAGACGGCATGGAACATAACTTGTCAAATAGAAAATCTCTATAATTGAATGGATAACCTATAACTTAAAGTGGAAAACATTGTGGCAAAAGGGGAAATTGCTCGTTTTGAGCAATTTCTTCTTTTGTCACTATGTTTTCAAAAAGCTGTCTGCTGGAGAGGCGTCAAAAAGCATATATATGAGGGAAAGGGTTAAATCCACTTTTTGATTAATCAGTTTTGCACCCCCCTATGCTTTGCCCTTGACCTTCAGCAAGATTCCTCAAATTTCAGAAATTATCCATCAATACACACATTTTGACAACCCTGTATACTGCCATTCCCATTGAAATCACATGATGGAAATATCTGACTTGAGGCATTTTACAAGTAGATATGCCAATTTCTTTACAGCTTGTAAATTAACAAATCATTACATGAAAATAATATATAGGTTAAGACAAGTGAACTTACTATAATAATATGGACAAGAAGAATTTCCTTTGTATATGTAAAAAAAATATAAAAGTTTCCAGGGAGTGAAAAAATGAAGTACATACTGATTTAATAACTTCATTCAATAACATTAAAGCTGGTTTCCCATTAGTCCCAGGGAGCAACCATTGTCTGTAGAAATCCAATAAGAACTGTAAACAGGAGTGAACATCTAGTCCAGCCACAGACAATGATGGATCCCTGGGTATGGTGGATTCGGTAGGACTGGTTGCCATATCAGTAAGTGGAGTACTGTCCTGGTGGATGGGGCTCTCCATGGAGTCTGTTGTGTCGGATTCGGAATGAACAGGGTCAAGTACACCCACAACGGACCAGATAGACTCTATCGATACCTGTAATTGAAATTAAACATTTAATTTAACCCTTTCCCACATACTGAGGCTAACTGATGGCTCTGCAGCAGACGACTTTTGAAAACATTGTGAACAAACATGAACGGTTTTTCTATGTCGAATAATGGTCATTACGGAGTAAAGACTTATGCCAGAGTTATGTGAATTGGAATAAACATGTGTAGTGTCTGACAACATGTCTACCAAGTTTCATTTGAATATGTGGAACATTTTTTGAGTTATGTAGTAAGGATAAAGTTTTGGGATGATGCGGACGCCAAGGGTATCACAATAACTTCTCTTTTCTTCTTCGAAAAACAGACAAGCTAAAAAAGGCTCATAATGAGCTAATTCTCCTCATCCCACAATGTTTTCAACCCAATTCAAGGATTATAATTTCATTTATAGAGGTTTTCCTTGTTCTTGCCAGAAAGTTTGCTAGGTCATCTGCTGCAGAATTGTTGCATATGGGCAAAACGTTAATTTCTCAAAAGTTTTTGAATCTTCCATATTGTCACACTTTGTATTTGGAAGAGTCCATTGCAAATTCTAGGAATATACAGGGCCTTTTTTCCAGAAATTGGGAAGAGGCCTTAGCCTTTCATTTTGGGAAATTTTAGCGCGATTTTCGCCCAAAAAGGGAAAAATTAGACATATAACATATGGCTATATAAATAGTCCTTTTTACAATAACTTAAGACTTTTGCTTTATATAATGCAATAAAACAATCATATTACCTTAAACAAGACAAATATATCTGTTAAAGTGTTTACCCAAATGATTATTTCAGTTCACTTTAAATTTTTTTTTTTTTTTTTTTTTTTTTTTTTTTTTTTTTTTTTTTTTTAGATTTTTGGGAAATATTTTTTTCCAATTGGCAAAAAGGCGTTTTTTCAATTGGGAAGACACTGAATATCGGTGTCACTTATATAAGGTAAAAAGGCCCTGATATCAAGATAGAGATGTTGAGTTGAACAGATGTTGATGTTGAGTTTGAAAACAAGCAATTTCTCCTTTTGCCACAATGTTTTCCACTTTTAGTCATAGTTTATCCATTCATTAGTCGTCTGCTTCTAACGAATAAGAAAACGTCTGTATGTGGTAGGGTAAAAGAGATTTTCCCTGTTTTGACTTGATGTTTTCGAATTCATCTAAAGATTTGATGTAAGCAAGTAAGAGAGGGTTTTGGTACCTGTCCGAGAGTGTAAGTATCCACAGCAACTTCCCGTTCTAAATTGCAATCAAACATGTAGGTACCTGTACCCCGATTAGTCACAGTCCTGAAAAACAGAGAAAAATGTCAAAATATAAACCATTTTCCACATACTGTACAACCAATCTAAAAACATCTGGGCAAAAAAAGTTATAATTAACCCTTTCCCTCATACGACAATTCTGCAGCAGACGACTTTGAACATATTTTGTCAAACAAGAAACCACTGAAGACGGTAAGGCCAAATTGTCGGCAATTTGACCTTGAAAATCGACAAACCATGGTCAAGGTTAAAGTAACCATAGAAATCAATAGAACTTGTTACTGGTTACCTTCAGGCAAAGTTTCAAGTTTGTAACCCTTTCCAGTGCTGAGATTTTGCCTCAACCTGAAACTTTAACCAGAATTGCCTCAACCTGAAACTTTAACAAAAATGTTGACGGACAGACAGATGGACAGACGGACATCGCCAATCTATAGACCGGAATTGCTAGAGCAATCCGGCCAACAAGCAATTTCTCCTTTTTCCACAATGTTTTCTACTTTTAGTCATAGGTTATCCATTCAATTATAGAGATTTTCTATATTTTGACAAAATATGTTTAAAGTCATCTGCTGCAGAATTGTCGTATGAGGGAAAGGGTTAAACAACTTTTCAATAATATCACAGTGGCCATTTCACCTTCTCACATGTTTCCTCGCTTTTTACCAGTACTCCACACAAAACCGTCTATCTAACAGGCTGCTTTTCCATACAGAATGATAGCCCATTGGTGGAAGACGAGTGACTTTTGTCAATTGTTGGAAAGAAGGTTGGCCGAGATGGCAAAACCCCATGGATTGAAAGCCTGAGTCACTACTGAAGGAGCTAGAGGGGCCCAGGGGGAAAATCTTATTAAAAATTTACAAATATGTTACATACCTAGCTGAAGACAGACACTGTACTTCATGTTCAACTGCACCTCTTATCACAGTCAGCTTCTTACCACATCTGTGCAAATACACATAAACACATATTAACCCTTTCCCACAACATACAACAAATCTGCAGCAGAAGACTTTGAAAGCATCTAAGCAAATTCACTCTAAATGTAAATATAATTGTTGAATTGAAATCAAAACATTGTGGCAAAATGGAGAAATTGCTCATTATGTACACATATTAACTCTTTCGAGGTTATATATGCAGACGACACTGAAAACCTCTAAACAAAGATATTAACAATTTCTATAAATGAAAGTGAAAATACTGACTTGATTGTGGTGAAAGTAGAAATTGATAATTAGGACTTATTTCTCTTTTTTGCCACAATTATTTTCAATTAATTTCTGCTGTGCATATATGGTTGCTATAGACAAGGAATTGCTCTTCTAAGATTATCTTAAGCACTGGTGCGAATGTATAACATATCAAAGTACAGTCTAATAATTACCTTGTATGTAAAAATCCCAGTGGTTTATCTCTGGGTTGAACGTCAAACACTCCGTGTGCAGGATCGCCAGGTGACGGTACAATCATTGTATGCATCAACATACCAGTAATAGCTCGAACTGTCAGCACCATACAGTGGGTCCTCTCTATATCTTCCTGTAATATATTGGAAATATTAACCCTTTCCCTCATACAACAATTCTGCAGCAGACGACTTTGAACATATTTTGTAAAAAAATAAAAAATCTCTATAATTGAATGGATAACCTATGACTAAAAGTGGAAAACATTGTGGCAAAAGGAGAAATTGCACGTTTTGTGCAATTTCTTCTTTTGTCACTATGTTTTCAAAAAGCTGTCTGCTGCAGAGGCGTCAGAAAGCGTCTATATGAGGGAAAGGGTTAACTTGATATGCCATATTATATATTACAAATACTAAAGCATTACTTGATATGCCATAAATTACAAATACTGAAGCATTATTTGATATGCCATATAATATATTACAAATACTGATCCATACTTGATATGCCATATAATATATTACAAATACTAAAGCATTACTTGATATGCCATATAATATATTACAAATACTGATGCATTACTTGATATGCCATATAATATATTACAAATACTATTACTTGATATGCCATATAATATATTAAAAATACTAAAGCATTACTTGATATGCCATATAATATATTACAAATACTGATGCATTACTTGATATGCCATATAATATATTACAAATACTGAAACATTACTTGATATGCCATATAATATATTACAAATACTGAAGCATTACTTGATATGCCATATAATATATTACAAATACTGATGAATTACTTGATATGCCATGTAATACATTAAAGATTTTAACTCACTAATTGATATGCCTTGTAATGTATTGACGATATTAACTCACTAATTGGTATGCCATGTAATACATTGACGATATTAACTCACTAATTGATATGCCTTGTAATATATTGACGATATTAACTCACTACTTGATATGCCATGTAGTACATTGAAGATATTACTCCTTCACTTGATATAGCATAATGTAATGTCGGGCCCAACAAGATATGTCATGTAATATATTAAAGATATTAACTATTAACTTGATATACTATACAATTATGGACTTTTCAGCTGTTATACATGATGTGATAGCCGAGGTCAATAATGATTTTTAGTGCATATCAACATCATGTATAACAGCTGAAAAGCCCATAACTGTTAATTATATAACCCTCAATTTAGCATATTGTTTTGATATTGATCAACTTAAAAGAAAACAAAGGACCACTCAAGGAACATTTCTGTACAGTTTGAGTTATATTGACCAAGCAGTTTAGGAGGAGATATTTTTAAAATGTTGAAACCAGACAGCAAAGAATCACGAAAGCTCACCATGAGCACTTTATGCTATACAATGGAAGTCAAACGCTTGATTGCATTTAATCATGATCATCCGAACGAGTTTCGGAAGTTTTTTGGGTCATTCGGAATGCGCCTCGGAAAATTCCGTAGCGTACGGATAAAGTCGAAGGATATTAATAGGCAGCTCATGGGATTCCCCGGTCTCCCCCTGTTACTATTTATAAAACTGGTGCATATCAGAAAAAACCGGTGCATATCGCAAGATATTTTTTTCTAAAAAGTTACTTTTTAGCCAATGAAAAAGCATCTATTTATAGGTTATATAATAATATATAATATATTAAAAATACTGACACATTATTTGATATGCCTTGTAATGCTTTTCAAATATTAACCATGATTTACCATGTAATACATTGCCCCTATTACTTGACATACCATGAAATATATAGAAGATATTAACACAACTTGATATGCAATATAATATATTAACCCTTTCCCCCATATAGACGTTTTCTGATGCCTCTGCAGCAGACTGCTTTTTGAAAACATAGTGACAAAAGAAGAAATTGCTCAAAACGGGCAATTTCTCCTTTTGCCACAATGTTTTCCACTTTTAGTCATAGGTTATCCATTCAATCATAGAGATTTTCTATTTTCTGATAGAATATGTTCTAAGTCGTCTGCTGCAGAATTGTCGTATGAGGGAAAGGGTTAAAGATGCTGACTCATTACCATGTAATATACTGATGATATTAACCCATCATTTGATTTGCAATGTAATATGTAAAATATATTTTCCCATTACTTTATATGCCATGTAATATAATATTATAAATTAAGCCATCACTTAAAATACCATGTGTTATATATATAAAAGATATATCAACCCTTATTATGTTTTATTATCATATTGTTTTCTTACCTCTGCAGAAACCTCCTGTTCAGATGATGTTGGATTTAGCATGCCCAGTAAACTCATCCAGGTTTCTTCAAACTGTTGTCTAGAAATCCATCCTACAACAGAAAAAATGAGTCCAACTTGTTAACCAGTGCTGATATTAACCCTTTCCTACATATATACGCTTTCTGACGCCTCTGCAGCAGACGGTTTTTTGAAAACATGATGACAAAAGAAGAAATTGCACAAAACGTGCAATTTCTCCTTTTGCCACAATGTTTTCCACTTTTAGTCATAGGTTATCCATTCAATTATGGAGATTTTCTATGTTTTGACAAAATATGTTCAAAGTCGTCTGCTGCAGAATTGTTGTATGAGGGAAAGGGTTAAACAAGAGGACCGTAATCATCCTTTATTGTTCATCTGATGCACCAGAAATGTATACACAAATAAAAATGACTTAAACAGCTTTTGTAGAGGGTTTATAGAACAGACATCATTAAGAATCAAATCTGCAGCAGAAGGCTGAAGATATCTAGGCTAAACAAGAGGACATGATGGCCCTAGATCGCTCACCTGAGTTATGCAATGAGATTTATAATGCAAAACACATGACAAAGTCTCAAACTGCTGAAATAATAAATCCAGAGTTTTGTAAAGATTTTCCTTCAATTTGGCACCAGACAACTTTAATCACAATGAATAATTTCTCCTTTCACCACAATATTTTCAACTTTATTCCTTAGTTTTTCTTTCATTTATAGAGAATTTCTATATTTTTAACTAAATGTTGTCGAAGTCGTCTGCTGCAGATTTGCCACATGTGGGAAAGAGTTAATAAGAACTCTACATATAAGATAAGTACTCACCAATTGTGTTAATTCTGTGTATAAACTCCTTCAACACATCCTGATCTAACATCAAGTCAACTGGTAGGGGAGGTAACTTAGTCTTGGGGTCGCCACTTGTGGCTGGTATCCAGCCCATCTTCCACACAACAGGGGGTGTGCGAGCGTAACTGTTCAGTACTGGCATCCGTGAAAGCCCTTTAAAATAAATAAACAGCGTCAATTAATTAGGGGTCTCATTGCACTTGTGAACAGTGAAGATCATATGCACAACAAATGCATAACAATAGACAGTGCAGCAACTACAGTCAAACCTGTGTTTAAAGACCACCCATGGTAAGTTAACAATCTGGTCTTTATTCACAGGTGGTCTTTAACCCTTTCCCTCATATAGACACTTTCTGACGCCTCTGCAGCAGACGGCTTTTCGAAAACTTAGTGACAAAAGAAGAATTTCACAGAACGTGCAATTTCTCCTTTTGCCATAATGTTTTCCACTTTTTGTCATAGGTTATCCATTCAATTATGGAGATATTCTATGTTTTGACAAAATACGTTCAAAGTTGTCTGCTGCAGAATTGTCGTATGAGGGAAAGGGTTAATTACAGGGTCATTTATACAGAAAATTAGTATTTGGGAAACTAAAAGTTAACAATCTGGTCTTTATTCACAGGTGGTCTTTAATTACAGGGTCATTTATACAGAAAATTAGCATTTGGGAAACTAAAAGTATGGTCGCTATAGTCAGGGAATTGCTATTCAAAGATGGTCTTTAGCACAGGTTTGACTGTTTAATTATGCTTCCATGAAATGTTTGGGGAGCAAAACAAATGTTGACATTCTTCCACTTTTCAATGCAAAGTGACGCATCTAGAGCATACAACTTTTAAAAAAAAATACATTTTGGCAAAAGAAGAATTGCTCAATACAAACAATATACCCTTTTGTCATAATGTGTTTAACTCTATTAAAAAATTATATCTTCATTTTTAGAGATTTTTTCCTATTTTTAACAAAGATCTTTTCAAAGTTGTCTGCTGCAGATTTGGGAAATGGTTAAATCTGGCTATTCAATTCTAGACTTTTAAAGGAAGCCTGTCATGTAAACTATAGGCCATATTTTCTTAAAGAATCAGTGGCCATGCAACAAGCATTTGTGATCGTGACCTCATTTTTAAAAAAAATGTTTAACCCTTTCCCACATGTAGACACTTTCTGACAACTATGCAGCGGACTACTATTGAAAACATCATGGCAAAAGGAGAAATTATTTTTTAATAAACATTTTCAAAGTCATCTGCTGCAGATTTATTGTATTTGGGACAGGGTTAATGCTGAATTCGACAGTTTTTAAGTTTTATTACTGTGGCCAGTTCAAATAGCATGTTTTTCCTGGCTTTGTCGCACCATGTCTTTACACAACATTTTTCTCAGGCAACTGGTTACCTTTCCTCATAGATTATTTAGCCCATTGAAGGAAAACGAATGATGCTAGTCAAAATGACATTTATCAATCATGGGAAAAAAATAAAACAAGAGGGCCATGAGGCCCTGGAATCGCTCACCTGAGAATGGGCTATTTAAAACATAAATCTTTCAGCACCAATGGCAATATCATCAAGACAAACTTTCTGACAAAGTTTCAAGCTGCTCAAGTCAAAAATGCGATCTCTATAGTGTCAACTAGATTGTTCTACAATTTGGCCTAGTGACTTAGTTGTTGACCTGACCTGACCCATATTCGAACTTACCCTAGATATCACTTAGACAAATATTCTGACAAAGTTTCAACATGCTCAAGCCAAAAATGGCTTCCACAGTGTTAACAAGACTTTCCTTAAATTTGGCCTTGTGACCTAGTTTTTGACCCATATTCGAACTTGACCTAGATATCACTAAGTCAAATTTTCCGACATAGTTTCAACATGCTCTAGCCAAAAATGTGGCTTCCAGAGTGTTAACAAGATTTTTCCTAAATTTGGCCTAGTGACCTAGTTTTTGACCGGACATGACCCGTATTTGAAATTGGCATAGATATCGTCAAGACAAATTTTCTGACAACGTTTCAACATGCTCAAGTTTAAAATGGGGATTCTAGAGTGTTAACAAGATTTTCCTTCAATTTGGCCTAGTGACCTAGTTTTTGACCCAACATGACCTATATTCGAACTTGGCCTAGATATCACTAAGACAAACATTCTGACAAAGTTTCAACATGCTCAAGCCAAAAATGCGGCTTCAAGAGTGTTAACAGGATTTTCCTTAAATTGGGCCTAGTGACCTAGTTTTTGACCCGACATGACCCAGTTGGCCTAGATTTGATTGAGATATATGTTCTGATAAACTTTCATGAAGATTGGATGCAAAATGTTGCCTCTAGAGTGTTAACAACCAAATGTTGACGACGGACGACGAACGACGGACAAAAGGCGATCACAAAAACTCACCTTGAGCACTTTGTGCTCTGGTGAGCTAAAAACTAGAAATATCACTAAAGGTGATGAATACCCCCAGCTGGTGCCTGACAATATACATATGTATGAGAAATTCAAGGGGCCATAACTCATTTAAAAATAATTCAAGTGCAACACGCCAACAATATGCACAACTAGGCTTGGTATCAATCATTCTTGTGAAGTTATATTGAATTCTGACCAAGGGTTGCTGAGAAATAGTGTTCACAAGAAATGTCCACAGACCAATGGACCGACAAACCGACAAGCATGACTCCTATATAGCCCCCATATACTATGTATCTGGGGGTACCCATATACTATGTATCTGGGGGTATAAAAATATATAAATGAATATAATTTGTGGCCTAATAATCCCTTTCCCACATACAACAAATCTGCAGTAGACGACTTTGAAGAAAGTTAGCAACAAATATGAGAACTCTGTACAAGTAGAAAACATTGCGACAAAAGGATTATAAACAATTTTTCCTTTCGACGCAATGTTTTTTTTTCAAAAGTCGTCTGCTGCAGAGGCGTCAGAAAAGGTCTGTATGTGGAAAAGGGTTAATCATCAATAAAATTGGAATACAACTTTGATCTCCTTGGGACACAGTCCCGGACAGCTAACACTACAGGTAACTTACCTATGACGATATTGTGTATGAGACTAGATAAGGTGTGGGGAAGTACCACATCTAAACTTCGCGTTGGACAATTCCAACTATGTAAAACAAATTGCACAAGTTCTGAGACACCATCACATGCCGCAGTCAGATGATGTAAATCTGTAATTAGATTGGTAGGTATTTTCAGCAAGTGACCTCTTATTGGAGGTCATGGCAAGAAGGATTAACCCTGCATAATTGTCGTAAGAGGAAAAGGGTTAAACTAGTCTTTTTCACACAATATCTGGCTCATTCACCCTTTCTCACTTGTTGAGGCTTTGAAACTTTGAAAAAAAATTGGAAATTTATCCTTTTTGCCATAATGTTTTCAACTCCATCCAATAGTTATACTTTCATTTCTAGAGATGCTCCAAAATTGTGCCTAGAAGTTTTTCAAAGTCATCTGCTGAGTATTTTTTTGTAAATGTTGAAGGTTTAACCAACCAAAGCCTATGTTGTTGGTACTCAAAAAAGTTGTCTAGAATGAGATTCTTCTACGTACCCACAGCATAAGGTTAAAGGGTCAAATAAAGATATGAGAACTTGAAATATGCATCTTATCTCAATCTTTTCTCAATCATTAATCCGTAAATATTACAATGCGAAGGCTACCCAAAAATGCAAAAAACAACTGATTTTTCTTTTTCAAACAATGTTTCCAACTGTTTCAATTTTACATGTTATATTTTTCATGCAGGATTTTTACGAAAGCAGTCAAAGCTAAAAAACTGTTAAATGGTCACCTTACCATCATTATGAGAATCAGTGGGCGTGTCATCTGCCCTAGTATGTTCACACAACTGCTGCCCTGGTAGAATACACACTGAAACATAAAGACAGTATAGCAGGTTTTAATGGTTATGTACGGAAAAAACCCGAAATATTTCTAGTGGGAGTGAAAACTTTGCCAAAAGGAATCCATTTCAACATAACCCTTTTCCCAGACAGATAGTCCTATACTATTTAATGTTTCCATACTGAAGTTTATTAAATAGATATTTGTACTGTAGTTATAAATATTGATAATTGATGTGAATGGCAAAAGTGCACGTCCGTGCTGATCTTATCCAATGGATTTCATTTAAAGTAACAATTACAATGTCAGTAGAAAACAAAGCATGCCAAGTTCTCGCAAATTCAACACTTAACTCATAGAGACACTTTCTGACAGCTCTTTAGCAGACGTCTTTTGAAAAAAAATTGTGACAAAATAAGATATTTCTCCTTTTGCCATAATGTTTCCAACTTTAATAAACAAGAGGCCCATGAGGGCCTATGCTCTACTGGTATGGTTCTTTGGTCATTTTCAATCCGGAGCATGTATGTATGGTGAAGCTCGGATAGTAAATGGAGGCTCTTTTGTGCTCACAAGCTGTATTATAGCAATTTTTACAATTTCATGGGCCATAATCCAGTCTTGCATGGGCGGATCTGGCTGATTTTCAAAAGGAACCAAGCTCTCATCAATATTTAACTACTATCTAAGTTTGGTGAAGATCAGATAGTAATTGGAGCCTCTATTGTGTTCACATGCTCAATTATAGCAATTTTGACAATTTCAAGGGCCATAATCCAGTCTTGCATAGGCGGATCTGGCTGGTTTACGAAAGGAACTGAGCTCTCAGATATCTACTGTATAAGTTTGGTTGAGATACAATCAAAAGTGAAGACTGTATCGTGTTAACAAGCTCTTTTATAGCAATTTTGACCATTTCAAGGGCCATAATCCAGTCATGCATGGGCGGATCTGGCTGGTTTTCGAAAGGAACTGAGCTCTCATGGATATCTAACTACTGTATAAGTTTGGTTGAGATACCATCAAACAAGAGGCCCATGAGGGCCTATGCTCTACTGGTATGGTTCTTTGGTCATTTTCTATCCAGAGCATGTATGTATGGTGAAGATCGGATAGTAAATGGAGGCTCTTTTGTGTTCACAAGCTGTATTATAGCAATTTTTACAATTTCATGGGCCATAATCCAGTCTTGCATGGGCAGATCTAGCTGGTTTTCAAAAGGAACCAAGCTCTCATCAATATTTAACTACTATGTAAGTTTGTTAAGATCAGATAGTAAATGGAGCCTCTATTGTGTTCACATGCTCAATTATAGCAATTTGGACAATTTCAAGGGCCATAATCCAGTCTTGCATGGGCGGATCTGGCTGGTTTACGAAAGGAACCATGGCTCTCATGGATATCTTACTACTGTATAAGTTTGGTTGAGATACAATCAAAAGTGAAGACTGTATCGTGTTAACAAGCTCTTTTATAGCAATTTTGACCATTTCAAGGGCCATAATCCAGTCATGCATGGGCGGATCTGGCTGGTTTTCGAAAGGAACCGAGCTCTCATGGATATCTAACTACTGTATAAGTTTGGTTGAGATACACTCAAACGTGAAGACTGTATCGTGTTAACAAGCTCTTTTATAGCAATTTTGACCATTTCAAGGGCCATAATCCAGTCATGCATGGGCGGATCTGGTTGGTTTTCAAAAGGAACCGAGGTCTCATGGATATCTAACTACTGTATAAGTTTGGTTTAGATACAATCAAAAGTGAAGACTGTATCGTGTTAACAAGCTCTTTTATAGCAATTTTGACCATTTCAAGGGCCATAATCCAGTCATGCATGAGCGGATCTGGCTGGTTTTCGAAAGGAACCAAGCTCTCATAGATATCTAACTACTGTATAAGTTTGGTTGAGATACAATCAAAAGTGAAGACTGTATTGTGTTAACAAGAAATTGTTTACGGACGGACGCACAGACGCACGCACGGACGGCGGACAAATTGCCACGACATAAGCCCTTCTGGCCTTTGGCCAGTAGAGCTAAAAATTATCCTTTCATTCACAGATTTGTTCAATTTTTGACTAGATCATTTCTAAATCGTCTGCTGCAGATTTATTATACTTGGGAAAGGGTTAAACACACAACTTATTAATGTTGCTTACACCACCGTAGCCAACACTAACAAGGTGATAACATAAGGATTAACCCTTTCCCACATACAACAGTTCTGCAGCTTTAGGTAAAAATATGGTTAACCTCTGTAAATAAAACATTAAACGTTGAATAGGGTTGAAAACATTGTGACAAAAGGCGAAATTGCTCGTTTTGAACAATTTCTTCTTTTGTCTCAAAGTTTTCAAAAGGCGTCTGCTGCAGAGGCGTCCAAAAGCGTCTCAACCAAAGTACCATCAAGCTCAAAAGGTGGATAAAAGCTAGAAAAACAATCAACTTACACGCTGAAATGATTTGTCTGACAGAGTTGGTAAGTGAGCAGACCCAGGTCACGTGATCTTTTTGACCAATGAGGGAGGAGAGCTGTTGACTGTGCAGAACAAGACTGACAAACTTCAGGCTGATATGTAACTGTTCCGTCGTCGGCAGTTGACTCTGACTCATCATCCAACAAATACACTGCAAACAAATAACAAGAGTCTCTTAACCCTTTCCCTCATATGACAATTCTGCAGCAGATGACTTTGAACATATTTTGTCAAAAAATAGAACATCTCTATAATTGAATGGATAACCTATGACTAAAAGTAGAAAACATTGTGGCAAAAGTAGACATTGCTCGTTTTGCTGTCTGCTGCAGAGGCGTCGGAAAGTGTCTATATGAGGCAAAGGGTTAAGATGTTCCCACCTACAGATGCATGTACAGCAGAAGGCGTTTGAAAACATCATGAACAATTTCTCCATTTGCCACAATGTTTTCAACTCTATTTAATTATCAAACTTTCATTTTTAAGACATTTTTTTCAAATTGTTGACAAACTGCTTTCAAAGTTGTTTGCTGCAGATTTGCTGTATGTGGGAAATAGTTAAGATTTTCCCACCTACACATGCGTTTACAAATGAAGGCATTTGAAAACATTGTGGCAAAGGAAGAAATTACACTTTCAATAAAATAGATTTTCTATATTTTTATACCAGATGCTTTCAAAGTCGTCTGCTACAGATCTGTTGTGTGTGGCAAAGGGTTAAAGCCAAACCCTTTACCACTTCAAATAAATTTGCAGCAGACAACTTTGAAAACATCTAGGCAAAGATATAGGAAAACTATAAATTATTGTATAATCATTGAATGGAGTTAAATATTTTGTCAAAATAAGACATTGGTCATTTATCAGCAATTAAAGTCAAACCTGTGCTAAAGACCACCTTTGTTAAACAATTCCTTGTCTATAGCAACCATACTTTTAGTTTCCCAATTACTCATTTTCCACATAAATGACCCTGCAATTAAAGACCACCTGTGAAAAAAGACCAGATTGTTCTCTTCCGAATGGGTGGTCTTTAAACACTGGTTGGACTGTACTCTATTTCCAACTAGTATGGAGTGCTCCCCGGAGCACGTTTTTGACAGAAAAGGGGCAATAACTCTAATATAAAAATATTTGGAGTATCCTCCTTTTGTGAACCAATCAAACACATTGATATAAACATTTGTCAGAAGTTTCAATGTAATCCTTTGAGTAGAAATCAGTTATTTGAAAACATGACGAAAAAGTGTGACGACAGACAGACGGATGGACAGACAGACGCCGGACAAAAAAAAAGTAATCCCTAAGTGCCTACCATGCTACGCAGGTGACACAACAATGGTTCTAAATGGTGTACACTTCATATGTGTCATACTGCATCTGCTAGTGGGAAAGGGTGAATAATTATCTAGAGCTAAGGTCACTTCTGTACAATGGTATTCCAGAAGAAATTTCACATCTTGTCTACATTCACATATATTTATTTAACCCATTATTTCACACAGATGACATTTGATACCTCAGCATGCCATTGAACATGTCTTTTGAAAACAAGCAATTTCAACTCTTTATCTATATAAATCTTTCAGTTGTCTAGACTGTTAAAATTGTTTTTCCAATGATTGTAAAGCAGACGACCTTTGAAAAAACATGTGAAGTAATGGCTTAACCCTTTTCCACATATGTCAAATCAGCAGCAGACGACTGACAATACCTCAGCAAATATATGAAAATCTCTGTCAATAAAAGAACAATTATTGAATATAGTTGAAAACATTGTTTCTCATTATTAGCAATTTCTCCTTTTGATACATGTTTCTAAGTTGTCTGTTGCAAAATAGTCAAAATGCATCTGAAAGTTGCAAATGTTTAACTGTTTATCTGATATGAATCTTTAAGAAATGTCTTCTTTAAAACATCTGAAGAAAAATAAGTCATATCTGGAAAATTGTAGGATTATTAATAATACTAAGTTGATAAAGAGTTTTAGGAAAAAGAGAAATTTCATACTATGTTTTAACCATTTCCCAGATATAGATACATTTTGATGCATCTGCAGCAGACGACTTTTGAAAAACATCTATCAAAAGGAGAAATTGCTCAAAACAAGCAATTTCTCCATTTGCCACAATTTTCCATATTATTGAGTAGACATTTTCAAAGTTGTATGCTACAGATGTGCATATTCAGCTTTAGTCATCTGAAAGGGTCAATTTGCAAGACATCAAATTTCCTAAAGCTAACCGTTTCCCATATATAGACACTTTCTGATGCTTCTTTTGAAGACATAGTGAAAAAGGAGAAATTGCTCATAATAAGTAATAAGTAATTTCTTCTTTCGCCACAATGATTTCAACTATTATCAATATTGATGTTACTTTTATAGAGAATTTCCATGTTTTTGTGTACATGTATCCAAAAGGGTTTGCTGCAGAGTTGTTGTACTTTGGAAAGGGTTAAAAACATGAACAATTGAAATTTAAAATGCTATAAAAGAAAGCACAAAAAATTTACCTACCTCAAGGCTAAAAACACAAAATCTGCAAACATCACTCTGAGATTCTAATGGCACTTTTGGTTTCCAGGGAAACACAGACAAAGAAACTAAATATTCAACTAAAGACAAGACTAAATGAAACAAAATCTCCACAGATGCACTGTCCGAGAAGAAATCCTCGAGCTTTTCGTAGTATCGAGCGTATCTTCCGTGCGTCACATCACTGAAGTTCATAATCTGGTGGGGTACGGGCAGAAGGTTTATAATGTTGTTTATGTGTCTCATCAAGGTCAACTGAGACGCCTGAAAGAGTGGATCAAGCATCCATTCAAGTTGATGTGTCTGTTCCGAGGATATGTCCACGTCTCGACTGTATCTTTGTAAGGTCTTCAGACCCCCCAGGGATACACACTCACCAAGGATAGATAGATGAAACTCCTGGAAATGAAATACAACAAACTCCTGTATTTTTTTTTTTTTTTTTTTTGTGGTTTTAAACCACTTTCAACATTATTTCAGTTATATCACAGCAACAGTTCACAAAGTCATTGACCTCCTTGGGTAAAGAAACCAGTACTAGGCTAAGAAATGTGCATTTGCTGATGAATTATTTTAAAGTGAATTATAAATTATTGGTCTTTTGCAGACACCTTTTGTTGGCCATTTAACCTATTCCTACATGAAGTTGTATTCTGATGAGTTTGCATGAGACAACATTTGAAAACAAAATGGCAAAAGGTTAAAGTTGATCACAATAAGCGATTTCTCCTCTTTGTCAAAATATTTTTAACTCTATTCAATTATTATACATGATTGTATTTCTCTATCCAGATGTGTTTTTTTTTGTCTAGATCTTTCTAAGTTTTCTACTGCACATGTGTTGTATGTCTGATAGGGTACAGCAGATTATATATTAAAACAACACTTGAGCAACACATCCAAATGAACATTACCGTTGCTGTCTCTCTCTGAATTTGATTGATTGGGGTTTAACGCCGTTTTCAAAAATATTATCACGGCGGCCAGTTACCTACTCATGCGCTTCCTGGTTTTCCCACACCAGTACACCACACTTTCCAAACAACTGGCTGCTTTTCCACATAGACTGTTAAAAAGCCCATTGGTGAAAGACGAATGACGCAGGTCACAATAACTTTTGTCAAACGTCGGAAAGAATGTTGTCCAAGCTGGGATTCAAACTCACAACCCCTGGATTGACAGCCCGCGTCGCTACCGACTGAGCTACCGGGGCTCGGCGGTCTCTCTCTGAAGCACAACCACTTAAAACTCCACCTAGGCCCTTATTAAAAAATCTAGCTACTTGAATTTCTTATTCTGAAAAAGTGTTACTTTGAAATTTAAAACCGTCTTTAAAATTAGTATAGTTGGTGAATTTCTCCTTTTACCACAATGTTTTCAACTCTATTCAAGAATTACACTTTCATATAAAGAGATGTTTGCCATCTTTGCCAATATGTTTTCAATGAAAAGCCGAGACTGCCATGTCTTACCTTGGACATTGTAATATTGAGCATGTCGGAGTATTCCAGATACTGTAATAAGTTAGCACATTCTTGGATATTTGGTGACACACAAAAGCACTGCTCCTTCACCATTCCCATGTAAAACTCCTGCAAGACATTCAATAAGAAAATGATACATTCTGCGTGTTATTCATATTACTTCTTCAACATACAACAAATCTGTAGTAAACAACACCAACAAATCTGCAGCAGACGACTTTATCCCTTTCCCTCATATAGACGCTTTCTTACGCCTCTGCAGCAGACGACTTTTTGAAAACATAGTGACAAAAGAAGAAATTGCTCAAAACGAGCAATTTCTCCTTTGCCACAATGTTTTCCACTTTAAGTCATAGGTTATCCATTCAATTATAGAGATTTTCTATTTGTTGACAAAATATGTTCAAAGTCGTCTGCTGCAGATTTGTTGTATGTGGGAAAGGGTTTAAAATGTCAATTGTATTATTGAAATGAGTTGAAAACATTGTCACTGAAGGAAAAGGTGCTCATTATGAGCAATTTCTCCATTTGCCACAATATTTTCTAAAGTCGTCTGATTCGAATGTATCTAAGGAAGCGTTTAATTTCATTTCATGCATGGTTGTATTTTCTGTAAATTGACAAGAAAGCGACCTTTTCCCTAATATGAAATTTCAAGTCTCATGTGAAGGACCTTAGAAAAATAATTGAAATATCTGGTATATTGCCATCTTAACTTACTTACAGAGTTAATAAAATGTGTTCAAAAGTGGATTGCTGCAGAGGCATTGAATATCAGATGAATTGTTAATTAATCTAAAAACAAAATGTCTACTTTTTCCAACATACAACAAATCAATATAGACAACTTTGAAAACAGTTACAGATGACAGTTTTATTTTAGAATAGAGTTGAAAAGATTGTTGCGAATGGATTAATTGCTCATTATGAGTAATTTGTCCTTTTGCCACAATGTTTTCAAAGTTCGTCTGCTGCAGAGGCTTCAGAATGCATTTATATTTGTGAAAGGGTTTAACTCGGATAAAGCATTTTCTCAACAGAATCATTTTTATGTCTCTTTCATTAAAACCCTTTCCCACATATTGACGTATCTGCAGCAGACGACTTTTGAATACATCTTGACAAAAGGAGAAATTGCTCAAAACAAGCAATTTCTCCATTTGCCACAACGTTTTCTATCTTTTTCAGTAATTCTACCTACAATTATAGAGATTTTCCATACTTTTGAGTAGACATGTTCAAAGTCGTCTGATGCAGGTTTGCTATATGTGGGAAAAGGTTAACCCTATCCATCAAACGGACTATAATAGCTCTAATATCGAGGGCTTGGCGTGAAACGGTTGTAACTAAAATTGGTATTTTTTTACCAAGGTTAATCACCTCGCCATAAAGTCTTTATAAGCGTTAAATCATTTTTCTTGGTAAACAATGGAAATTTAGGTGCCATTGCTCGTTCTGAGCAATGGCACCTAAATTTGCATTGTTTACAAAGGGGTCAAAATTGCCCCTAAACTAGGGTTTTCAAAATAGGTTTTTAGTTACAACCGTTTCACACCAAGCCCTCGATATCTTGGCAAAACGGTGAAAAACCTCTGTAAATGAAAGCATAGATCTCAAATAGAGTTGAGAACATTGTGGCAAAATCTTTTGAATATCATATTCTTCATTTAAAGAGCTTTTCAAAGTCCTCTGCTGCAGATTTGTTGTATTTGACAAAGGGTTAAGGCTTTTAAACAGTCGTTGGTTCTTACTCAATGCAAGGAACACTATCAAAATCAAATGGAACATTTCTGCAAGATTAAAATAGTTTGGCATACCCTATCCATCTGTGTTTCTAGCGACCCTGGGAAAAGTGATTTTAATGGATGTCCACTTTCTACTGGTACGGGCCCCTTTCTATCGTCCGTTATCGAGTCTCGGAACTTACTCAGAAGTGACAGTAGCCTGGCATGTCTGTAAATAGGTGCATTTTGACAAATTAACTTCCTAACCCTTTCTCGCTTGTAGATGTTTTTGACATGTTTGTAGAAGAAAACTTTCGAAAATATTGAGGCAAAATGAGCAATTACTCTATTTGATATCTATACTTTCATTTACAAAAGTTTTTCACATTTAAGCAACTTACAAAAGTTTTTCACATTTAAGCAATTTACAAAAAAATTCACATTTAAGCAGAGATATTTTCAAAGTCGTCTGCTTCAGTTTTGCTGTATATGGGAAAGGGCTAAATTATTGTGACAAAAGAAGAAATTGCTAAAATGAGCATTTTTTCGTTTTTCCACAATATTCCTTTCAAAAACTTTATCATTAAGTACAGTGGTTTCCTGCATTTTTTCATTGATATTGATATTTGCTGCAGATTTGCTATAGGTGGGAAAGTTTGAAATGGATTTTAGAAAAGTTTGTCTTTCTGCTATGCTTTATAAAGACATCTCAAAATTGAAAATCCTCTTTAGAATATTTATAGAACTTGATTACATATATATATTATATTTCTGCATAACCTGGGACATAAAGACAGACACAAAGTTGAAAATAATTCCATATTGTTTTGCATTTCAAAATCAAATTTCTGCATTCATCTATTCAAAGTTCAGATTCCCATGAGCTTAGTTGGTAGCGATGTGGGCTGTTAATCCAGGATTTTTGAGTTTGAACCCCAGCTTGGCCAACATTATTTCTGATGTTTGACAAAATTCACTGTGACAAGCGTCATTAGTCTTCCATCAATAGGCTAACAGTCTATGTTGAAAAGCAGTCAGTTGCTTGGAAAGTCTGTTGTGTGGAGGTCAATTATTGAAGGGATTTGAAATATATTAGCATAATGGAGAAATTGCTCACCATATTTTCAAAATGTATCAGCCTGTGGGAAAGGGGGTTAAAGGCAAGCTGTCATGTGAGGTCAATTTTACTACAATAAAGGGAATACTTACTTTTTCATTAACTTGTTAGCAGTGATAAAGGTAAGTAATTTATCAAGATCATCTAGTGGTAGCTGCTTTATCTTTTCCTAAATCAATTATAAAAAGTTTTTTTTTTTCAAAAAGAACATGTTCTAACACTTTCCCATACAACAAATCAGAAGCGGATAACATTGCAAACATCTAGGTAAAATTTTGAAAATCTCTAAAAACTTACATGTACCGGAAATTATTTAATAAAGTTGAAAACATTGTGGCAAAAGGTGCAACTGCAATTTCTCTTTTTGCAAGAAAGGTGTCTGATGCAAATAGGTTAAAATGTGTCTGCAGGTGGGAAAGGTTTAATAAAATCCAAATGGTGCATATTTAACCCTTTCCCACATACAGATGCCTCTGCAGCAGATGGCTTTTTGAAAACATAGTGACAAATAAAGAAATTGCACAAAACATGCAATTTCTCCTTTTGCCACAATGTTTTCCACTTTTTGTCCATTCAATTATGGAGATTTTCTATGTTTTGACAAATTACATTCAAAGTCGTCTGCTGCAGAATTGTCGTATGAGGGAAAGGGCAGAATTCGACTTTTGAAAACTTTGTGACAAAATGGGAAATTGCTCTAAACAAGCAATTTTCAAATTTTATCAAATTAATTTCAAAGTAATCTACAGTAGATTTGTTGTATGTGGGAAAGGGTTAAAGCAGACGGCTTTTTGAAAACATAGTGACAAAAGAAGAAATTGCACAGAACGTGCAATTTCTCCTTTTGTCACAATGTTTTCCACTTTTAGTCATAGGTTATCCATCTGACAAAATACGTTCAAAGTCGTCTGCTGCAGAATTGTTGTATGTGGGAAAGGAGGGTCAAAAACTGTGTTAACCCTTTCCCTCATACGACAATTCTGCAGCAGACGACTTTGAACGTAATTTGTCAAAACATAGAAAATCTCCATAATTGAATGGATAACCTATGACAAAAAGTGGAAAACATTGTGGCAAAAGGAGAAATTGCACGTTTTGTGCAATTTCTCCTTTTGTCACTATGTTTTCAAAAAGCCGTCTGCTGCAGAGGCGTCCAAAAGCGTCTGTATGAGGGAAAGGGTTAACACAAGATGCAACAGTGATATGTCAAACATGTAGTAAACATGTAGTAAACAGGAACAGGGTATAGCCATGAAATAAAGTTTACAACAATGACCCTACCACAGAATGGTCTATTTAAGTAACAGTGACATTGACTTTGACCCAAATACATATTATTAACCTTTTCTCACATACAACAAATACATGCAGCAGACGACTTTGAAAACAATCATGCAAACACATGAAAAAGGTATATAATCGAAAGTATAATTACTGAATAAAGTTGAAAACATTAGCAATTCCTCCTTTTGTCACAGTGTTTCCAAAAGTCATCTGCTGCAGATGCGTCAGAATGCGTCTACTAGTGGAAAGGGTTTAACTCGGCTTCCTTTCAAAGAAGTTTGGTCAGTCTAAAGTGTAAGTCAAACAAAAGTTTTGCTGCCCAGCTTCCTCAACAACGACATCACAAATTTGAGGAACAGGCTTCAACTTTGACTTTGACCCAAATACATATTTCTTAAATAAGCTTCCTCTCAATGAAGTTTGGTCAGTAAAGTGTAAGTCAAGCTATTAGGCGACATCGCAATTCTGATGAACAGATAACAAATTTGTTGAAAAACCCAGTGAACCCTTTCCCACATGTTACAAATCTGCAGCAGACGACTTTCAAAGCGTCTGGGCTAAAATATGTAAAAATTAAAGTGTAATTATTGAATCGAGTTGATAACATTGCGGCAATAGGATAAATTGGTAATTATAAGCAATTTCTCCTTTTACGACAATGTTTTGAAAAGACGTCTGCTGTAGATGCATTTTGACGCATCTGCAGCAGGCAACTTTTGAAGACATTGTGAAAAAAGGAGAAATTGCTCTAAACAATCAATCTCTCCTTTTGCCACAATGTTTTCAACTGTTTTCAGTAATTATTCCTTTATTTATAGAGATTAAGGGTGTTTCTGCTTAGATGTTTTCAAAGTCGTCTGACGAAGATTTGTTGTATGTGGAAAAGGGTTAACAAAGATACCTGTGGTGCATCTGCCAATAACATTTCAACTCGTCTACAGGCTATGCTATCACAGCTCCTTGCCACAGCTAGATGGTGAGTATTGAGAAACTTGTCAATTAACAATGTTAGCAATGCTCCGCTCTGTGAAAAATGTACGGCGTCCAAACACTTCAAGGCCTTCTTAACAACAGAGGGTGGGGTAACGTCATCCCATCTTGCATGGATGGCTTGGATAAACAGACTGCTGGCAGCTGAATTACGATGTATTGCACTGAAATAAACAAAACAGATTTACTAGATTTTATTTACATCAATGTATTTGAAATCAAGAATGTTTAAATGAAAATATTGTGTTGCCTGGCATTATGTCAGTAACTGAAAACATGAAGGACAGAAAGACAGACAGTGAGATGGACAGAGATACATACCGACAGATGGACAGAGAGAAAGACAGAGACAGACGCCAGAGAAATGATCCCCAAGTGTTTCCCATGCAATGGCAGGCAACAACACAATTTATAGACTTTTTAAAATTACAGTATCTATACCAATTATTCTGGACTCTTTCCCACATACTGATGCTTTCTGTGGCCTCTGCAGCATAGGACTTTTGAAAACATTGTGTCAAACGGAGAAATTGCTTAAAATTAGCAAATTCTCCTTTCGTCACAATGTTTCCAACTTTATTTAATTATTAAACTCATGTTCAAGGAGATTTTTCACGATTTGGCAAAAATGTTTACAAAGTTGTCTGGTGCAGATTTATTGTATGTGGACAAAGGTTTACACCTATACACTTTAAAAATCCTCTGCTGCAAGCAGTAGGGAGCTTACATAACAAGTAAGGTATTACCTGATAAAGTCCTGTACCGGGGATTCCTCACACAGTTCTATAAGATCTCTAACATGGTTGATAATGACCCAGGTCATGTGCTCCGAGTCATTCAGATTCTCACACTGTAACAAAGAAAGATAAGATTAAGCAACATGGTAGACCCTATCATATGTACAACAAAATCTTCAGCATTTGACTTTTAAAACATCTAGATTTCAAGAGCGCCGCCGAGCCATCGCCAACGCTCTTCTGTTTCTTTAAGTTGAAAAAGGGGCATTACTCAGTAATTTTTAAAGCCGAAGTAATGTGACTTGGTAAAGACATACATATTGTTTCTAAGAAACATGTGTAACAAGTTCAAAACTGTCCAAAAAAATATGAATATGTGTAACTGTTTTTGAGTTATGAGGTAAGGTTAAAGTTTTGTGAGGATGATGCCAAGGGTATCAAAATAGTCCCAACATTTTTTCTTCGAAAATCAGACAAGCTAAAAACCCACAGGTGAATAAATGTGTATGAGATACCTACAGCATAGTCACAGAAGAGAACCAGGCCACCTCGTCGAAGTATTTCCTGATTGGTACACTGTTGTTCCCTCTCTGGCACACTGTCTAATGACTGGGTACTGCTTCCCATACCTTCATTGCTGTAATGTATTCCAATAATGATCATATTCTATTGACAAACAATGACAATGTGTCTCAATGCACACCCATTTTGGTGTCACATAATGGGCATTTGAATCTTACCACCTCGTTGGTGTTGTGGTAGAGCGTCCACCTCGGTGCAGATGTTCGTAGGTTTCATCCCCAACCCTGTCATACTAAACACTTTAACAAGAGGGCCATGATGGAATTTTTTTTTCACTTTAGCTATATAAGCCACGCCCCCTGGTTTCCAACCAATCAACTTGGCTTAAAGAAATCTGATAGAGGGTCACCCTAGGAAATCTCTACAAAATTATTTGAAAATCGGCCTAACACTTTTGGAGGAGAAGATTTTTTAAGTTTTCACTATAGCCATATAATGCAATATAGCCCTGCCCATTGGCGGCCATGTTTTTTGACCAATCAACATGGCTTGAAGGAATCTGATAGTGGGTCACTTAAGGAACATTTCTACAAAATTATTTGAAAATCGGCCTGACACTTTCGGAGGAGAAGATTTTTTAAGTTTTCACTATAGCCATATAAGGCAAAATAGCCCCGCCCCACTGTGGCGCCCATGTTTTTTGACCAATCAACATGGCTTGAAGGAATCTGATAGAGGGTCATCCAAGGAACATTTCTACAAAATTATTTGAAAATAGACTTGACACTTTTGGAGGAGAAGATTTTTTAAGTTTTCACTATAGCCATATAAGTCAAAATAGCCCGCCCCCCCTGGCCCCATGTTTTTGACCAATCAACATGGCTTGAAGGAATCTGATAGAGGGTCATCCAAGGAACATTTCTACAAAATTATTTGAAAATAGGCCTGACACTTTCGGAGGAGAAGATTTTTTAAGTTTTCACTATAGCCATATAAGGCAAAATAGCCCCCACTGTGGCGCCCATGTTTTTTGACCAATCAACATGGCTTGAAGGAATCTGATAGAGGGTCATCCAAGGAACATTTCTACAAAATTATTTGAAAATAGGCTTGACACTTTCGGAGGAGAAGATTTTTTAAGTTTTCACTATAGCCATATAAGGCAAAATAGCCCGCCCCCCCCGGGCCCCATGTTTTTGACCAATCAACATGGCTTGAAGGAATCTGATAGAGGGTCATCCAAGGAACATTTCTACAAAATTATTTGAAAATAGTCCTGCCACTTTCGGAGCCCCCCCCCGGCGGCCATGTTTTTCGACCAATCAACATGTCTTGAAGGATTTGTTTGTTTGCAGTTTAACGCCGCTTTCAACAGCTTTGGTCATATCACGGCGGTCAGTGCACCTACCCATGTTTTCCTGGCTTTCCTACACCAGTACTTACACAACATTCTTTCGAAGCCACTGACTACTTTCTCACATAGATCAGAGGTGAGTGGCGATGGAAAAATCGCCCGATAGAATGTCGCCGCAACCGGGTATCAAACCCGTGACCTCCAGATCACGAGTCAGATACGCTACCAATTGAGCTACCCGGCCGGGCTGGCTTGAAGGAATCTGATAGAGGATCATCCAAGAAACAATTCTACAAAATTATTTAAAAATCTGCCAACCAGTTTGGGAGAAGAAGAATTTTGAATTTTTTTTCATTTCGTTGCCATGGAAACCAGAATTCTGCATGGATCCCAAAAATTTGAAGGAAATCCGGTGTGGTCATTGAGAGGATGCTTTCTGTGAAGTTTCATCCCAATTGACCCACTGGTTACTGAGGAGAAGAAGTTGACGTACGACGCACGACGGATGCCGGACAAAAGGCGATCACAATAACTCACCTTGAGCAAAGGTCAGGTGAGCTAAAAATGGTAGTAATGGCTGCCCTCCTTGGATGTTGGGTAAGCATTATTACTGACTGGCTGGTGTCAGGATAAATGGACCACTAGTACTGGTAACTTAGCCAAGAAATGCCGTGATATAACTGAATAAATGTTGAAAGCAGTGTAAAACACAAAGGAGGGCAGCCATTACTACCATATTTAAAGTCTTTGGTATGACGCTTTCCACATACTACAAGCAGCAGCAGAAGATTTATAAGACATCTTAGCAAAAGTATTAAAAATCTCAACAAATAAGAGTAAAATTGTCAAAATAAAAACCATTGCAGCAAAAGGAAAAATTGATCAATATGAGCAGTAACTCCTTTTGATACAATGTTTGCAAAAGTTGTCTGCTGCAGATGCGACAAAATGTGTCTAGGAATGGGTTAATACCCCACACAATACTTTGATAATACAAAGAAAGTCACAGGCTATTATGAAATAAACATCTTTGATCCTAATATAGCTTGAAAACATTAACAATTCATGATATTAATGTGTTCCAAGTTTCATTAAAATATTTTAAAATTGAAAAAGTAAATAGCTCCATAAACTTCCTGTCATACGGAAGGTCTAACCTACTAAAACATTGATTCTAGTATAACCCTGATAAACTTTGTTTAACCCTTTCCCACTTGCAGACGCATTTTGACACATATATAGTAGGTTCTACGAATACCGTGTTATCACGAATACCAAGGTAAACACAAAAATGGTGTTTTCTTTGTTGCACGCGCACAACCGGATGTCGTATGATTCAATCAGGAAACCCCGTTATCATGACTTTCAAATGCTACAATTTTTTTTTTCAAACAAGAAACCGCTGATGACTGTAAGGCCGGATTGTCGGCAATTTGACCTTGAAAATCGAAAAACCAAGGTCAAGGTCAAAGTAACCATAGAAATCAATAGAACTTGTTACTGGTTACCTTCAGGCAAAGTTTCAAGTTTGTAATCCTTTCCAGTGCTGAGATTTTGCCTCAACCTGAAACTTTAACCAAAATGTTGACGGACAGACAGACAGACAGACAGACAGACAGACGGACATCGCCAATCTATAGACCGGAATTGCTAGAACAATCCAGCCATAAATCAATATTCTCAGAAATTACGACATATCATGATTGTTACCCATAATAAAAAGAAAATCCTACATGCCCTGACCCCTCACCAACAAAATCGTCATTTTTTTAGTAGAAAACCTATTGTTGATTTTTTTCTTTCACATTTGAACATGTTGTCTATTAACTGCTTATGACATCATAGGAATTTTAAGTCACATGATTACATTCCGTGAAGTTTTCTCGACTATAGAAAACATGGAAGAAATTAAGCACCAAAATTCTAAAAAATGTTTTTGTTTTTTTGGCCTGTATGTTTGTGGTGGTTATAAATTTTAACATATGCTATTTTTAAACTTCTTAATCATATACTGTGTTACAAAAATTAAGGATGTTATTATATAAGCACTAAAAAAATAACAAGAAATGGGTCATTTTTGGAAAATATGAAGAAAATTTAAAAAAATTATTTTTTAAATATCGTGTAAATAAGTACATAGTTAATAAATCAACATTTAAATTAAATATAATTGTTCTAGTGACAAATGTTTTATAGGAAAATCATTTTCACATTAAATCTCAAAATCTTGTCAAGAGTTGATAAAACAGGAGCACCATACTAATGCTTTTTGTAATTACACAGGTGAGTGATTGCCTCCCTTGAATGTCAATTTCACAATGGCTGCGGATGGACTCGATTTTTGGAAGTTTGCACAGAAGTGAATGATTATTTTGTGTAAGTTAATTAACAAGGACATATAAAGGAACAAGTGACACTGGATATAATTTACAGTTAAGTTTGCTTTATTATTTTTTTTCCCAAAAAAATGTAAGTACACCGATAATAGGGAGTCCCATCCTACAGCAGACGACTTTTGAAAATATTGTGTCAAAAAAGGTGAAATTCCTCAAAACGAGCAAGTTATCCTTTTGCCACAAAGTTTTCAACTTTTTTCAGTTATTTTACCTTCATTTATAGAGATTTTCCGTGTTTTGTGTGGAGGTTTCTTAAGTCGTCTTCTGCAGATTTGCTATATATGGGAGAGGGTTAACCCTTTACCGGATATAAACGCTTTCTGACGTCTCTACACGATCTCCATATAAACTTGTTTGGACGCCTCTACACGATCTCCATGTAAACTCGTTTGGACGCCTCTAAGCGATTAGAATGTAAACGCTTTTCGACGCCTTTAGTTTTTGAATGCTTCAAAAGAACATTTTTCGTTTGAAAAGGTTCTCCGAAAGTGTATCACCATACAATTTGATTATTTACAAAGGGATCTCAGACTTTAAATCATAGTATTACTATATAAAGTTTGTAAGTAAACAGCGTCCAAACATGTGTAGTGTTTAAAAATTCAGTACCCAGGTTGAATGAAATGCGTCGGGAAATGATAAGCTTGAAAATACCTTATTCTTATGAAAAATATCCGTAAGATAATATCCGTTTCCATTTGTAATTATTTCACAAGGTTTTCTAACATTACATCCACTATGCACCATATAAAGATTGAGTCGCGACACATAAAAATAGACAATCAGTTTTGTTCCAAATCTTAAGACAGTTTGTATCAATTTACATAATTGCAATTCTGGATTTTAGTCATAACTGTTCTCCAAAGACTTCGATAATTGTTGTGTGATGATTTACGAACAGTGATGACCCTGATCAGTCTTAACAGAAGAGTATATTGATCTGAATATTCCCAATTATCGGACGGCGGGTTATCATTTGACACGGTATTATTATGTGTAAAGCACGTGCAACCCAGATCAAATGGAAAATTACTGACGCATGCAGTAAACATGACCTTGACAACAGTGCCTTGAAGTTCATTTCTCCCTTTCTTCAAGTTAAAAAATCTGGAGCAGACGACATTTAAAACGAGAAAAAATTGCTCACAATGTTATAATCCCATGCAAACACAATGAAGCAACCCTGTATGAATCTATTCTTCTGCTGTAGAAATTGTCTATACGTGAGAAAGGGTTAAATAGTTTGAATTTTTTGTCAAGATGTTTTTAATTTCATCGGCATATTTGTTGAAAGAGGAAAGGGTTAACGCACACGTGCAAAGTCGGTTCTTTGTTTGACCGATCACATTTCCGGTGTATACCAGTTTTGACAATCAAGTAAGCTACTGGGAAATACCTCTTTCACAGATGTAGATTCATTTCAACGCAACTAAAGCTGACGAGTAAACATTGCAGCAAAATGAGAAAGCCTAAATGCATTAAATTTAATAGATAACTTTTGCCACAATGATTTGAATTAATTCAGTAATTATACTTTCATTTTTTATAGATTTTCTTTATTTTTGTCTCAACATTTTCACAATCGTTTGCTGTGATTTGTTGTAATGGGGAAAGGGATTAACAGCTGACATAAGTGGTTATTGTTTTCATCTACACAATACCGGCGGGTCTTTGATTGATTGATCTAGTAAATCAGAAGGGCAATAAGATGGGTCATTTACGGGTGCAGTTATGACACTTCCACAAAACTGAAGCTGTTTTTTTGGTTTCACCCCGTCTGACATTCAATCAGATATTTCTGATCTGGAAGTTGTTTCCGATGATTGTTCTTCTTCCGACAACGATGTTTTCTCTGTAGGAGCTTGGAATAATGAGTTTCAACAACCAAGGGTAAGTAAACAAAGAACTAAATCGTCCTTGAGAGTATGGGAAAATACGCAAACATGTGTTTACATTCGACTTTTTTTGGGTTGACAATTTTCTATTGCCGATCAATTTCTTCAAAAAGGAAATGGTTAGAAATGAAAAAGTAAGGACATTAGACATTCAAAATATTTATATGGGATGTTTTTACATTTATTCTCGTGGAATCGACTTTGAATCATGACAGGAAGATGGGTCATTTCTCCATTAAGTTTTACTAATTTTACTCCTGTATGTCACAGAGTTGACTTTTGAAAACTTCGTAGAAATTAAGACATATTTCCTTTACGGAGTATCTGGTTTTAAAAAATTCAACTTGAAATTGCTGTTGTTATATTCTGGAGTAATTTCACTTGGTTTTTTTTTTGCAATAAAAATATTTGAAAAGGTAGACATGAGCAAAATACATTCATCATTTTCAAGAAAAAATAAAAAATAAAATTGCCCTGCTTTCCGTCTCCTGTTTTGCTTCAGTTCTCTTCATGCTGAAATAGTGTATTTTACACCACTGTAACGATAATTTAATTTCCCACAATGTTTATACTGACATATAAAAGGTAGTTACAATATTGTATACAGATAGTCGGGTTTAATTAGGACAGGTGTCAAATTCTTATGATTTTCCCAATACCTTGTATGGAGATAGTGTAGAGGCTTTTATCAGTAGTTTATTGACTATTGGTTTATCAGATAGATGCCTATATATGGAGATAATATAGGTAAATGGGCAGTTGGGCTATCCAGTAAAGGGTTAACAAGAAATACAAAAAAGCTACTACTACCTTGACGAAGCCATAATGTATTTTTTCGGTGTTTTCATAACACCACTCCAGAAGGCCTGGTCACTAAAGTTGTGTAGAATGAGGACGTTGCACCATTGCAGAGTCAATGTTGGTTGGTAGACACTGATCTCCATGAAGCTAGCGTTGATCTCTCGAATGTCATAGAAACACATTACTCTTTGCTGGTGATTTGCGGCATGGATGGACGCTGTAGCTACCCTCCTGAAGGATCCTGCAATACAGCAAACACATGTGTCTAGTTTTTATTTAACTCTTTCCAACATGGAACAAATGCAGCAGACGACATTGAAAACATCTATGCAAGGATATGGTAGACTCTTTCACTGAAAGTATAAATACTGAAAAAAGTTGAAAACATGGTGGCAAAAGAAAACAAGCAATTTCTCCTTTTGCCACCATGTTTTTCCAAAGTCTTCTGCTGCAGGGACTTCAGAAAGCGGCTTTATGTAATTAAATTAACTTCATTATTTCATTTGTTTCTTTTTATTGTAATATCTTATATCATCTGTTTGTTTAAAAAAGTGCCATCTGCAAAATTGGTATCAAAATATTGATTAAAAGTTGAATTGTTAAAAAAGAGAAATTGCTTATTTTCTTAGGATTTCTCCTTATTCTTACAATGTTTTCAAAATTCATCTGTTGTATATCATCACAAAGCTGTCTTGAGCAGGTAAAAGGTTTATTAAAATACTTTTGAGAAAAACAAGTTGTACAGTTGTGATACTCTGATAAAGGCACATTTCATATTTAACCCTTTCAAAACTTAACACATCTTCTGCAGACAACTTTTAATTATTTTTAGCAAAAATGTGTAAAACAATTATAAAATAAGAGTGCCGCGAAGGGAATTTCAACGCTAGTCTGTTTCTTTTTCTAAGTTGAAAAAGGGGAATTACTGATAAATTATAAAAGCTACAGTAATGTGAATTGGTATAGACATGCATATTGTTAGTAGGAACATGTGTACCAAGTTTCATTTGAAAATATTGAACAGTTTTTGAGTTATGAGGTAAGGTTAAAGTTGTTTTTTTGACAACGCCGCCAGGGGTATCACAATAGCCAGACATTTTATCTTAAAAAAAAAAAAAAAAAAAAAAGATGATCTTAAAAGCATAATTATTGAATACCATTTAACCCTTTCCCTCATATAAACGCTTTCTGAAGGCTCTGCAGCAGACAGCTTTTTGAAAACATAGTGACAAAAGATGAAATTGCTCAAAAACAAGCAATTTCTCCTTTTGCCACAATGTTTTCCACTTTTAGTTATAGGTTACTGTATATCCGCGGCCATAAGTCGAATTTTTGAGACTCAAATTTTGGTGTTGAAGCAGGGACTCGACTTATGACTGAATGACAATCTCTCCTAAGGCTATATTTTACACGCGACAAACAGTTTTAGGGCTAATGCAAGTCGGTTGTAACTACAGCCTATTCCAGAAGAAATTACAACCGTTTTGCATATAACCATCGAGTTGTCCAGAGGTACCTCATTGTAAATTGTGTGTACAGTACAGTTACTACCACTCTACCAGAGCTCTATCAAGAGAAGTCTGCTGCAGATGCGTATAAATGCATGTGAAAATGGGTAAGAGTGAAATCTATATAGACCTTTATTTCCGCAAACCATTTTCCCCAATAAATGAGCTACGTCATAAAAAAAGAGTACGTGCAGTTTAATCACACAAGTATTACTAAGCTAATAGGATCGTAGATTAAACATTAATTTATATGGGTGTTTTTCATTTGTCGCGTCTCAATCCCAGCTGGTAAATTAGTGACGTCATTTATTTGAGCCCTGTGTTTTTCATGCGACAAACAGTTTAGTTATAGGGCTAATGCAAGTCGGTTGTAACTACAGCCTGTTCCAGGGGAAATTACAACCGTTTGCATATAACTATAGAGTCCAAACTTCTTTCCATAGACCTTTACAACCCTTGTCTTCACCACTCTGTGAATTACACACACTTTTAATAAACTTCGTCAATGCAATTACTCATTCCTGTGTTTGTTTTACTTTAATCATTTTTTGAAAACATTGAAAGGATTAATTTTCATGTGTGAAATCGGACAAATGTGTCTTAAGGGTTGACATCGACAAAACCCTTTGTTCGAGTTTCGCGCTTTTATTTTTATAGATTAAAACATATATTAAGAAATTTGGACTAGTTAGTTGGTTTGGCTTATTTGGATTTATAAAATCAGGTTTGTGCATTATTATCATAATGTATCATTATCCAGTTTTACATCGAGAAACATTTTTTTTTTTAATTTTAATTTTTTGCCGAAATTTTTAAAAAGTCGACCCCCGACTTATGGCTGGGAGTAACCTCAAAACCTCAAAAATTGGGGTCAAACTGGACCCTCGACTAATGGCCGAAGTCGACTTATGGCCGCGGATATACGGTATCCATTCAATTATAGAGATATTCTATTTTTTGAAAAAATATGTTCAAAGTTGTCTGCTGAAGAAATGTAGTATGAGGGAAAGGGTTAAAAGATCATGGCAAAAGGAGTTGTTACTGATTTATGGGCAATTTTTCCACTTGCCACAGTCGACATTGTTTTCAAAGGTTTTCTACTTCAGATGCTACTGATGGGAAATTGTTTAACCCTTTCCCTCATATAGACGCTTTCTGATGCCTCTGCAGCAGACGGCATTTTGAATACATAGTGACAAAACAAGAAATTGCTGAAAACGAGCAATTTCTCCTTTTGCCACAATGTTTTCCACTTTTAGTCATAGGTTATCCATTCAATTATAGAGATTTTCTATTTTTTGACAAACTATGTTCAAAGTCGTCTGCTGCAGAATTGTCGTATGAGGGAAAGGGTTAAACGTTTTTAGGACTTTCCTGTCCAAAACACACTGGGGTCAGTTTTTATATAACAACACTTACCTGACTGAAACATGTGAGTTATATACATGAGTAGATGTGACAGCTGTTGACATAGAAAATCATGTGACTGATCATGTGATTCCTGACTCAGTGAGGACAAGGTCGCTCCCACTGTTCCAATGGTTTGCAGGAAAAATCTGTTCAAATGTAAAAATATTGTTTCAATAAATGTTGTAGGTTAATATGTTAAAAACAACATATATATTGAGCTATATCATTGTCTTTTTCTATCTTTGAAGTATAAGTTTGCTGACAATGTAAAATAACACATTATTCACCTCTTAAAATGACCTTTGTGATCAACACATTAAAATAAAATATTAATCCAATCTATTAAGGAGAGTGATAGTGTAGGGGTCAAGGTGTCGGACACACAACTTGGAGGTTGCAGGTTGCAGCCCCACTACGGTCACAGCTATAACTTTTCATAAAACACCAGTTCTGGCTTTTCCAGGGTGCAGACTCGAAAGAGAATTGATAATCTTCAAGCTCTCATCACATACAAACTAAAATCATTTAGTATAAAGTTATTTTGGAATAAGTCTAAAGGATTAAAATTACTATAAAATTTCAAAGATTGGTTAGACCAGTTCATAGAACCATTAATTATAATTTAACTGGAAAGCTTTTGCTTGTTTTGACCTCAAATATAGCTTTAAGGTAGAATATCTGCAATGATATTTACCTTTCAAGGCAGAATCTCTACAATGATTACTAGCTTTGAAGGTAGAATCTTTACAATTATATCTAGCTTTGAAGGAAGAATCTCTACAATGTTGTCTAGCTTTGAAGGAAGAATCTCTACAATGTTGTCTAGCTTTCAAGGCAGAATCTCTACAATGATTACTAGCTTTGAAGGTAGAATCTTTACAATTATATCTAGCTTTGAAGGAAGAATCTCTAAAATGTTATCTAGCTTTAGGGGTAGAATCCCTATAATATTATCTAGCTTTGAGGGTAGAATCTCTACAATGTTATCTAGCTTTGAAGGAAGAATCTCTACAGTGATATCTAGCTTTGAAGGTAGAATATTTACAATTATATCTAGCTTTGAAGGAAGAATCTCTACAATGTTATCTAGCTTTGAGGGTAGAATCTCTACAATGTTATCTAGCTTTGAAGGAAGAATCTTTACAATGATATCTAGCTTTGAGGGTAGAATCTCTACAATGTTGTCTAGCTTTGAAGGAAGAATCTTTTCAATATCATCTAGCTTTGAGGGTAGAATCCCTACAATGTCACTACTACTGCTCAGATAAAGGCAGTATAAGGGTATCATTATTATACATACAAACTTGCATTGATACGTATACTAACAGCTTAAAATTGGGGTAGATACATGTATATTGATATTTTAACCATTTTAGACAATGCAAGCGTTACTGATAAACAATGGGTACTTTTTCAACATGTTTTTGTAGATTATAACCATGAATATCTGGAGTGTTAATAACAGTAAGCATTTATCAAACTCCACATAAAGAACTTTTTTAATGCAACTGTAGTAGATGATATGCTTGAAAAGGTTTAGGCAGACATTTTTCAATAGTTTCATTTGAAGAAATGTCCATTTTTTGGTCTAGATGCTTTCAAATTTGTTTGCTGCAGATTCTTTGTTTAGGAAAAGGAATTATATGATCTTGAAAATTCAAATAAAAGATATAAGCCGTCACGCGAGAAAACTAACATTGTGGACTCTGCATAAAGCATTTACCTGTATCAGCCTAAGCATGCCGCGCAGGCTAACCCTGACAGACAAATTTAGCCTCCCGCATTTTCTGTTTCAGGAATCATTACTCTATACCTCTATCCCCCTGAGACGGAATGTGTCGGCCCCAATTAGCCTGTGCAGGCTGATCTGGGTCAATACATTACGCATAGGCCATAATGTTGGTTTTCTCGTGGACTGGCTCATATCTTGACAATAGTGTGTCTATGAGAGAAAGAATAATACTTGACCTTGCCATGACCTCCTGTGGTGTCAATCCATTCACAAGGGCTTTTTCTCTCTCTGTGAGATCCGAATTTGGTGTTTTGAATACTTGTAGCTTAAGTTCAAGTTCATTGATGCGAGACAGGACCACTTCTTCTTTAGACTGGGCCATGAGCACCCGTAGTATGGCTAGTACGAGGCACGTCCACCTCTGTAAGCCAATAGCTGAACTCTGTGAAACAAGAATTACTCGTTACTATAGTTGTACAGTTATACTTGTCTTCAGCAGCCACCCAGGAAAGAGTAAAAATTTCGTTGCTGAACACAATTGGCTGTTTAATACAAGTCAAATATAGAAGAAAAAAGTTGTTTTGGTTAATAATCAAGTGACTGCTTAATACAAGTTAGCTGCATAACAGAGTTGACCGCAAACACAAGTTTGACTGTATATGTCAAACTTTCACTATCAATGCAAGCGTAAAAGACAAAGGGAAAGTGTGACGTCAATCTAACAGGAAACTAGAAATATCACTGAAGGTGATGAATACCCCCAGCTGGTGCCTGGCTATATACATATGTATGAGAAATTCAAGGGGCCATAACTCATTTAAAAAAAAAATCAGTGCAACACGCTGAAAATATGCACAACTAGGCTTGGTATCAATCATTCTAGTGAAGTTATATTGAATTCTGACCAAGGGTTGCAAGAAATGTCCACAGACCAACAGATCAACAAACCAACCGATTGACCGTCAAGCGTGACTCCTATATAGCCCCTATATACTATGTATCTGAGGGTATAATAAATGTGAAATGCTCAAAATCCAACAAAATGCATGTGTTTTCATATAGCTGATCTCTGTGAAATGAAACACACAGGAAACACACAGGACTTAACCCTTTCCCTCATACGGCAATTCTGCAGCAGACGACTATGAAAGTATTTTGTCAAAATAGAAAATCTCCATAATTTAATGGATAACCTATGACAAAAAGTGGAAAACATTGTGGCAAAAGGAGAAATTGCACGTTTTGTGCAATTTCTTTCTTTTGTCACTATGTTTTCAAAAAGCCGTCTGCTGCAGAGGCGTCAGAAAGCGTCTATATGAAGGAAAGGGTTAAACCCTTTTCCACATACAACAAATCAGCCGCAGACGACTTTGAAAATATGGAAAATCTCAAGAAATGAAAGTATAGTTAATGAATAAAGTTAAAAACATTGTGGCAAAAGGAGAAATGAGCAATTTCTTCTTTTGCCATAAATGTTTATATATGTCATCCGAGTCAAAATGCCCCTTATCTGGAGCTCTGTCAACAGCAGAGTTGACAGAAAATCTCTGCATCAGAATAAGGGTTTACTGAATGTTAACCAATAGTTTGACAAAAAAAACAAGAGGGCCATGATGGCCCTGGAATCGCTCACCTGTTGTTTTTTTTCACTTAAGCTATATACGCCCTGCCCCCTGGCAGCAATAGTTTCCGACCAATTAACTTGGCTTGAAGGAATCTGATAGAGGGTCCCTAGGAACATTTCTACAAAATTATTTGAAAATCGGCCAGACACTTTTGGAGGAGAAGATTCTTTAAGCTTTCACTATAGCCATATAATCCAAAATAGCCCTGCCCACTGGTGGCCATGTTTTTTTACCAATCAACATGGCTTGAAGGAATCTGAAAGTGAGTCATCCAAAGAACATTTCTACAAAATTATTTGAAAATCGGCCTGACACTTTCAGAGAAGAAGATTTTTTAAGCTTTCACTATAGCCATATAAGGCAAAATAGCCCCGCCCCCCCTGGCGGCCATGTTTTTAGACCAATCAACTTGGCTTGAAGGAATCTAATAGAGGGTCATCCAAGGAACATTTCTACAAAATTATTTAAAAATCAGCCTGACACTGTCGGAGGAGAAGATTTTTTAAGCAGGGCTCGCGCTGTCGTTCGCCAATTGAGCCATTGGCTCTTAAATGAAAAAATTGGCTCAGAAAAAACAAAATTGGCTCAAGCCATGTTTCACAAGAAATTAATGGCGAAAATTCGATATCGTAAAATTTCATTATCAGAAGTGTGTAATCCAAGTTAAAAATATCAATAGTCGTCTGCATAACTGACTGGTTCACGGATTTAGAGTATAGCGTGTATCGGTATCGGGTAAAATATCGGGTAGATTAAGTTAAACCAGTCTACGAGTGTATACTAAAGTGGTTTGTGTACAGTGTCAAACTGATGACATAAGCGTGTTCACGGAGAATTGATATATGTTAAAACAAACTGCTTTTAAGTTGTTTACAATTAAAGACCGTCCAATTACGTATTAATTTCGTTGATTGAAAACTTAAAACAAATCACCATAATTGCCCGTGACGTAATGCGTAATTTTATTAAATTAGCAGCAATTAAAGGCCGGTTGATTTTGATGTTTGTCGGCGATTAATTAATTAAAGGTAGGTATGATCAATTTTAAAAACCAAACAAAATAATTATAAATCGAGGTCACTATATATGTTTACCAATTCAGTACTACATTATCAATTGCCGAAATGGCCGAAATGGCTTCTAAGCGCTCACTTGAATGTTTTGACACTCCTCCTTCAAAAAAAGCTAAGCTTTCAACATGCAGACAATTCCAAGACAGCTGGAAAATAGGCAATCCATGGTTGCGATATGAAACAACCTCCAAGTCAATGTTTTGTGACCTCTGTTTGAAAATTCAAAAATCAAATACGTTTACCGTAGGGTGAACTGTGCTCAAAAGAGATTCAGTATCAAAACATGCGAAATGCAAAGATCATCTCCTAGCAGTTACTGCCAACACACAGTCATCAACAATGGAAACAGCAAGACTCAATGTTTTAAGTAAAAATGAAAGAGCTGTTACAGCTGCCTTAAACAATGTGCTATGTCATAAATAAAGAAATGAAACCATATGTATTGATTTACTTTTTTTTTTTATTGTTTTAACAAATATTTTATATAGCTCAGAATGTTGGCTCCGATGTCTCAAAAATGGCTCAAGATTTTGTAAAATGGCTCAAGCAGTGGCTCAAACTTTTTTTGAGCCAGGGCTGGCCCTGTTTAAGTTTTCACTTTGGCCATATAAGGCAAAAAAGCCCCGCCCCCTGGCGGCCATGTTTTTCGACCAATCAACATGGCTTGAAGGAATCTGATAGAGGGTCACCCAAGGAACATTTCTACAAAATTATTTGAAAATCGGCCTGACACTTTCGGAGAAGAAGATTTTTTAAGTTTTCACTATAGCCATATAAGGCAAAAAAGCCCCGCACCCTAGCGGCTATGTTTTTCGACCAATCAACATGGCTTGAAGGAATCTGATAGAGGGTCACCCAAGGAACATTTCTACAAAATTATTTGAAAATCGGCCAAACACTTATGGAGAAGAAGATTTTTTAAGTTTGCACTATAGCCTAATAAGGCAAAATAGCCCCGCCCCCCCTGGCGGCCATGTTTTTCGACCAATCAACATGGCTTGAAGGAATCTGATAGAGGGTTACCCAAGGAACATTTCTACAAAATTATTTGAAAATCGGCCTGACACTTTCGGAGAAGAAGATTTTTTAAGTTTTCACTATAGCCATATAAGGCAAAATAGCCCCGCCCCCCCTGGTGGCCATGTTTTTCGACCAATCATGGCTTGAAGGAATCTGATAGAGGGTCATCTAAGGAACATTTCTACAAAATTATTTGAAAATCTGCCAACCAGTATGGGAGAAGAAGAATTTTTGAAGTTTTTTCGGTTTCGTTGCCATGGAAACCAGAATTTTGCATGGATCCCAAAAATTTGAAGGAATTCTGGTGAGGTCATTGAGAGGATGCTTTCTGTGAAGTTTCATCCAAATTGACCCACTGGTTACTGAGGAGAAGAAGTTGACGCACGACGGACGACGCACGACGGACGACGCACGACGGACGACGGACAAAAGGCGATCACAATAACTCACCTTGAGCAAAGCTCAGGTGAGCTAAAAATAGATGGTTGTTTTTGTCCCAAAAACATATGTCTTTCCATTTCCAGTGTGTCAATGATTGTAATACTAAAATAAACTAATATGGAGAAGAAGTCAAGTGAAATAATTTAATTTCATTTTTGAGTATGATATGTGTTTAGGAAAACGTATTGATCGGACATTGTCTCAGTATGGTAAACATCTGTGGTGAGTCATTTCAAAATCCTTCAAGCAGTTCAAAAGTTATTGAGTGGACACGAAATCAAAGTCATATGACCTTGACCTCTAATTGCGACCTTGACCTTGAACCAAAGTGGTTGTAACATGCGCTCTTCATGTCGTCTCAGTATGGTGAACATTTGTGGCAATTTATTTAAAAATCCTAAGAGCGGTTCAAACGTTATGGAGCAGACACAATTTGTGACAGAACAAGAACAATATCTCTCCCCATTATATGGGGAGACATAAAAAATATTCAAACAGTCCATCAGAGAATATTGAAACAAAATCTTACAATGTCTGCCGGTCTCATGAGCAAAGTCTTCAACAATATATCCACAGGTCTGAACACTATTGGCGCCACAGACTCAAACAGTCGATGAACCACATCCAGCGCGACCTGACTATCCAGATTTACCTGAAATTTAGAAACCATACCTATGGTATTCAACTTGACATTGTGATAAACAGCAGAGCTCTAGGTAAGAGGCGTTTTGCATGTTCTAAAATCCTTATTTAACCCTCTAACCCTATGTTGTGGGTACTCAAAAGAATAAGTGAGACATAGGGTTTGCTTTAATAATAAGAGAGAAATTGTGGAGAAAAGAGCTGAATACCCCTCCTTATCTGGACCTCTGAAACATTCCTGTAACGTTACACGACTCTAGGTTTTATACCCAACTTTCCCACCTTCAGACGAATCTTGAAAACATGACAAATGGAAACATTGCTCAAAACAAGAAATCTCTCCTTTTGCCACATCTTTTTCAGCTGTATTCAATAGTTACACTTTCATTTATACAGATTTTACTATATTTGTGCCTAGATGTTTTCAAAGTTGTCTGCTGCAGATTAGTTGTACTAGGGAAAGGTTTAATACTTTGAAGATATGCTTGTCTCAAAATTCTAAGAATAATGGGCTGATGGACAGACAAATAAAAATTTAAATGACACCTACCCAACACAAAATGGAAGCAACATAAAAGCAGTTATTAATTCTGAAAGTTTGTTTCCAGAATTAGTCTGCTGCAGACATATTGAAAATCAAATAAATGATTAAACCGCAAGTCATCCTCAAGTGCACAGCAGTGCTTTTCGACATTGCTTTGAAAGCAAAAACTGAAGGAATGACATACTGTGGGAGAAGGAGGTTTTCTGCATGATGAGTAGTTTCTCTGTCTTCCACATCCTTTCCACTTGCTTTAAAATTGCAATTCCAATTTTTCCTGATATAACATGTTTATCCCAAGGCATTTTCAATGTTAAAAACTCTTAACCCTTTCCCACATATATACGCTTTCTGATGCCTCTGAAGCAGACGAGTTATGAAAACACTGTGACAAAAGGAGAAATTGCTCAAAATGAGCAATTTCTTCTTTTGCCACAGTGTTTTCAACTTTATTCAATGATTATACTCTCATTTATAGAGATTTTCCATGTTTTTGCATGATTGTTTTCAAACTCGTCTGCTGCAGATTTGTTGTATGTGGGAAAGGGTTTGAATGTCAAATCATGTAAATGGTTAAAGTGGAACATAAAAGCATGAACATTGCCCAAATGGTAACAGGGTAACTTATGCAGAACAGACAACATAGATCAACCGCTTGTGGCCCATTCCCATAAACAGACGCTAACTGACACCTCTGCAGCAGATGAATTTCGAAAACATGGTAACAAAAAGGATTAATTACTCAAAACAACTAATTTCTCATTTTGAAACAATACTTTCAACTCCTTTTAAGTGATTGTACCTTCATTTGTAGAGATTTTCCATGTATTTGTCCGATGTTTGTAAAGTTGTCAGTTTCAGACGTGTTGTTTATTGTTTCCCTCATATAGATGCTTACTGACGCCTCTGCAGCAGACAGATTCTTAAAATCTTGGTGACAAGAGAAGAAATTGCTCAAAACGAGCAATTTCTCCTTTTGTCACCATGTTTTCAACTCTATTCAATCATTGTACTTTTAATTAAAGGGAGTTTCCAATTTTTTTTCGGGAATGTTTCAAAGTCGTCTGCTACAAATTAAATAGCGTTAAGGCAGTAACAACACTTGTGATTCAGCTTACCTGTAATTTGGTAAGAGAAGGTGATTCAGTTTACCTGTAATTTGGTTAGAGAAGGGGATTCAGCTTACCTGCAATTTGGTTAGAGAAGGCGATTCAGCTTACCTGTAATTTGGTAAGAGAAGGTGATTCAGCTTACCTGTAGTTTGGTTAGAGAAGGTGATTCAGCTTACCTGTAGTTTGGTTAGAGAAGGTGATTCAGCTTACCTGTAATTTGGTTAGAGAAGGTGATTCAGCTTACCTGTAGTTTGGTTAGAGAAGGTGATTCAGCTTACCTGTAATTTGGTTAGAGAAGGTGATTCAGCTTACCTGTAATTTGGTTAGAGAAGGTGATTAAGCTTACTTGTAGTTTGGTTAGAGAAGGGGATTCAGCTTACCTGTAATTTGGTTAGAGAAGGTGATTCAGCTTACCTGTAATTTGGTTAGAGAAGGTGATTAAGCTTACTTGTAGTTTGGTTAGAGAAGGTGATTCAGCTTACCTGTAATTTGGTTAGAGAAGGTGATTCAGCTTACCTGTAATTTGGTTAGAGAAGGTGATTCAGCTTACCTGTAATTTGGTTAGAGAAGGTGATTCAGCTTACCTGTAATTTGGTTAGAGAAGGTAGAATTGTGTCTGTGACTTGTCTGGACAATCGTTTCCACCTCTCCTCACTCTCCCTGTGACATTGCTGTAGAATCACCACAAACATGTCAATGGCCTGGTGGTACTGTGCCAGTCGTAGCAACATCGACACAATTACCTCCCTTTGTGTCTCCAGGTCTTTACTGATGTCAGATTTATTCGCCCCTCTCAGTAAGAACAGGTCATAAACAATAGGCTGCAGGGCTGGTATTGCTGTTGTGTAAGGAATATTAAAATCAATAGAGACTGCATTACAAACTTGTTGGTTTCGAAAATCCATAACAAATATCTTAAAAGTATACTCTGTCAAAAGTAACTCAAATATTGCATGCCAATAAAAAAAAAAGAAGCTGTGCTGGATAAACAGATCTTCAAAGGAAGGGGACTCAAATACATTTCAAAGAAACTAAATGGACAATGTCTAAATCTTCTCATAAGGTAGATTACACTATTACATAACCCTTTCCCACAAACAGACATTTTCTGATACCTCTGCAGCAGACGACTTTTGAAAGCATTGAAGCAAATTGAGAAATTGCTCATGGTTAAGCAATTTCTCCTTTTGCCACAATGCTTTCAAGGATTAAACTTTCATTTATAGAGCTATACCAAATTTTCAACCAGATGTTTTTTAAGTTGTCTGCTGCAGATTTCTTGAATAAGGGAAAGGGTTATTAACCCTTTTCCTCATATAGACGCTTTCTGATGCCTCTATTGCAGACGGCTTTTTGAAAACATAGTGACAAAAGAAGAAATTGCTCAAAATGAGCAATTTCTCCTTTTGCTACAATGTTTTCCACTTTTAGTCATAGGTTATCTATTCAATTATAGAAATTTTCTATTTTTTGACAAAATATGTTCAAAGTCGTCTGCTACAAAATTCTGGTATGAGGGAAAAGGTTAAACAAGGAAAGTTAGACACCATCTTTACATATTTGTTAGTGAATGCATGAGAGAGTAGTAATCCCTAAGCATCTCTCTTCACAGGCAGGCATCACAAAAGGGAAAGGCTATGAAAGAGACAGTCAAAACTAGAACTGTGAGTGAACTCACAAAAGGATACCCCCTGTTGCGCTTACAAGACATATGGACAGACATATAATGGATATATTTCCGACCGGGATAATCTTACTTCTTGCATGTAAAGTTTCATCAGAATCGGTCCAGCCGTTAAGGAGGAGTTGCGCTTACAAGACATATGGACAGACAGATGGATGGACAGACAGACAGACGGACGGACAGGGTTATTCTTATACACCCCCCAAAAACTTTGTATAATAATAGATGATGTTGTTCTATTTACCATGAGTGGTTGGATGTAATCCACTAGCCATGATTCCATCACAGAGTTGTATTATCTTTGGCATAGTAATTACAGGCTTACTGTGGAACTTCTCATACGATAACATCACCAGGAAGTTAAATACATTTGGTACAAGGATCTCAGAGTTTCTGAAATAATGAACAGACAAAATGGGCACTTGATTGCAAGTCAATCTACATCATAGTGTGTGTTCTTTATCAATTAACCTTTTCCCACATATAGACACTTTCTGACGCCTTTTGCCACAATGTATTCAACTCTATTCAATAATTAAACTTTTGATTAAAGAGTATTTTCTTTTTTTGTCAATATGTTTTCAATGTTGTCTGCTGCAAATTGCTGTATGTGTGAAAGGGTTAAGGCACGTAACAAAACATCACAAACAAGAGTGTTCAATTTAACCCTTTCCCACGTACTACAAACCTGCAGCAGACGGCTGTAAAATCATCTGAGCAATAATACGGAAACTCTCTATAAATGAAAGTTTAAGAAAATAGTTAAAAACATTGTGGAAAAAGGAGAAATTGCTTGTTTTGAGCAATTTCTTCTTTTGTGACAATGTTTGCAAAAGTCGTCTGCTGCAGAGATCAGAATGCCTCTGTATGTAGGAAAGGGTTAAAAACCTTTATGTGGAAATACTATCATTATTCTAATTATTCATCTTTTCATCAATCTGTATTATAATTTATTTCGCATTGGTATCAACTGTTCACATGGCATGTTTTTCCAGTAGTCTGCTTTGAAAAACATCTTAGGAATAAAAATGTATCACCCAGAGAGTTTGAAGTATAAGTTCAAATACAGAGTTGCAAACATCGAAGGTAAAAGAGAGAGTTTGAAGTTTAAGTTCAAATACAGAGTTGAAAACATTGAAGGTAAAAGAGATAGTTTAAAGTATAAGCTCAAATACAGAGTAGCAAACATTGAAGATAAAAAAGACAGTTTGAAGTATAAGTTCAAATACAGAGTTGCAAACATTGAAGGAAAAAAAGACAGTTTGAAGTATAAGTTCAAATACAGAGTTGCAGACATTGTGGGTGAAGGAGAAATTGCTCAAACAGAGCAATTTCTCCTTTATCACAATGTTTTCAACTATTTGCAGTAATTATTCATTTTCAATTATAGAGATATGTCATATTTTTTACTTAGATGTCTTCAAAAGTGTCTTCTGCAGACTTTTTCTATATTGGAAAGGGTTAACCCTTTCCCTCCCTCATACGACAATTCTGCAGCAGACGACTTTGAACATATTTTGTCAAAACATAGAAAATCTCTTTAATTGAATGGATAACCTATGACTAAAAGTGGAAAACATTGTGGCAAAAGGAGAAATTGCACGTTTTGTGCAATTTCTTCTTTTGTCACAATGTTTTCAAAAAGCCGTCTGCTGTAGAGGCGTCAGAAAGCGTCAATATGAGGGAAAGGGTTAAGAGGTATAAACTAGGTCGGTATAGTTTGTTTGTACGGTGTTTTACACCACTTACTACAACTTTTTCAGTTATATCATTGAATTGCCTAAGTAAGCTTCCAGTATACTACACGAGCCGGTCAGATGTAATGCTTAACCCTTTCCCTCATGTAGACGCTTTCTGACGCCTCTGCAGCAGACGAATCTTGAAAACTTTGTGCCAAAAGAAGAAATTGCTCAAAACGAGCAATTTCTCCTTTTGACACAATGTTTTCAACTCTATTTAATAAGTATGTCTTCATTTAGGGAGATTTTCCATATTATTGTTGAGATGTTTTCAAAGTCGTCTGCTGCAGACTTGTTATATGTGGGAAAGGATTCTGAGCACCAAGGCAGAAAGCAAGTACATGTACCATCATTTTTATGTAAATTAGACAGGTTTACTAACCTGATTTGTCCTTCTTCAATGTATTCAAATTGTTTGATAACAAATCCAATAAACACTTGATCTGAGTCCAACAGACAGTAGTTTACGCGTAACTGTACCAGCTGAGAGAGTAGATCTAACACCTGCTGTTGTAAACGCAGAGAGCTTGTTACCGTATACTGCTTCAGCGCTTTGATCACCAGCGGTTCAAATAAACGTATGTACGATGCTATGGCGGTCTGAAATATACCACATAATTATATTCATTTCATGTGTTCATAGATAACAGTGGTAAAGACCAAATGTTTGTTTGATTATATCCATATAAATGTTGATATGAGTCTTTTGTGACCATAACCTTTGACCCCAAAATCAATAGGGGTTTAAAGATGTAACACTAAGAAGATTTGAAAACATTGTGTTAAAATGAGATGTTGTATGCTATGAACAATTCCTCATTTTCTCAGAATGATTTCAAGTGCAACCTGCTAAAGTTGCAAAAGTCAACATTTTCACTGGTGTTTATGTTTGGTCTTACATGAGTGGATCACATTTGAATTTGAAAAAGAATTGCAGCTTTTTAAGATACTGCTTTAAATATCCACTTCAAACCTGGTACAGTTAATCAACATTTACCCATCTGCAGTACACAACTTTGAAAATTTAGGGGCAAAACTATGGAAATTCTCGTAAATGAAAGTCTTAAAATTTAAGTCTTATTATTGAAAGAAGTGCAAAATATTCTGGCAAAAAGGGAAATTGCTAATTATGACAAATTCCTCCTTTTTCCACAATGTTTATAAAAAGTCTGCTTCAAATGGGTCTGCATGTTAGTAAGGGTTTATCCCGGGGCTTATTTAAATTCAATTGAACATTAAAGTTTGCACAAAGGCTGGGTTCATGTCAACATTGTCTTGTAATACCCACAACAGATTAACCCTTTCCTTCATAAAGACGCTTTCTGACGCCTCTGCAGCAGACAGCTTTTTGAAAACATAGTGACAAAATAAGAAACTCCTTTTGCCACAATGCTTTCCACTTTTTGTCATAGGTTATCTATTCAATTATAGGGATTTTCTATTTTTTGACAAAATATGTTCAAAGTCGTCTGCTGCAAAATTATCGTATGAGGGAGGGGCTTAACCCTCCCTTTCCAAAATACAACAAATCTGCAGCAGACAACTTTGAAAACATCTTAAAAAAAAATATATGGAAAATCTTAGAAAATGAAGTAATATAATACAGATTATGGCCCTAGCTATAATCTCATTTATTTTGGGGCCGACAAACCTTTGTCGGTTGGGAGATGCTTTTAAATTGTGCTTTTGGAGTTTTGGGAATCGTTTTCTTCCGGGTTAATTCATCTGCCTGTTATGATCAATTCTAGACTACAAAGCGCTTGCAGTCACTATTGGATTTGATTAAGCGTCTAATCACCTGTTACGCAAAGTCTCGGACGCTTCAAAATTTGAGAATATTCGGAACGCTCAGCCTTTTTTCAATCAGCTTCAAGGAACCATGCACAAAATAGATTTCGGAAATAAATTATAAGTAATATAATTACTGAAAAGTGTTGAAAATGTTGTGGCGAAAGGAGAAATTGTTTGTTTTGAGCAATTTTTCCTTTTGTCACACTGTTTTCAAACATTGTCTTCCGCAAAGGCATCAGAAAGCCCCTATAAAATATACACTATTTTAAGACGGTTCTTAGAACATTCTCTTATTTGTTGGCAAAAATAATGAAAATCTCTACAAAAGGGAGTATGATTATTGGAATTAAAAAAAAAACATTTTGGTAGATGTAGTAATTGTTCATTATGAGCAATTCTTTCATTTGTCACAATGTTTAAAAACCTGTCTGCTTCAGAGGTATCAGAAAGTGTAATGTATGTGGGAAAGGGTTGAGTGAGAAATCATGGATTTAGTATCTAAACAATCTGGCCTAATCCATGGGTCTGTGCAGTGAGATCATGTGTACATGAAAAAGTTTGTGTCAGTATGAGCTCACCTTGTCTGCCTTACTGCTGGGTTTGAGAATTGCTGGAACTTTCCTCTCTACGCACTTCTTTAACCAGGTCAGCACTCTAAATTGGAAAAAATAATAAATATCATCAATTAACACTTTCCCTCAGTAGACGACTTTGCAAAACCTCTAGGCAAAATTATGGAAAATCTATATAAATAAAAGTATGATAATTGAATAGAGTTTTGAAATCATTCTGGCAAAAATGAGAAATTGGTCATCATGATTTCAAAAGTCGTCTGCTTCATAGGCCTCAGAGTCTGCAAGGAGGGAAAGGGTTAGGGAGCAGACACAATTTTGCACTTTTGAGATTTCTTTAAAGCGTTGAGAAAATTTCACATTTTACCACAATACTTTCAATCTGTAATCAATAATTACATTTTCATTTATGGAGATTTCCATATTTTTGCCAAGAACTTCCAAAATTGTCTACTGCAGATTGATGGTATTTGGGAAATGTTAAGCACAATATCCAAATATATGGCTTTTACAAATCACTATCGTATTGACATAGTTACTTTTTTTTTTTTAAACTGTAGAAATGTGGCTCTAGAAAAATATTCAGATCATTTTATATTTCAGTAAAATCATGGAAAAAATGTACAGGGTGGCATTTCTGAACAGTGTAGGTTGAGAGCAGCCTGTACATTTGGTCCATCTTGTCAGAAACTTCACAAGTTGGCGGGAGCTTCTCACAAGCTTGTGTAAGTAGTATGTGAACTGGATAAATGTTTATTAGAATGTATTGATGCACAGGTTGATCTGGTTCTACACAGTTTACACAGAAGACAACTCGTACCTTTTTCCAATGCAGGAGGGGCTCAAATATAAAGTGATATGAATGCTTTTTATTAAAAGTATAACCAATGTTTGGGCAATAATAACTAGAACTATCACTGAAGATGATAAACAACACCATAACTTAATAAGTAAAAGGGCCATAACTCTGTAAAATAACATGCAATTGTAAGACCCTTAGGATATGCACATCTCCTCTTGGTATAGAAGCTTCAAGTAAAAATTTATTGAATTCCACCCAGTGGTTTGTAAGAAATAGGCCGGACAAAATATGGCTTCCGACCGACCGACGGACAGCCAGCCCGACAGTGACTCCTATATACACCCTCTTCTTCGAAGGGGGTATAAAAATCCTCATTATGAATGAGGATACAAAACTTGAGTGATATACTCTTGTCTGTTGATCAAAGTAATGATTGTGAACAAGTATTGTAATTTTCAAAGAAATTATCTGTAATGGTTTAGGAAAAGAATGAGGTGGTACAAAAACTTAACTAAGGTGTGACATTAACCTTTTACCTCATATAGACGCTTTCTGACGCCTCTGCAGCAGACGTCTTTTTGAAAACATAGTGACAAAAGAAGAAATTGCTCAAAACGAGCAATTTCTCCTTTTGCCACAATGTTTTCCACTTTTAGTCATAGGTTATCCATTCAATTATAGAGATTTTCTACTTTTTGACAAAATATGTTCAAAGTCATCTGCCGCAGAATTGTCGTATGAGGGAAAGGGTTAACACCAACGCCAACATGGAGGCGATAGCTTCCTAGCTTTAAAAAGTCAAAAATAATGAATGAAAATATAAAACTTGACTCACCCAGAAGTATCCTCATGATCTGGACTTACAGCCTTGATTGTTGATGCGGCGAGAGTCTGTGTAAATTGGGAATACGGAAACGTGAAGGTACCCTGGTACAGTCCATCTTGATTGCCAGAGAGGCGCGACATTTTTCCTGATTTACGATTGGCTATATGATGTAACTGGTTCTCCTCCCATTGACTGGATAGATTGGTTCCAAACAGAGACTTTAGTAACTGTAAAAACACATGGTGAAGTGGTTGATAAATTTCCACTGAGATTTTCAATTGTTTACATCAATTCAATAATTAGTAAAACCTATTGCGGGAAAATAGCAATTGTCCTTACTAAAACGGCTGTTTTTCTTCAATACTTTATTTACTTCATTCTTTAGAGTATTGATAACCACTTGTAAAATATCTCTGTGAACCAAAATCTTAAGTTTTACCCTTTTTCCACTGACAACAAGTCTGCAGCACAGGACTTAGAAAATACCTTTATGAAAATATGGAAAATCTCTATAAATGAAAATGTAATAATAAAACAAGAGTTGAAATTTCTCTTTTTGCCACTGTGTTTTCAAATGACATTTGTAGAGAATTTCCATATTTCTGCCTAGATGTTATGAAAGTCGTCTGCTGCAGATAAGGTGTATGCAGGGAAAGGGTTAATTTCGTTGTAAACACTAATTTACCTGTTGGACACAGAGCACTGTATCTGCTGGTTTAAGTGTGACCGTCGTTCTCAGGTAGTTCAAAAACTCCTCTGCGTACTTTCCTGTATCTTGAAGGGTTGCCACTTCCAGAAGTTGGGAAAATACGGCCAGGGATGTTTTTAACATGGAACAAAATTTATCTGCACTTGTCAACTCCAGAGAAATCTGCAAAATACCAAAAAAGCAACAAGTGATAAAACTTTCAATCATTAGTTTGGGCAAATATATGTTTACCATCTAATTGTTGAAGACATTTTTGAAGGATACAGATAATTATCTTATCTTAATTTGGAAAACCATGATTGTTGATTGATTGATTGGTGTTTTACGCCGCTTGCAACAATGTTTCAGTTATATCACAGTGTTTCCTGGGTAAGTTACCAGTTCTACAAGGCCATTTATCCTGGCCCCAGCCAGTCAGTCCTAATGCTAACCCAGCAACCCGCTATTAGTACCATTTTTGTCTTTGGTCTGACCGTCCAGGGATCAAACATTATTGCAAAAGAGAAAAAGGTTTTAGATTAATTGTTCTGTTTTTAACCCCTTTCTAACATAGAACAAATCTGCAACATACTACTTTGAAAATATCTAAGCACAGATATGAAAAATCTCTATTAATGAAAGAGTAATTTGTTTTTAAAAGAGTTAAAAACATTGTGGTAAGGGAAAATTGCTCTTTATGAGCAATTTTTCCTTTTGTCATAATGTTTTCAAAGGTTGTCTTCTGTAGAGCTTGGTTTATTGGGGTTAAACGCCGTTTTTAACAATTTCTCAGTTATATCATGGCGGCCAGTTCACCTACTCATGCATTTCCTGGCTTTCTCAATCTCACACCAGTACTCCAGACAACAATCTTTCCAAGCAACCGGCTGCTTTTCCACATAGGATTAGCCCATTGGTGGAAGACGAATGACGCATGTCGCATTGACTTTTGTCAATCGTCGGAAAGAAAACTGGCCAAGCTGGGATTCAAACTCAGAACCCCTTGATTGACAGCCCGAGTCGCTACGGGGGCCTATGTCTGTATGTGGGTTAATTAACTCATTTTTCCCAAAAAAAAGTAGAGAATTTTCATTGCAAAATTGTTGTTTCTGAACCATCATAATGAAGAAAATAATAAATGGACTCTTTTCAATCCTACTATCAAGGGTCACGAAATCCGATTCAACCCTGTCCCACATGCAACAAATCTGGAGCAGATGACTTTGAAAACATTTAGACTAAAACATTTAAAATATCTCTATAAATTATGAATATGGTTTTAAATACAAATATTAACTTTTGCCACACTGTTTTAAAAATATCATCTGCTGCTGATGTATTAAAATGCACCTGCATGTGGGATATGGGGGATAAAAAGTATAATAACTTTCTACAAACCTTGTAACTGGAGTAAGCTCCCTTGAGCACCTCATAGAATTTGACATAATGTGGAAATGTATAAAATGTTCCAAGGCCTTCTTTTCTGTTCTTCTCTTTGTCAGAGTCCTTGTCTGAAGTTATAATGTTTCAGTTAGATTCTAATGAATTTTTATTTCATCACTTCAGCTATCTTTTAATCTGAATTTCAGGAACTGTATCATCTTAAAACAAAATACTTAAATTACCCACATAAAACATCTTTCAAAAAAGTTTCTTTAAATTTACCCGTATTCAAAATATACATCCAGGATACAAATGGATAAAAACGACAAAAACAGAAATTATATAACCACTTAATTCATATTTTAAATCCTTCATTCATATTGATTTGTAGCAACTTCAATTTGTCAATACATGTAAATGAGAATAAGAAAACAAGAGATCTTATATATGAATCCTTATGAAAATAGTTTAACTCTTTTTTTCCCACACACAACAAATATGTAGCAGACGACTAAGAAACCTCCAGATAAAAATCATAAACAAAATCTGTACAGTCAAACTTGTGTTAGCGGTCACCTATGTTAACCCTTTGCATCATACGACAATTCTGCAGCAGGCGACTTTGAATATATTTTGTCAAAGAATAGATAATCTCTATAATTGAATGGATAACCTATGATTTAAAGTAGAAAACATTGTGGCAAAAGGAGAAACTGCTTGTTTTGAGCAATTTCTTCTTTTGTCACTATGTTTTCAAAAAGCTGTCTGCTGCAGAGGCTTCAGAAAGCGTCTATATGAGGGAAAGGGTTAAGCAGCCAACTTGTACTAAGTAACCATTTGAAAATTAAGCAAAACAACATTTTCTTCTTTATTTGACTTGTATTTAGCAGCCACCTGAGTTTTGCAGCCCTTGGTGGCTGCTGAAGACAAGTTTGACTGTACATGATGTTTTAATTTTCAAATTGAGTTGAAAACATGGAGGCAAAAAGAGAAACATGCAAGTAGGTGACATAGGATTTGCCTTGGTGATTTTCGCCTTTGCATATTTTTCAAACTTCCGGCTCTAGCTCGGAAACCCGAGGTCAGAGGTCAATCACGTAAAAAAACCTTTTTTGTAGCTCTTGAATAGCTCTATCAGATGGTGCAATAAAATCGCTATTGAATACTACCACTGCAGCACTAGGGGCGATTGAAGACAAAAATGACTGTAAAAAGATACCCTATCTTTGAAAGGTTACCATTTGGTAACAAAGTTATGGATACGTTTTTTCTAAATATCTCGAAGTATCTATAACCAAAGTTTCAGTTCTCCACATTCAAAACTGCAGAAGATAGAAAAATGGTTTGGGTTCTTAAAACATGTTTTTTTGCTAGCTGCATAGCAATGGGTGGGTGGATCCTTAGCAACTAAACTTAAACGCACACACCCTGAGCCCTTATGGCAACTGTTCACCAAGTTTCATTGGAATCGGCCTGTCTGTTTGGGTGTGTAGTGTCACTTTAAAAACAAACAGACACACAGACAGACAGCCGGAAAAGCCTGACAATAAGGGATAGTGAATCCCAATTATGAGCTATTTATCCTTTCCCACAATAGATTCAAATGTCATCTACTGCAGAGATTTAAATAATGTGTCTATTAGTGGATAAAAGGGTTAGATACCTTTTTGTGAAGATTTCTGGGAGGTTTTATCCTGTGCGGTTGTACCCTGGTTTGTCCCCGCCTCTTTTTCCCCTTTAGCTTTCCTTTTGATAGGGCTTAGACTAGGGGCTGTTGGGAGGGAGGGCAGGGCTGTCTTCATCTGAGGGGGACCAGGTTGTTGTTCATCAATCACATGAGCAAATGCATTTAATACTCTGTAAAGACATTACAGTTTGTAAGCAGTCTGCTAAAGCAATGATGACTTAATCATTATCCTTTTTGTTTTAACCCTTTCCTTCATATGACAATTCTGCAGAAGACGACTTAGAATATATTTTGTCAAAAAATAGAAAATCTCTATAATTGAATGGATAACCTATGACTAAAAGTGGAAAACATTGTGGCAAAAGGAGAAATTGCTCGTTTTGAGCAATTTCTGCATTTGTCAGTATGTTTTCAAAAAGCTGTCTGCTGCAGAGGTGTCAGAAAGCGTCTATATGAGGGAAAGGGTTAATACCATATCCCACATTTAAATTTATTTTAGACAATTTTTTAAAACATTGTGCAACAGAAGAATTGCTCATGATGAGCAATTGCTCCTTTTGCCACAATGTTTTCAACTCTTTTCAATAAGTACACTTTCATTTAGTGAGATATTCCTTATATTTGCCAACAGGTTTTTAAATTTATCTGCTGCAGTTTTGTTGTACAAATGCAGACATATTTACATGCATTTGTAGCAGACATATTTTTCCACGCTGTAATTAATGGTTTCATTTGAACAAATTTATCACATTTTTTGTCAAGCCATTAAGTGTGGATGTGTTCTATTTGGTAAAGGTTTATACAGGCAACTTAGAACACCTTTGCAGTTAAAAACATTATTAGAAAACGAAAGTTGTTTATATATTGATGAATTTTTACATTTACCAGAATTATACCCCAAACTGTAGAAGTAGTTGTTAATCACTCATCCAAAGCAGTTCTTTAATATCTTTTTTTATCATATACCTGCACATGTTCTGGTGCAAATACATGCAGATGGTCATGCGCAGTTCAAACATGACAGATTCAAATTCCGTATTTGACTAGGTCATCGTACGTTACTGAAATATGATGCGACGTCATTGAAATATGAATTCACGTCATTCAAAATGAGGTAGTGGTTCACACTCTGATTATATTATTTTATGTGAAGATTGCATTATTTCTTTATTTAAAATGTAGAAATTTGTATTTCTTTTCTTTACTCCGTCTTAAAAGTTAAATAAGATTAACCCTTTCCCTCATATAGATGCTTTCTGACACCTCTGCAGCAGACGGCTTCTTGAAAACATAGTGACAAAAGCAGAAATTGCTCAAAACGAGCAATTTCTCCTTTTGCCACAATGTTTTCCACTTTTAACCATAGGTTATCCATTCAATTATAGATTTTCCATTTTTTGACAAAATATGTTTAAAGTCGTCTGCAGCAGAATTGTCGTATGAGGGAAAAGGTTGAATAAGGTATACAATAAAAGGCAAATTATGTTGCAGTAGTGAACAATGGCTTTGCATTGTCTACTCAGGATATGGTCAAATTGACATCTCTCTCAACCTTAGGTCTTGCGAGATATCAGTTTTCCACGCCCCCTGTAGAAAATACCAAACCCAGTATCGCTACTACAACATAAATCTCCTATTTATCTTGAGAATTTTTTTTTTTAACTTTAAGGAGTCAAAGAACAACATATGGGGCATGATTACCTAGCAACATGAGTGAGCAACTGGTCTATGAGGGGTACCAGCACTCTGTTGGATAGAGCTGGCCATGTGTTTTCTTCTGCCTGGTTCTCAGTTCTGCTGGTGTCAAGTCCCTGAGTCCTCAAACAGTTATAGGCACTACCTGAATCAGAAAGTTTTCATCTCAACTTTTCATGTCAGTGAAAGAGACTTTAACAGTCGTTTATATATTCATGTTATAAGTCTTGTAATGATTTGATTCAAAAAATATATATGGATAAATAAGATTACAGAAAGAGTCGAGTAAATAACAGTTGTGTTTAAATGATAAATAAAATGTTAACACTTTCCCACATATAGATGCTTTCTGACTAGCCTGAGAAAGATTGTTTGAAAACATTGTGCCAAAATGAGAAATCCTTTTGACACCATGTTTTCAACTTTATTCAATAATTGAACTCTCATTTATTAAGATTTTTCACGTTTTTGCCTAGATCATTTCAATGCCGTCTGCTGTGATTTGTTGTATGTGGTTACGGGTTAACTGATAAATAAAATTTTAAATCTGAGATCTCTTAATCAAATAATCCGTATATAAATGACAAATTATAAAACTGAAGTTGAGTCACACGAAAACCAACCTTAACCCTTTCCCTCATATAGACACTTTCTGACGCCTCTGCAGCAGACGACTCTTTGAAAACATAGTGACAAAAGAAGAAATTGCTCAAAACAAGCAATTTCTCCTTTTGCCACAATGTTTTCCAGTTTAAGTCATAGGTTAATCATTCAATTATGGAGATTTTCTATTTTTTGACAAAATATGTTCAAAGTCGTCTGCTGCAGAATTGTCGTATGAGGTATTAACATAAAAAGTATTTCAGATTAAATAACTTTATTATGTCATTTTTTGGCCATAACTCGTATGACTAGATGGCAAGCAGGGAAGATCCTGATCTGACTTCACCGAGATATTCAACCAACCTTACTTAGCAATAAGTAATAATTAAGTACTTAATACTGTATTTCATCATTTTTGTTTATCTAATAAGAATGCCTAAATATTTCATTGCTTGACGAGTATTGTTGGTTATAGTAGCTTTTAAGTCATTTACCTTTTTCCGGATAACATTGAGATGAGTTTATTTGAGCTGTAAAATAAGAATGCATAGCGCAATGCCACTAACCTTAATTAGCGCTTTGTAATACTTAAATATTTAAGAGTGTATTTCATCATTTTTGTTCCCCTTATATTTTGTAAAACATGAATAATTTAATGTATTTTTAAAAGTAAATGACTAAATTGACATAAATAGTTACTTTGCGGACTAACAATTCTTGTTAATAAATTAAATATTTCTTAGCCCTAAGTATGGTTCGTTGAATTTGGGCCTCGTTGCATAAACCCTTAAGGCCCATATCATATGAGGTAAACAGATAAGACCCATGAGCCCTTTCCAACATACAGGTTTATTTGGACGCCTCTGCCGCAGACTACTTATTGAAAGCGTTGTGGCAAAAAAAGAAATTGATCATTATGAGCAATTTTCTCATTTGCCACAATTTTTTCAATTCTATTGAATATTTGTACTTTTCACTTATCGAGCTTTTCCTTAGTTTTGCCATATTGTTTTCAAAGTCGTCTGCTGCTGCTTTGTTGTGCATGGGAAAATGGTAAAAAATGACAACTAACACTAGAAACTCACCTGCAATAAGATTACCAGCCAGCTGTAGGGCATATTGGTGAGTAGTCAAGTCGAGAGTGACCAGTGTGGAGGTCAGTAAGGACAATATAGTGGGTAGAGGACCACCACCGGATCCTGATAGGAGCTCATCCAGGCTGAACGTGCTGGAAATACAGGTCAAATTATTTTATGAAACACAAATGGCGCTTGAACTCATAGGGCAACAAAAAAGAAATTGCTCACAGTAAGCATTAAACCTTTCCCCAATAAAACAAATCTGCAGTCGACGACTTTGAAAACATCTAGGGGAAAACTTTGAATAATTAAAAAAAAAATCTTGAATCAAGTTAAAAACATATACAAAAAAATCTGCAGCAGACGACTTTGGAATCATATGGAAACAATTATTGAAAATATCCTTACATTAAAGTTTATTTTTAGATTAAATTTGAAAACATTGTGGCAAAAGGAGATATTGCTCATCATGATTTTCTCTGTTAGCCACAATGTTTTCAAAAGTCGTCTGCTGCAGAGGCACCATAAAACATCTCTGTGTGGGAAAAGGTTCAACAGCAATACTAACTAATCCTGACCTTTGCGAAAGGATGTGCATGTGTTTTGTATCAAATTTTTGACCTGAAATAAAACATAAAGGGATATATGAAACACAGTTTAATTTTGATGAAAAAACGTCTGCTTTAGAGGCATCAGAAAGCATCTGTATGAGGGAAAAGGTAAACTCTTTCCCACAAACATGCGGATGAGAAATGAGAAATTTCACCTTTTGCCACAAACGAAGGGGTAAAATGCTGTTGCACACCTTGTCATTATTATTACACTATATAATAAAACTCATTTGTGGAGATTTTTCACATCTTTGCCAAGATATTTTCAAAGCCATCTGCTACAGATTTGTTGAATGTGGAAAGATGGTTGTCTAACTTACCTTGATCCACTGAGCGAACGGGTTGGGGGACGTCGGTACCGCCCTGTCGATTCTTTTTGCTGTAATGGAGCCGGTGCCCCGCAGCCCCAGGCCTGTGAGTGACAGCTGGTTAAAAACTCCTCAGACAACAGGTACATAGCCTGACAGCATCCTGACTGTAAACAATAGGCAATTAAGAAACCCTTTCCCACATACAACAATTTGTGAACAAACAACTTTGAAAACATTTAGATGACAAGAGGGTCAAGATGGCCTTAACCCTTTCCCTCATACGCCAATTCTGCAGCAGATGACTTAGAACATAGTTTGTCAAAAAATAGAAAATCTCTAAAATTGAATGGATAACCTATGATTAAAAGTGGAAAACATTGTGGCAAAAGGAGAAATTACTCGTTTTGAGCAATTTCTTCTATTGTCGTATGTTTTCAAAAAGCCATCTGCTGCAGAGGTGTCAGAAAGCGTCTATATGAGGGAAAAGGTTAAATCACTCACCTGAGTGAGAGTTTTATACCTTTCATTTTGTTCTAAAATAAATGAGTTGCGTTTTCCCCTATACATCTATATGTAGAATAGGTGACCCTAGGGGCGGGCCAATTTTGACCACAGGGGCATAATTTGAACAATCTTGGTAGAGGATCACCAGACAATGCTACACTACAACTATTAAAGCTCTAACCTATCTGTTTCCGGTAAGAAGATTTCAAATGTTTCCCCTATATACCCCGGGGCCAACTTTGACCTCTAAGGGTATTATTAAAACAATCTTGGTCGAGTACCACTATAAAATGCTACACACCATATATCTAAGCTATAAAACATTTTGGCTACAGAAGATATTGCTCATAATGAGCAATTTTTCCATTTGCCACAATGTTTCAAACTTTATCTTTAAAATAATTGCATTTTCATTTGTACTGATTTTAAATATTTTTGCCCAGATGTTTTCAAAGTCGTCTGCTGCAGATTTGAAGTACATGTATGTGGGAAAGGGCTAAGAAATCGAGTAAGGCAGAACCCTAGATAAGGGGGTAACTAGAAATATCACTGAAGGTGATGAATACCCCCAGCTGGTTCCTGACATTATACCTATGTATGAGAAATTCAAGGGGCCATAACTCATTTTAAAATAATTCCAGTGCAACACGCAGACAATATGCACAACTAGGCTTGGTATCAATCATTCTTTTGAAGTTATATTGAATTCTGACCAAGGGTTGCTGAGAAATAGTGTTCACAAGAAATGTCCACAGACCAACGGACCGACAAACCAACAAATTGACAGACGGACAAGCCTGACTCCCATATAGCCATCTATACTATGTAGTATCTGGGGGTATAATAAAATTTTTGATCACTTATCACCCTGCCAAAGCTTACATTGTAGGTACCTGTACTCAAATGAATTGTCATAGTCAGGCAATTCATTTTGGTACTCACAAGGCAACAGGATAATGCTTAACCCTTTCACACATACAGACTCTTTACCTTAAGCCTCTGCAGCAGACAACCTATTAAAAACATTGTGGCAAAAGTATAAATTGCTCATAATGGGCAATTTCTCCATTTTCCACAATCTTTTCACTTTTATTCTAAAATTTCCGTTTAATTTATAGAAAGTTTCCATATTGTTGCCAAGATGCTTTCAAAGTTGTCTGCTTCAGATTTGTTGTATGTGGGGAAAGGGTTACAAAGAATGAAGATTTTTAGGACACGAAATATGCACCTTATCTAGAGCCCTGACATCAACCTTCTTTATTATATACTTAAACCTTTCCCACATATAAACGCATTTCGACGCATTTGCAAAAGACATCTTTTGAAAACATTGTGACAAAAGGAGAAATTGCTCAAAAACGAGCAATTTCTCCTTTTGCCACAACGTTTTCAACTCTTTTCAGTAATCGTACCTTCATTTTCAGAGATTTTCTAAAAGAATTCTAGATGTTTTCAAAGTTGTCTGCTGCAGATATGTCGTTTGTGGGAAAGGGCTAACCAAACCAATCCTTTCCTTTTTGGAATACATCTGTGAAATTCAGGTTGTTGGCATGTATTGAAAATATAGTGAGAAAGGCAGATTTAAGCAGATCTAAATATCATTTTCCATTATATTTATCATATTGTATTATAGTTGCATTTGCATTCTTCGCTTTGATTTCTTCATTATTTCCAAGGGATGCTTCCAAGGAGTATAGGATAGGATAGAAACTGCAGTCTCCCTTATAAATGTCTTTTTTAGTTTTAACCTTTTCCCACATACAACAATTCTGCAGCAGACGACTTTGAAAACATATTGGCAAAAATGTGAATTATCTCCATAAATGAGAGTTTAATCATTAAATAGAGTTGAAAACATTGTTGCAAAAGGGGTAATTGCTCATTATGAGCAATTTCACCTTTTGCAACAATGTTGTTTTCAAAGGTCGTCTGTTGCAAATGCGTCAGAATGCGTTTGCAAGTGGGAAAGCGAAACTTATTGTTTTTACATCGATTGCTTTAAGCTTATATTAATCAAACTTGATGTCCGATTCCCTGGAGACATAAACAGTTGTTTCCCTGTTTATGTGGAAAATCTCGAAGGCAGAACCGCTCATCATTGGACCTTTGGTACAAGAAGCCGACACTTTACCACTGTCTTCCATATAAATGTCTTTTTTACCTCCTCCACATGGAGAATAACTTTGACCAATCTGCAGAATATGACTTTTGAAACATTTGCCTCAAGGTTTTCAATTTTATTCATTTATTATACTTTTGTTTATGAATCATATTATGGAGATGTTCCTAACTTTTGCCTGTATGTTTTCAATGGTTTCTGCTGCACATTTCCTATATGTGAGAAAGGGTGAACCAGCTCAGTTATGACCTTAGCTTTTATTATGGAGCAAGAATACAATTTACTTACTATAGTATGTTTATTTTGAGCCAGATGTAATTTATTCATCAGCATCATCACAATTCTAGACAGACAACTTTCAACATTAGCTTCAATGACTAGTCTTGGGGTCACATGATATGGCTTGACCAATCCCTGAACAGGAGGGGGTGGTGTCTGACACCAGTCATGCATTATGGGAGACAGGAAGTGGTCTGTAAAGTTTTTTGCTATTGCTATCACAGGATCTTGGTGAGAGTAGTCTAGACTGTAAAACAGCTTGTCTACCAGTCTGAAATTAAATGGATGAAACAGATAAGCATTTCCATTGACTTGAAAAAAGAAATTCCTTGCAAAAAGTGAAGTCACATCTCTTTATCAAACATGATCCATTTATTATTTTGTCCAAAATAACATTTTCATCTGGCAAAAGATATGTAATTTCATTTTACCAATCACTTTTTAAGGACTTGCGCTGCTTCCTAGTAAATCAAAACTGTACATGTTTTGCTAATGCCACTGGCATGGGTGACGTCAATGTCATAAGCTCCAAGTGGTCCAACCAAGATTGAGGTTGCAATGTATGGTAACAAAAATATAAGTCAAATCCTTGCACCTCAAATGAATGATATTTACAGTATTCCCTGAAAATTTAACCCTTTTCCTCATAAAACAATTCTACAGCAGACAACTTTGAACATATTTTGTCAAAAAATAGTAAATCTCTATAATTGAATGGATGACTAAAAGTGGAAAACATTGTGGCAAAAGGAGAAATTGCTTGTTTTGAGCAATTTCTTCTTTTTTCACTATGTTTTCAAAAAGCCATCTGCTGCAGAGGCGTCAGAAAGCATCTATATTAGGGAAAGGGTTAACCAAGTACAGAATACAACCTTATATAGCTGAAGAAAACTTAAACTAGCCATTAGCCTCAGGAATAGAATAACTATCTTAGAATTTTCCAATATTTACAAAGTTTAAATTGTAACCCAAAAAGAGAACTAAATTTCTAGAACAGAGCATTTAATCCTTCTCCACAAACAACAAATCTGCAACAGACGATTTTAAAACCATCAAGGTTTAATTATGAAAATTGTCTCTATCCCTTTCTCACCTGCAGACGCATTTTGACGCAATAGTAGCAGGCGACTTTTGAAAAACATTGTGGCCAAAGGTGAAATTGCTCATAATGAGCAATTTCACCTTTGGCCACAATGTTTTTCGACTTTATTTAACAATTAAGCTATCTTTTATGGAGATTTTTCAGGTATTTGTCACTAAGTTTTCAAAGTCGTCTGCAGCAGATTTGTTTTACATGGGAATGGGTTAATGAAGGTATAACTGATTTTTGACAATACATAAAAACATTGTGGCAAACATTGTGACAAAAGTAGAAATTGCTCATTGTAATGAATTATTATTGACAATTATGCATCAAAGTTAGTCTGCATGTGGAAAATAGTTACAGACAAAGATTGATAATTGATTGGGGTTTGACGCCGTTTTTAACAATTTCTCAGTCATATCACGGCGGCCAGTTCACCTACTCATGTATTTCCTGGTTTTCTCACACCAGTACTCCACACAACAATCTTCCCAAGCAACTGGCTACTTTTCCACATAGACTTAGCCCATTGGTGGAAGATGAATGACGCATGTCGCAATGACTTTTGTCAAACGTCGGAAAGAAAGTTGGCCGTGCCGGGATTCAAACTCACAACCCTTGGATTGATAGCCCGCATCGTTACCGAACTCGACTACAGACAAAGAGGTGCAAAGCAATCAAGTAAACAATATTAAATTACCTAACTTAGGTTTGAGGTGCAAAGCTATCAAGTAAACAATATCAAATTACCTAACTAAGGTTTGAGCAGCTGCAGATCGGACACGACTGTCATCATCATTCACATAGCGTAACACAATTTCATCCAGTATGTGTTCTTGTAGAGACATATTCTGAAATTTTATAAATTTTGTCATTATAGTTACAGAGTTACAGACAATACAGATGTCCCCTACTGGTAAGGGGCAAAATCACGATTTTTGATATTTTACATTAACATGTGACCTTGACCTGTGGTCAAACTGTAAAGTCCCCTAAATGGGATCTCTATAGTCTATACCAAGTGTCAAGAACCTAGCTGTTATAATTTTCAAGTTATCATACAACTCTTTTTGAGTTAACCCTTTCCAACATACAACAAATCTTTAGCAGACAACTTTGAAAGCATTTAAGCAAAAAATATGGTAAATCTCTATAGTATAACTGAAAAAGTGATTATTGAATACTATTATGGGAAAAGGAGAAATTGCTCATTTCTACTTTTGTCACGTTTTGCTGATGCAGATGCGTCAAATGTTGTCTTCAAGTGAGGGAGAGGGCTTCCAATCGAGCTGAAATCGAAACAATAACTTGGAACAAATGACTTTTTAAATGTACATTCATAAGTTATATATTTTTTCTAGTGTTTGTTTTTATAAACAAATCAATTCTATAAGATATGTTTCTTTCAATCAAACTTGATTTATTCTGTTAAATCATCATTTAAGTCGCCCTTTTTATCAATGACCGGCCTGCACAGTTTTTGACGATCGGTGAATTGGAGGGTAATTTTTTCTGAATTTTTGCTTGACCCTCTTATAAGTCGCTCCCCCCACTTCACTTTCGATTTTGAAGGTAAAAAAGTGCGACTTATAACCGAGTATATACGGTAATTGAACAGAAAAACAACGAAAACAATACAAAGCAAGGTCTTTATGTCTCAACCCCGAGTTAACACTCCATAACCCTTTCTGATATGCAGACACATTTTCACTCATCTGGAGCAGGCAATTTGTGAAAGCATTGTGCCAAAAGGAGAGATAGTTAATTATGAGCAATTCACCTTTGTCACTATGTTTTTAACTGTATTTTATAATTACACCTCTATTTTTAGAGATTTTTAATTTTTTGCCTATAGATATATTTTCAAAGTCGTCTAATGTAGATTTGTTTTATGCTGAAAAGGTTCAAACTACTCCTGCGAATTTTCACATTTGTAGAAAACATGGTAACACAAACAAAGTTTTTTTCACATAAGATTGCATAAGCTAACTTACCCCAAGAAATTTATGTTTTTTGCTAGAAGGGGTGCAAAGCTGTTCCAGATGAAAGACAATCTTGAAATCTAATTTTTGTATCAATTCTAACAACTCCACCTAAAATAAAGTAAACAATTATCCATTACCTCATCAAAAACAATATAGAATATTATTAGTTATTAGAAGATAGAATTTCCTAACCCTTTACTAAAATCAAACAGACGGTTTTGATCGAACTGCAGCAGAGGCCATTTGGAATCATTGTGGCAAAGGGAGAAATTGCTCACATTGTGGGATGCTCACTCACCCTATACACACATTGTATGCTTCAATTCAACACTGATGATAGTCATCAGTTTTATCTGTTACCATATACAGTCCAACCTGTGTTTAAAGACCACCCATGGGAAGAGACAAATGAGGTCTTTGTGTACAGGTGGTATTTAATTGACCCTTTTCCTCATATAGACGCTTTCTGACGTTTCTGCAGCAGACGGTTTTTTGAAAACGAGCAATTTCTCCTTTTGCCACAATGTTTTCCACTTTTAGTCATACGTTATCCATTCAATTAAAGAGATTTATAATTTTTTAACAAAATATATTCAAAGTCGTCTGCTGTAGATTTCTTGTATGTGGGAAAGGGTTAATTGCAGGGTAATTTATGCAGAGAATGGGTAATTGGGAAATTTAAAGTGTGGTTGCTATAGACAGGGAATTGCTATACAAAATGTGGTCTTAATCACAGGTTTGACTGTACAGTCAATGTTTGATGCCTAATATTTTAAAATATTAACCCTTTCCCTCATATAGACGCTTTCTGACGCCTCTGCAGCAGACGACTTTTTGAAAACATAGTGACAAAAGAAGAAATTGCACAAAACATGCAATTTCTCCTTTTGCCACAATGTTTTCCACTTTTTGTCATAGGTTATCCATTCAATTATGGAGATGTTTTGACAAAATACGTTCAAAGTCGTCTGCTGCAGAATTGTCGTATGAGGGAAAGGGTTAACCATTTCCCACTTCAGACACATTCTGAAGCATCTGCAGGACACAACTATTGAAAACAAACATAGTGGCAAAAGAAGAAATTGCTCATTATATTTCTCATAATGAGCAATTTCTACTTATTCCATTGTTTTCAACTCAATTCAATAATAACTCTTTCATTAAAAAGAAATTCAACACTTTTAAGAAGATATATTCAAAGTTGTCTGCTGCAGATTTCCATTTCTACCTTTTCCATAGTGTTTTCAATTCTGTAGAGTCAGGAGGCACAACAAAAACGTTATGATGTAGAAGCTTAATTAACTGCTTTCTACCACAATGTTTGATTTCATAACTTACAATTCAATCTTCTTTTGCAAGTTCCGCATCAACCATACATTGAGATCATTTAGCTACAAAGAATAATTGCTTCTTTTTTTCTATTCTTTTCTTCCAACCTTTTAACCCTTTCCCTCATATAGACGCTTTCTGACGCCTCTGCAGCAAACGGCTTTTTGAAAACATAGTGACAAAAGAAGAAATTGCACAAAACGTGCAATTTCTCCTTTTGCCACAATGTTTTCCACTTTTTGTCAGAGGTTATCCATTCAATTATGGAGATTTTCTATTTTTTGACAAAATACGTTCAAAGTCGTCTGCTGCAGAATTGCCGTATGGGGAAAGCGTTAACTCATTAACAATTCTGAAGCTGACAACTTCTTTGAAAACATCAAGGCAAAATTATGGAAACTATCTATGTTGCATAATAAGCAATTTCACATTTAGTACAATGTTTCCAAGACATCTGCAGCAGGTGTATCCATATATGTCTTCATGTGGGAAAAGTTAACCCTGTCCCACTGACTTGCAGGCACATTTTGACCATATGCAGCAGATGGCTTTTGAAAACAGTGTGACAAATGGAAAATTTGCCCATGATGAATAATTAATCCATTTGTCACAATGTGTTCAACTCAAATTCAATTATTATATTTTCATTTAGAAATTTCCGTATTTTTGCCTATATGATTTCAATGTCGCCAAGTATTTGTTGTATGTTGGAAAAGGGTTAATTCAGGGACGTAGATAACTACGTTCCTGGTTATTTGTAAGAATAGAAAAGTAACTGCACCAAGTAAAAGGTTTAAAGTACCTTTACAAGCCAGTACGAGTTGTTTTTCACTTGCAATAGTTTCAATAAGGCTGTCAGGGCTATATCACCATGAATACTCTGTAACAATGGTCTTATACACGTCCCAAGGGCCGTTATACCCATACGGGCAGCCACAGATGACGTGTCTTCAGTCAAACACAGGATAATCTCAATCATCTTATCCAAGGTAAACCAGTCTGAAATGGAATAATAGAGGTCTATTTAAGGGAAAGTTAACCAGTCCGAAATGGAATAATAGAGGTCTAGCTAGGGGAAAATAAACCTTAAGTCTGAAAAGGAATAGTAGGTTAAATAAGGGAAAGTAAACCAGTCTGAAATTGAATAAAAAGAGGTCTCGATAAGTGAAAGTAAACTGGTCATTTCCCGACAATTTCTTTCTTATGACCCAACCAATGCTATTGGTACTCAATAGAATCAACTTATTGAGACTAATCATCTGGGTCTTAACAGAATCATCTTAGTGAGACAATTCTTTTAATTCTTTGCAGCCTAGCGCCGGATTTCACAACACCCTTGATGACCTATGCAAATAATTTGGATCCAGATAAGGCTCCTTTAAAATGTGAAGCCTAATCTGAAATCAAAAATTTAATTTTCAGCAAAACAATAGAAGTAAAATTATTTTTTTCAAAAGTGTTGCAGACATAACAAAATTTTGTAGTTTTGAGCAATTTCTTCTTTAATCGCCATGTTTCAAACAGAGGCACCAGAAAGCATCTATATGAGGGAAAGGGGGGTTATATGTTATAAGAAAGGGCTTTTTACACCTATAAACTAGACTCACTTTGGTTCTGTTTGCCATGCGTTTGTAACCACTTATAAAAGTCTCCACTCCCAGCTGGAATCACCTGAGTAATAAAGTTCCCTACAATGATACAAGCTGCCCCGCGTAACTGAGGGTCTGAGTGGCTGCCATACAACAACACATCCTTTATAGCTGGGGGACAACCAAAAGCTGAAATTTAAATTGACCACTTTAACAACATCTAGTTAAATATATAGGATATCTCTATAAATGAAGATACAATTACTATTAAAAGTTGAAAGGAGAAATTGTCAATCGAGCAATTTCTCCTTTTGCCACAATGTTTTCAAAAGTCGTCTGCTGCAGATGCCTCAAAATGAGTCTACAGGTGGAAAAGGGTTAATACAAAGTTGCCTGTATTGACCTAAGAACCAAAAAGATGGTAAACCCTTTCCCACATATAGAGGCTTTCCGACGCCTCTGCGGCAGACGACTTTTGAAAACACTGTGACAAAAGGAGAAATTGCTCAAAACGAGCAATTTCTCCTTTTGCCAGTGTTTTCAGCTTTATTCAATTATTATACCAGAAATTGCTCAAAACAAGCAATTTCTCCTTTTGCCAAAGTATTTTCAGCTTTATTCAGTTATTATACCATTATTTATAGATTTTTCACATTTTTGCCAAGATGTTTTAAAAGTCGTCCGCTGCATATTTGCTGTATGTGGGAAAAGGTTAAGAAATTGACCCAAGATGTTATAGAGACAAATGCTCTGACAACACAAGAAGGTCAGATAACATTTGCAAAGTCTTAAGCATTCACAAGGTTTGACCTTGTTAAACCTCTAAGATTTGACTTCGTTATTGACCTAAAATGATCAAAATCAGATCATTTCTTGATAAAGACATGGCGATTATATATAATGAAATGTATGACCACAAAAGTGTTCATCAGGTTGTCCTAATATTTGACTTTTTACTCAGCATAACCCATTTTCGAACTTGATCAAGGTTTGATAGAGAAAATTGTTGCATCTTAAATTAAGTGTGTCACAAGGTTTTTCTGAAATTTTATTTTGTGACCTAGTTTTTGACCCAAATTTCAAACTTGAATGATACTTGATTGAAATTAATTCAATGAAAGTTAAAATAGATGGAAAATGTGGCGTTAAGAGAGTTCATCATGTTTTTTCTAAAACTAAACATATATTTTTGGACCCAGTTTTTATCCTGACTGAAATTTGATGGAATCAAATGTTTTGTTGAACTTAAATGAAGTTTGGAGGAAAAATGTAGCATCTAGAGTGTTCATAATCAATATTGTTGACAACTTACTCTGAACAAAAGGTAATCACAAAAAGTTTATCTTAAACAGTTCTTGCTCAGGTCAGCTAAAAACTGCTCAGTTGGAAATCACCCTTTCACTTTTTAAGATAAATACAATTCTCCCTATGATGTTTTCAAATTGTTTGGTGTTTATAATGAATGCCAGTTTCAACAATCTTTCTTTTATATCACAATATTACCTGGTTTAGTTACCAGTACGTTTGGTCGATGTATTCAGACACCAGCAAGTCAGTCATAATGCTAACCCCCACAATCCTGAACGCCAAGGAGGCAAAGAATTTACTACAATTTTTCAAGTCTTTGGTAGATTGATTGATTGGGGTTTAACGCCGTTTTTAACAATTTCTCAGTTATATCATGGCGGCCAGTTCACCTACTCATGTATTTCCTGGTTTTCTCACACCAGTACTCCAGACAACAATCTTCCCAAGCAACTGGCTGCTTTACCACATAGACTTAGCCATTGGTGGAAGACGAATGACGCATGTCGCATTGACTTTTGTCAATCGTCGGGAAAAAAGTTGGCCGAGCCGGTATTCAAACTCATAACCCCTGGATTGACAACCCGCGTCGCTACCCACTGAGCTACTGAGCTACAGGGGCTCGACTCAAGTCTTTGGTATGACCTGACGGGGACAATGTTTTCAAAGCAGATCTCCCTAGAAAAGATTAAATTAGTTACAGTCCAACTTGTGTCTAAAGACGACCCATGGGAAGAGAACAATCTGGTCTTTCTTCACAGGTGGTATTTAATTACAGGGTACTTTATGCAGAAAATGAGTAATTGGGATATTAAAAGTGTAGTCACTGTAGACAGGGAGACGTCTTTAGCACAGGTTTGACTGTAATCTTATCTGATATTCAATAAATGTTACAAAGTCTAGTACCAATATATTCCACACTTTACCTTCAACTTCTGTCTGAAATAAGGACTCCAGTAGTATCTGTGGACAAAGATTCATTGAGGTCCCTATGTTACTGAGGGCCAAACTTTTTATGCTCACACGAACTTTTCGGTCCGGTATCAGAGTGTCCTTGACTCCCGTCAATAAGAATCTCCGAGTTATTAACCGAATGAAATACAACAGGGGTAATCCTTCTGTCATTGAGCCAATTGCCAAGGATATATCACTTTCTGTTACATCCAACAATGGAGATGCAACCTCAGGAGCGTCGGGCTCTGAAACTAATTCTGGATTCCCATTCATGTCTTTACCAACTTCAAAACTAGTGTCACCTTGATGGGTTGGACTGAGACTTTTAATGCTCAGCAAAGTTTCTTGACTTCCGACGTTCACATTTGAAAGACTAGATTTTTCTGACCTATCTTCTTGTATATCACCTATTTCTACATTTGAATACTCAGTGGCATTTTCCACATCAGCGTTAAACAATAAACCATCATCCCTGTCTGCTTCAAAGTCAGCCAATGAGTCTTTATCAGGCTGTTGATCAGAATCAGTTCTTGTCAATGTGCCAGGATCGATCTCTGAGCTATATGCAGTAGAGGATGAAACTGATACTCCTGATTGGCTCTTGATGTCACATGTCTCAGATTCCTCGTCCAATCCAGTGTCTCCAGAAGCAACAGATAATTGACTAGCTGAAGGTACTTCAGAGAGACCTGAAATAAACAATTTAACAATTTTCAAAATACAAACCCTTTCTGAATACTCTGCAGCCGACAACTTTTTAAAACATTGTGGCAAAAGGAGAAATTGCTGAAAACAAGCAATTTCTTCTTTTGCCACACTGTTTTCAACTTTTTTCAGTTATTCTATCCTCATTAATAGATAGTTTACATGTTTTTGTCTAGGTGTTCAGAAAGTCGTCTGCAGCAGATTTGATTTATCTGGGCAAGAGCTAATAAGTTTTTGTTTCAGATAAAAGCTGACTTTTTTTTTAAATGATTTTTACCGACGAAATATCTTTCTTTTCACCTAACCATTTCCCACATACAAACAATCTGCATCAGACTACTTTCAAATCATCCAGGCAAAAAATATGGAAAAAATCTCTATAAACGGAAGTTTAAACTCTGTGGCAAAAGAAGAAATTTATCATTTTGATCAATTACCCCCTATGTCACGATTTTTTCAAATGTCGTCTACTGCTGAGGCGTCAGAAAGCATCTGTATGTGGGAAAGGGTTCAACACTAGAGACAGCTTTTTAAAAGGATAAACAGCTTAATTAGTAATAAGTATGGTGTTTGAACTATATAAAAATTGTTATGAACAGCAGTGTATTAAATATTCCTCATCTGCTTGGCTTGCACGCAGCTATACAGCCATTAATTTTGGTCAGCAAAAAGAGAAGTATACTAAATGATGATGATGATTGGTTTTGTTTAGGCTTGCCATGTAGAACTCAACTATTTGGCCAAAAATGTACTAAATGACATAATAAAACAGTTGAAAATTGTAGCAATTTACAGTGCAAAGGGTACATCAATTAAAACAATATATAAATCTATCTTCATATCATTGAGGATGTCTTAACCATCTCTAATATATGGAAGAAATTTACAGGATTTATTGATATAGATGTTTAAAACCTTTTCCAACATACAATAAATCTGTAGCAGGTGACTATGAAAACATTATTAAGACAAAATTATATTTATTTAATGGGGTTTTACGCCGCTTTCAACAATATTTCAGTTATATCACGTTATATCACGGCGACAGTTCACTTATTCATGATCCCTGGGTAAACAAACCAGTACTAGCCTAGAAAATGTGCCTTGCCCAAGGGCACTCCATCATGACCGTAGTGCCGTGACTGGGAATTGAACCCGGGACACCCGGTATCAAAATCCCTAACGCTAACCATTCGACAACAGCGAATTCCACAAAATTATATAAAGCATCTATAAATAAAGGTATAACTATTGAAAAGAGTTGAAAACATTGTGGCAAAAGGAGAAATTTCTTCTATTGTCACAATGTTTTCAAAAGTCGTCTGCTGCAAAGGCGTCAGTATGCATCTATGTGGAAAAAGGGTTAAAGATTAACAAATCTAGCATATCAGAAATATTTCCTTTCAATTAAGAATGAGAGGAGAATATAGGAAAATGGATGCATTCTACTAAGGACACCCACCACCTGATTTCCTCAAGGTTTGCATGTCCTTTTGGTAGATGTATGTCTTTTGGATTGCTCCTTCTGACACCAATATTTGGCGTAAATTAGCAGGTGGAGTTCGTAATAATTGCAGTAAGGCCTCTAGTGCAGCAGTGACAACATTGTGGTCTGCATGGCCAGTCTGAAAGACTAGGAACTGATAAACCTGGAAATAGAAAACAAAAGGATTCCTATCACTTTCCCACATACAACAAATCTGCAGCAGACGACTTTGAAAATATCAAGGCAAAATAAGAAAAATCTCTATTTATGAATTCAGACATAACCATTATTGAATAGGGGTGAAAACATTTTGGCAAGGTGGAGAAATTACTCCTTGTTTATCTGATATGATATTTCCATTAACCCTTTCCCTCATACGACAATTCTGCAGCAGACGACTTTGAACGTATTTTATTAAAACATAGAAAATCTCCATAATTGAATGGATAACTTGTAACTAAAAGTGGAAAACATTGTGTCAAAAGGAGAAATTGCACGTTTTGTGCAATTTCTTCTTTTGTCACTATGTTTTCAAAAAGTCGTCTGCTGCTATCGCATCGAAATGCGTCTGCAGGTGGGAAAGGGTTAATGTCTACTTTGACAATTTCTACTTTTACGACAATGTTTTGAACCCTTTAAAATCATTTATATCTCTTTCATTTCAAAAAATATATATATATTTTTGCCTCAATGTTTTAAAAATCGTCTGCTGCAGATTTATTGTATGTGAGGAAGGATTAGATATTAATGATAATTGTTAACCATTTCTTGCAAACGACGCTTTCTGACGCCTCTGCAGTAGAAGACTTATGAAGACAGTCCGACAAAATGAGCAAATTCTCCTTTTGCCACAACTTTTTCCACATTTTTACCAAGATGATTTAAAAGTTGTCTGCTGCAGATTTGTTGTATGTGAGTAAGTGTTATATTATTTAAATCAGAAAGTGGTCTTAACTCTCTTTTTACTATCAAAGCACAACAAAACAAATTATGGAGATAGCAATCAATCATATTTCCCCAGACAGAGACCTACATGAGTACAAAAAAAAATATCTTTGCTTAATTCAACCCTTATCCACATTTTTGTCGCATCTGCAGCAGAAGACTTTTAAAGCATTTTGACAAAATGAGCAATTTCTCCTTTCGCCACTATGTTTTCAACTTTTTTCAGTAATTTATACTTTCATTTATAGAGATTTTCCGTGTCTTTACCAAGATGTTTTCAATGTTGTCTGCTGCAGATGTGTTGTATGTGGAATGTGTATTGTTTTATGGCGCATCGACAGATAAGGTCATTTAGCGCGCAATTAAATTTAATTATTCATGATCCCTGGGTAAACAACCCAGTACTAGGCTAGAAAATGTGCCTTGCCCAAGTGCACTCCACCATGACCGTAGTGCCGCGACTGGGGATCGAACCCGGGACACCCGGTTTCGAAATCCCCGACGCTAACAACTCGACCACAGCGGATTTCTTATTTGCTGTATGTGGGAAAGGATTAAGGTAAACTTGTCTTTACTGCATCAGACGTCTTTATATAACCTTGTACAAAAGGGAAACAACTAATGATCATGAGCAATTACTCCTTTTGCAAAAAGGTATGTTCCATGATCACAATAAATGTTTTCAAAGTCGTCTGCTGCCGTGTTATTGTTTGTTGGAAAGGGTTACATGTAAGCAATTACACCCTTACTAGTTGGTACTCAAAATAATAGTCTCACTGAATGAATCAATATTGGATTTGGAGTACAAAAAGTATTTAAGAACATGATAAACACCTCTAATCTAGAACTCCCAACTGAATATATATAGCCAAGCAGGCTGTGAAAGAAGTCACTGTGAAAATTGACATTCACCAATGGGCTAACAGTATATGTGAAACAAGAGGGCCATGATGGCCCTGGATCGCTCACCTGATTTTTTTTTTTTTCAATTTAGCTATATAAGCCCCGCCCCCTGGCGGCCATAGTTTCCGACCAATCAACTTGGCTTGAAGGAATCTGATAGAGGGTCACGCTAGGAACATTTCTACAAAATCATTTGAAAATCAGCCCGACACTTTTGGAGGAGAAGATTTTTTAAGTTTTCACTATAGCCATATAAGGCAAAATAGCCCTGTCCACTGACGGCCATGTTTTTTGACCAATCAACAATGATTGAAGGAATCTGATAGAGGGTCATCCAAGGAACATTTCTACAAGATTTTTTAAGTTTTCACTATAGCCATATAAGGCAAAATAGCCCCGCCCCCCCTGTTGCCAGTTGCTTGGAAGGTATGTCGTGTGTATTACTGGTGTCAGAAAGCCAGGCAACACATGAGTAGGTGAACTGGCCAGCCACAGTGATATGACTGAAAAATTGTTGAAAACCGTATCATTTGCCAACATCAATCAATCAATCAAAACCAATTGAATATAACTTACAGTTAAAACTTGCTCTGTGGACAGCTTCTCCTCCTTCTTCTGTTTTGTTTCACCAAAACTTCCCCTCATTCCTTCACCATCTTTGTTATCATTCAGGAGATGGGGGATAACGTTTCTGATACAGATGATCACACCAACCAGCGTGTTCCTGTCCGCCTCTGCATCGACTGGTAACACTATATCTGTAAATAGCATGAGATACATACATATACAGACAGACAGACAGAACATTTCATTAATGACGTGTACAAAGTACATTGTCTAAATACATACATATACATGTATACAATAGAAATGACAGGAAAATACGAACAAACATACTTAATTCGGAATTTATAGTTTTTTCTGCCCCCCTAGGTGCTCAGGGTTGCTGGGTTAGTATTAAGACTGACTGGCTAGTGTCTAGATTAAAGTACCTGTAGTACTGGTAGCTTACCTAGGAACGGCATGATATAACTAAAAGATTGTTTAAAGCAGCTTTAAACACCAAACAATTATGTGAAAATACATGAATACAATCCTATATGCAGATTTAACCCTTTCCAAAAAGCATACACATTTTGACGATTCTGCAGCTATGTCTTCTTTGCCTTCAATGTTTTTAACCCTTTCCCTCATATAGACGCTTTCTGACGCCTCTGCAGCAGACAGCTTTTTGAAAACATAGTGACAAAAGAAGAAATTGCACAAAACATGCAATTTCTCCTTTTGCCACAATGTTTTTTACTTTTTGATATAGGTTATCTATTCAATTATGGAGATTTTCTATGTTTTGACAAAATACGTTCAAAGTCGTCTGCTGCAGAATTGTCATATGAGGGAAAGGGTTAAATTAGGGATGGCAACGAAAATACTTAATAGGTACATACCTAACAAATTCATGAGTAGAAAGTTCAGAAAAGTTGGTGGACTTCTAGAGTATTGACAAATCAGTGTGAGGCTTGTTGCTGCTGTTCTTCTACATGACGCCATACTAGACTTCAAATTTGGTATGAATGCCTTCAGTAAAACCTGACAAAAAGAGGAGAAATGTGGTACTCTTTATTGGTTAAGACATTTACATGGAATGATTTAAAAATGCTTAATTATTCCTTTCCCTCATACAAAATTTTGCAGCAGACGACTGTGCATATCTAGGCAAAAAAAATCTTTATATGAAAGTTTAACCCTTTCCCACATACAACAAATCTGCAGCAGACGACTTTGAAAACGTCTAGGCAAAAGCATAGAAAGTCCCTTTAAATGTAAGAACAATAATTGAATAGAGTTGAAAACATGGTGACAAAAGGAGAATTTGCTTGTTTTGAGCAATTTCTTCTTTTGTCGCCATGTTTTCAAAAACCTGTCTGCTGAAGAGGCGTCAGAAAGCGTCTATATGAGGGAAAGGGATAATCAATCAATAGGGTTGAAAACATTGTGGTAAAAGGAACAAAAGGCCCAAGAGGGCCAGTATCGCTCAATGGCCATAAGGCAAAATCCAAATCTCCAAACAGCCCTGCCCCCTGGTGACCATGTGTTTTACCAACCACCATGGCTTAAAGGAATCTTGTAGAGTGTCACCAAGGAATGTTTCTGCAAAATTATTTGAAAATCGGCCTGACACTTTCGGAGGAGAGGATATTTTAAGTTTTCACTATAGCCATATAAGGCAAAATAGCCCCATCCCCTGGCGCCCATATTTTTCAACCAATCAACATGGCTTGAATGAATGTGATATAGGGTCAAGCCTAGGAACATTTCTACAAAATTATTTGAAAACCTGCTCAACGGTTTCGGAGAAGAAGATTTTTCAAGTTTTCACTATGGTCATATAAGGCAAAATAGCCCCGCCCTCTGGCGGCCATGTTTTTCGACTAATCAACATGGCTTGAACATTTCTACAAAATTATTTGAAAATCGACAGAACACTTTCGTAGAAGAAGATTTTTTAAGTTTTGACAATAGCTATATAAGGCAAAATAGCACCTCCCCCTGGTGGCCATGTTTTTCAACACATCAACATTTCTTGAAGGAATCTAATAAAGGGTCACCCAAGGAACATTTCTACAAAATTATTTGAAAATCGGCCTGACACTTTCGGAGGAGGATTTTTTAAGTTTTCTCTTTAGCCATATCAGGCAAAATAGCCCCCGCCCTCTGGCGGCCATGTTTTTTTACCAATCAACATGGCTTGAAGGAATCTGATAGAGGGTTACCGAAGGAACATTTCTACAAAATTATTTGAAAATCTGTGCTAAACACTTTCGGAGAAGAAGATTTTTTAAGTTTTCACTATGGTCATTAAGGCAAAATAGCCCCGCCTTCTGGCGGCCCTGTTTTTCGACCAATCAACATGGTTTCTACAAAATTATTTGAAAACCTGCTCAACACTTTCGGAGAAGAAGATTTTTTTAAGTTTTCACTATAGCTATACAAGGCAAAATAGCCCCGTCCCGTTGCGTCCATGTTTTTCAACCAATCAACATTTCTTGAAGGAATCTAATAAAGGGTCACCCAAGGAACATTTCTACAAAATTATTTGAAAATCGGCCTGACACTTTTGGAGAAGAAGATTTTTAAGTTTTCACTATTTTTTTCTTTTGGTTGCCATGGAAACCAGAATTATGGATGGATCAAAAATATTTGAAGGAATTTAAGAGAGGACATTGAGAGGATGCTTCCTATGAAGTTTCAACCAAATTGGCAAAGTGGTTAGGGAGAAGAAGTCGTTTTAAAGGAAAAAGTTAACGAACACACGCTCACACGACGGACAATTCGCCATGACATAAGCTCGACTGGCTGAAACTGGCTTTCAGTCAGTGGAGCTAAAAATTGCTCATCACGAACAATTTCTCTTCTTTGCCAAAATCTTTCAAAAGTCCTCTGCTGCAGTGGCTTTAGAAAGCATCTTTATGTGAGAAAGTAATTTAAAAAAAAAAAATTAACACTTATTTATATCCAAGTTAATCATAATCAGAAAATGCAAAGTTTAATTGCATTACAATAGAGCTGCAGAGTTGCAGAGGAAACGCCAACGCTTGTCTGTTTTTTCTAAGTTCAAAAAGGAGCATTACTGAATAATTATTAAAGCCAGATTTTTATTACTTGGTATAGACATGCATATTGTTTCTATGAAAATGTGTACAAAGTTTCATTTGAATATATGTAATTGTATTTGAGTTAAGAGGTAAGGTTAATTTTATGTGAAGAAAATGCAGAACGCCTAAGGTATCACAATAGACCAACTTTTTTTCTTTAAAAAACAGACAAGCTAAAAATCTGCTTTAGTTAGCAAAATGATTAATGACTTGCAATATAAAAGAATAATCAATTAACCCTCATAAGGAAATAATTTAAAAACAACCAAAATCAATTGCTCCCTTTGCTAAAATGCTTTTTAACTCAATTCAATCATTATACTTCATATAATTGATTTTCCCTTTATTCGCAATGTCGTCTGCTGTAGGTTTGTGGTGTTGAGGAAAGAGATCATATCAAACCTTAATTTCTGAATCATTTCCAAATCCCATAAGTGCTGGAGAAATTTTGTTCATGGCCTGAAGCAGGGTTTCTTGTATGCCTTCATCCTCCCTTTTACAGATCCGCATCAAACATGGCAACAAGTTTACAAGGTACGGTCTGTGAAAAAACAACATAGCATTGGGTTGAGTTGAATGATTGGGGTTTAACCCTTTCCCACCTGCAAACGCATTCTGATGCATATGTAGCAGACGACTTTTGAAAACACTGGAAAAAGATTATGAGCAACTTCTCCTTTTGCCACGATGTTTTCAAATCTTTTCAATAATTAATGTATTTATAGACATTTTCCACATTCTTGTCCAGATGTTTTCGAAGTTGTCTGCTGCAGATTTATTGTAAGTGGGAAAGGGTTAACACTTATTACAAAAGTATTTCAGTCGTATTATGCCAACAATTTCGCCTACCTCTTTCCAAGCAAGTGGCTGCTTGTCCACATAGACTGTTAACCCATTGGTGTAAGATGATTCGAGTCTCGTCACATTGACTTTTGTCAAACGTTTGAAAGAATGATTATGTTGGCAAAGCTGGAGTTCAAACTCACAAGCCCTAGATTGACAGCCCATATTACTACCTTCTGAGCTCCCGGGGCTAGGTAAAATTGGGTTGGGATAACCTGATTTGAGAGTCTTATAAACATCTGGATATTAAAACGAAACTAGCGCGAGAAAAGGAGAAACAAGAGGGCCATGATGGCCCTTGAATCGCTCACCTGATTTTTTATTTTTTTTTTCACTTTAGCTATATAAGCCTCGCCCCCTGGCAGCCATAGTTTCCGACCAATCAACTTGGCTTGAAGGAATCTGATAGAGGGTCACCCTAGGAACATTTCTACAAAATTATTTGAAAATCGGCCAGATATTTTTGGAGGAGAAGATTTTTTAAGTTTTCACTATAGCCATATAATGCAAAATAGCCCTGCCCACTGGCGGCCATGTTTTTTGACCAATCAACATGGCTTGAAGGAATCTGAAAGTGGGTCATCCAAGGAACATTTCTACAAAATTATTTGAAAATCGGGCCGACACTTTTGGAGAAGAAGATTTTTTAAGTTTGCACTATAGCCATATAAGGCAAAATAGCCCCGCCCCCCCCTGGCGGCCATGTTTTTCGACCAATCAACATGGCTTGAAGGAATCTGATAGAGGGTCACCCAAGGAACATTTCTACAAATTTATTTGAAAATTGGCCTGACACTTATGGAGGAGAAGATTTTTTAAGTTTTCATTATAGCCATAAAAGGCAAAATAGCCCCGCCCCCTGGCGGCCATGTTTTTTGACCAATCAACATGGCTTGAAGGAATCTGATAGAGGATCACACAAGGAACATTTCTACAAAATTATTTGAAAATCGGCCTGACACTTTTGGAGGAGAAGATTTTTTAAGTTTGCACCATAGCCATATAAGGCAAAATAGCCCCGCCCCCCCTGGCGGCCATGTTTTTCGACCAATCAACATGGCTTGAAGGAATCTGATAGAGGGTCACCCAAGGAACATTTCTACAAAATTATTTGAAAATCGGCCTTACACTTTCGGAGGAAAAGATTTTTTAAGTTTTCACTATAGCCATATAAGGCAAAATAGCCCCGCCTCCCCCCCCCCCCTGGCGGCCATGTTTTTCGACCAATCAACACGGCTTGAAGGAATCTGATAGAAGGTCATCCAAGGAACATTTCTACAAAATTATTTGAAAATCTGCCAACCAATTTGGGAGAAGAAGAATTTTGAAGTTTTTTCGGTTTCGTTGCCATGGAAACCAGAATTTTGCATGGATCCCAAAAATTTGAAGGCATTCTGGTGAGGTCATTGAGAGGATGTTTTCTGTGAAGTTTCATCCCAATTGACCCACTGGTTACTGAGGAGAAGAAGTTGACGCACGACGGACGCCGGACGCCGGACAAAAGGCGATCACAATAACTCACCTTGAGCAAAGCTCAGGTGAGCTAAAAAGTGATGAACAATTCTTTCTTTTTCAATAATTGTTTTTTAAAGTAGTCTGCTGCTGAACTGCTTTAACCCTTTCCCTCATATAGACACTTTCTGATGCCTCTGCAGCAGACAGCTTTTTGAAAACATGGCTTAAAAAGAAGAAATTGCTCAAAACGAGCAATTTCTCCTTTTGCCACAATGTTTTCCACTTTTAGTCATAGGTTATCCATTCAATTATAGATTTTCAATTTTTTGACAAAATATGTTCAAAGTCTTTTGCTGCAGAATTGTCATATGAGGGAAAGGGTTAATTCTTTTTATCACATGCAGCGGAAGTTTGAGGTATCTGCAGCAGACGACATTGGAAAACATTGGCACAAAATGAAAAATCGCTCTTAATAACTCATTTCTATTTTTGACACAATGTTGACAATTCCATTGCTTGCATTTTTAGAGATTAGATTTTTCAGACTTTATCCAGATGTTTTAAGATTGTTTAACCCTTTCCCTCATATAGACACTTTCTGACGCCTCTGCAGAATACGTTTTTTTAAAAACATAGTGACAAAAGAAGAAATTGCAAAAAACGTGCTATTTCCCCTTTGGTCACAATGTTTTCCACTTTTAGTAATATGTTATCCATTCAATTATAGAGATTTTCCATTATTTGACAAAATATGTTCAAAGTCGTCTGCTGCCGAATTATCGTATGAGGAAAAAGGGTTAAAGAGATAATGTTTACTCCTCTGTATCAAGATAAGGTCCCAAACCAGTACTAGGCTTGGAAATGTGCCTTACAAAGGGCACTCCAACATATCTGCTGCGACTGGGGATTGAACCCAGGATGCATTGTTCCAAATCCCTGCACTTACCACTCAGCTATGGCGGACTCCTACTCCAGGTAGGACATATGTGGAAAAGGAGAATAGGATCAGACATGCGTTTCGTAGGAGGTGAATTTACCTGCATTTCTGGGGCTTTATCAGATGGGCCATTTCAGCAAATCTCCACACAGCCGCTTTTAAACACCTTGGAGAACCGTTCTTCTTAATTTCTTTATAAAGTTCTACCTGGAGTCTCCCAAGATTGGTCTCCAACAATGTCTATCAAACAAAAAAGTCAACAATTACTATTTCACTGACAAGTTCTGATCAATCTAGCTTGTTTTGTGAATTCAGGAAAATAATTTTAACACTCTGTATCAAACAGACGTATTTTGACGCCACTGCAAAAAGCGAATTTTTGAAAAAAAATTAACAAAATGAGCAATGTTTTCAAACCCATTATTATTCTTTCATTTGCAGAAATTTTCAAGATTTTTTAAAAGTTGTTTGTTGCAGATTTATTGTATGTGGGACTGGGTTAAAGTCGAAATGAACTAGAAATATCACTGAAGGAGATGAATACCCCCAGCTGGTGCCTGACAAAATATATATGGGCCATAACTCATCTAAAAAAAAATCCAGTGCAACACGCCGACGATATGCACAACTAGGCTTGGTATCAATCATTCTTGTGAGGTTATATTGAATTCTAACCAAGAGTTGCTGAGAAATGGTGTTCACAAGAAATGTCCACAGACCAACGGACCGACCGACAAGCGTGACTCCTATATAGCCCCCATATACTATGTATCTGAGGATATAATGAGAACACACTGCAGAGGTCCATAAAGGGGACATAATTATTTGTTTATGTCATGTCCATCAATCCTTATTTGGCTTCCAAACTCTTTATTCTGGGTACTCACTGAAACACTTCTTTTGAGTTCCCATGTTATATGATTAACCTTTTCCCTCAAATGGATGCTTTCTGATGCCTCTGCGGCAGATTAACCCTTTCCTTCATATAGACGCTTTCTGACGCCTCTGCAGCAGACGGCTTTTTGAAAACATAGTGACAAAAGAAGAAATTGGTCAAAACGAGCAATTTCTCCTTTTGCCACTATGTTTTCCACTTTTAGACAGGTTATCCATTTAATTATAGAGATTTTCTATTTTTTTACAAAATATGTTCAAAGTCGTTGAGGGCAAGGGTTAATTTTTGTTAACATTGTGACAAAAGAAGAAATTGCTCAAAACATGTAATTTCTCCTTTTGACACACAATATTTTCAATACTATTCAATATTTAAACTTTATAGAGATTTTTCCATATTTTTGCCCAGATGTTTTCAAAGTCGTCAGCGACAGATTTGTTGTATGAGGGAAATGGTTAATTTGTTGAGTAATCCCCTGACACCAGCTAGTCTGCTGTAATGCTTACCACCCAATCTTTAACCCTTTCCCTCATATAGACGCTTTCTGACGCCTTTGCAGCAGACGGCTTTTTGAAAACATAGTGATAAAAGAAGAAATTGCACAAAACGTGCAATTTCTCCTTTTGCCACAATGTTTTCCACTTTTTGTCGTAGGTTATCCGTTCAATTATAGAGATTTTCTATTTTTTGTCAAAATACGTTCAAAGTCGTCAGCTGCAGCATTGCCGTATGAGGGAAAGGGTTAATATGAGCCGGTCTGGGTGTAGACAAAAGAAAGCTTGCATGTAGAAACTTTTACTTAGACCTCAAATATATTTAATTGATCTAAATCTATTTGGTAGGACATTTTAGCAAATTCTACGATTAATTCTCAAAATCATTTATCTCCAAATCCAGATTGTTTGATTGGATGTTTTTTTTTACAGTATTCAGGGCTCTAGATAAGGTGTGTTTTGCATCTTTTAAAATTTACCCTCTAACCCTATGTTGTGGGTACTCAAGAGACTCGTCTCAGTCAGACGATTCTTTTGAGTACCCACAACATAGGATTTGCTTTAAGAATAAGAGAGATATTGTGGGGAAAAGAGCTGAATACCTCTCCGTATCTGGACCTCTGGTATCTCTTATATATATTAGATCAGCTAGTTTACATCACAACATGTCCAGGTCAAGGACTAGAATTAAGCTATAAATCTCATACTGCTCAACTTGGAAGAAACTTCAAACAGTTGGCTGTGTACCTCATATGATATTTCTAAAGTCATATCAGCCATCCAGTTATAACAGAGCTATAGATAAGGGGCATTGTTCATGTTCTAAAATCTTTATTTGACATTCAAACCCTATGACATGTTGTGGGTACTCAAAAGATTCGTAACAGTGAGACAATTCTTTTGAGTACCCACAACATTAGATTTCGTTGAGTAATAAAGGAAATATTGCCGGGAAAAGACCTGTTCACTCCCTCTTTTCTTGTATTCTGGTTATAAAATAAGTTTTGATTGATTGGGGTTTAACGCCGTTTTTTAACAATTTAACATATCACGGCGGCCAGTTCACCTACTCATGTGTTTCCTGGTTTTCTCACACCAGTACTCCACACAGCAATCTTCCCAAGCAACTGGCTGCTTTTCCACTATAAAATAAGACAATTTAAAGTATGATTTTACAGAGATTAAAATCTCCTGCTTCAGAAGACAGAGAGAATTATTAATAGAACTGTTTAAAATTTAAAACCTTGATTAATCGGTTCAAGCATTCGTCCACCACCATACGGATATCAGATTCCTGGTCCTCAGTCAGTGTTAAAAACGTTTCCATGGCGATACCAAGGAACTTTGGGAAATCGCCAACAGACCTGTGAAACAAAATATCAATCAGCTAAATGTTGAGAAAAAGTACTTCTGTCAAGTATCTTTGTAAAATTTTGTTAGATGCTGCAAGATCTATGATATTTTATCTCTTCCCTGACATGAACAAAAATTAAAAACATTGTGGAAAAGTAGAAATTGTTCAAAGTCATTTTCCGGCAATGTAGCATTATGCTTCTGATTTTCAAGACGTAACATTATTTTATCAGAATTTTTCAAAGAGAACAACTCTAAACGTATCTAAAACAGTTAATGCATTTCATTATGAGCTATAGCAAACCAGTACAAATGGATAAAGGTTTAAGTAAAAGTCTGGAGTACAATGATACTTGTTTTACTAGTAATGTTCTAGCTCCCACCACTGAATACATATCTTCTTGTGTCTCATTATTAAACTGGGGCCTTATGAGGAGCATACATGTGATATCTCCTGATACCAAATTATGTTGTGGGTAAAAGTCGATGAAATTAACTTTTAACATTTAATGGTTCGAATATTTTACATGTTTGTTTCTGTTATAATTAAGTGTAAATTCACACTGGCCGAGGGAACTTTTTTCAATGATCAGAACCAAAAGTTACTAGCCAGGGACCACTGCTAATTTTACAGACTGCGGGTAAACAGAAGATTGGTCTCACTGGGATGATTGTTTTTATTTACCAAATCATCCTGTTAACCCTTTACCAAATACTACAAATCTGCAGCAGACGACTTTGAAAACAGTGACAAAAACCTGTAAAATCTCCGTAAAAGATATCTTAATTGTTAATCAAAGTTGAAAACATTGTGGTCAAAGGAGAAATTGCTCATCATGAGCAATTTAACCTTTGGCCACAATGTTATCAAAAGTCGTCTGCCAAATCATCTAGTTAAGTGCTCATTTGAGAATTTAACCCTTTTTTTCATACAGACACATTTTTATGCCTCTGTAGTACAATACTGCTGAAACATTTTCAACACTATTCAGTTATTATACTGCATTTACAGAGATTTTTCAAATTGTTGTTAAGCCGTTTTCAAATTCATCTGCTGCAGGTTTATTATATGTTGAAAGGGTTATGGAATTGAAATATATATACCCTTGTTCAGAGCTCTGCCGTAGTCTTACCTCATATTTGGAGAGCATATACAGTCAGCTATTAGGTTACAGTTCGTCATTTTCTCTTTCTTGCTCAGTGGCTGTTCTTTTTTCCTATCAAATATGTAAATGGAGTTTTAATAAGATTTTGCTTCAATTTGACCTAGTGATCTAGTTTTTGACTGGACATCGACCTTTATTCAATCTAAGCCTAAGTATCATCTAGACAATTATTCTGACAAAGTTTCAATATGATCAAGTTAAAAATGCAGCCTCCAGTGTGTTAGCCAAGATTTTCCTTCAATTTAACCTTGTGACCTAGTTTTCGACCTTAGCCAAGATTTGATGGAGATTAATGTTTCGATAAATTTTCATGAAGTTTGGATGCTGAATGTTCCACAAGGCAAGTTTTAATGACACACAACAAACAGAAGACAAAATGTGATAACAATAGCTCACTCACCTCACAAACCATTATTTACTTTTTCCATTTTAATTAAGTGTTTTATCAAATTTGGAGAGAGAGGCCATCGCTTAATTATATTATAATGAGCAATGAATGCTTTTCAAATCTGTTACCCTTTCACAACATTGTTCCATAGTTTGCCAATACTATTTGATAACTGACATTATACTTTCCCTCGGATTTTCTATAAAGAATGAGTCGATGCCTACTGGTGTATATGGATTAGGCATTGAAAAAACCTTCGACTAGAATTGCTATTTCAGAAACAAAACCCAAGGTGTGTCATTAAAGATAAATTTCATTTTTCAACCCTTTCCCTCATATTTTCTACTTTTTGACAAAACATGTTCAAAGTCGTCTGCTGCAGAATTATCGTATAATTGAATGGATAACCTATGACTAAAAGTGGAAAACATTGTGGCAATAGGAGAAATTGCACGTTTTGTGCAATTTTTTCTTTTGTCACTATGTTTCCAAATAGCCGTCTGCTGCAGAGGCATCAGAAAGCGTCTATATGAGGGAACGGGTTAAGAGATATTGATTGGAAAATGCCAGTTTACTCCTCATTATCTAGTCCTCTGATCTGGCTGGATCTGTTAATAGTACGGCTACACGTGATCGTTCGTTACTATGGAATAAATTATATGAGGGAAATTATGTGAGGTAAAGGGTTAATTGAGTCATTTAGGAGATATTGATTGGAAAAGACCAGTTTACTCCTCATTATCTAGTCCTCTGTAATACATACTTGACAACCTCTTCCACTGATGACACAGCTGGCTGAAACACCTTCAAGGCCTCAAAGGCCTTGATCAGTTTCTCTATTGTAGCCATGACAGTTTCTGATCTAACTCATCTCTATTTCAGCATCAATCAGCACACCTGAAGGTTTAAATAAAGAAAACATAAATAATTTCATTTATATCGGAATTATTTCAGCTCGAGATAAGAAGTTAAATTTGCTTTATAGATTACAATACACCAAATAAATTCCTTCTTTGTTTCCTTGTGAATTTACCAGTTTCAGTCCTCAATTGTCACACTTTCCAAGCGTTTTTCATGTAGAACACCGTATATCATTAAAAAGAGTTACCTCTTAGCTTTAAAACATTCCAAAGAAAATGGGGAGTCATGTGCATTATGCAAGAAAGAATTCACCAAGTGAAAATGGTTACCGTCATTTTCTACCAGATCCGGCCCAGACAAAACCGGTGTTTAGAATTCTCTACTTTCACTTTCAAACAAGGTCAAAATATCAATAGTTATCAAATCAATCATTTTCAGTGCATCCTATACACGTTTACAATGATTTTAAACTCAACGTCATATATTCAATGCATGCTGGTTCTGGGTGGTATACTCATTTCTAAGCAAACAAAATGTTGTTTTTGGTGACTATTTGCGTGTAGATCAGCATGTCAGCGGATGTATTTGGCGCAATTCGACCTATAAAGTCAATACTGATATTTCTACAGAAGGAATAGATATTTAAAAATAAGTATTTTACCCAACAAAAATCATCTCTGCAGCAGATGACTTTGAACGTATTTTGTACAAACATAGAAAGTCTCCATAATTGAATGGATAACCTATGACAAAAAGTGGAAAACATTGTGGCAAAAGGAGAAATTGCACGTTCAAAAAGCCGTCTGCTGCAGAGGCGTCAGAAAGCGTCTATATGAGGGAAAGGGCTAGTATCAGAAATAAAAACAAATTGGTGTCTTATATTGTGCTCATACAAGGTTTGAAATCAAATTTGCATATTGGTGAAATTCAAGCAAAAATTACAAATTCACAGGTTAAGAATTTGTTAACAAGTAAAATTTTAACACTGGAAATGTCATGATTATTGCTTTCTATATAATAGAATAAAGCAAATTGCAATACTTAAGCAAGTAAAACTAAATTAGTAAAGTTCAACACTTGCACATTATCCAAGCTGCAATTTAAATTAAATACAATCCCTGTTACTTACATTAAGTTATAACAAATGGTTGACAAATTATTGAAATAAGTTAATAACTCATCAACCATTTCCCTCTGCAGCAGACAACTTTTTTTTTTAATAATTGGTCTTTAATTCGTAGTTTTCATATTTTTTGACAAGATGTTTTCAAAGTTGTCTGCTGCAGTTTGTTGTATGAGAGAAAGGGTTAAGATTTAATAAGTCCAAATGTGTTTCTTTTAACTTCCTTAAAAGTTTTACTCATTTTGGCAATTAGTGATTGCTGATCAATCAACTTCCTTATGATGAATAATGGGTAATGCATCCGAAACCTTATTCATTTCATTTGTTAAATTACTATATTTGTGGAAACCTTCATCTCACAAGTGGCTTTTCAAATGACAAAACATTAAAGAGGCAAACTTGTTTAATTTGACATGTCGAGTTTTAAAGGGATGTTCAAAAAGGGGTAAATTTTAGGGAAAATCATAAGGAAATAAATGTTGTCATATCACTGATTGTATGTAATAGCTTTTTCTCTATCATTAATTATTCAGACAATATGTATTTCTCAGCTTGTGTAAATCATTGTGAAGAGAAAGCCTCAAAAAGATACTTGTCCGAACTAAATGTTAGTCCGAAATACCATTCTTTTTAATTTATCCATAATGCTTCGCCTCAAACCAAGAATGTATTTAGAATTTCTATGGGTGATGCGAGATAAGGATATGATTATTAAAAGATAATTCTTTCACTTCGTTCACTCACAAAAGCATGATAACAAATACAACTGATTGTAAATGATGTGTGTTTCAATACCTATCGGGTTAAAATTTGTTTACTGATGCTGAGAAAATGAAACAGGAAGTCACGTGAACACACTAACATAACGAAAAGTAATTCAAATAAGCAAAAGGACCGGGAATGGGCACCCCGATCTAATTTTTGTATATATAGTGAAAACCTTAAAAAACTTCTTGTCCAAAACCAGTGACCCGATTTAAAACTAATTTGGCACACATAATCCTTCGGTGACCCTCTACCAAGATTGTTGATCTTTGAAATACATGGCTGACAGGGAGCGGGGCTTGTTGTCCTTATATGTACATGTATACATATATATAGTGAAACTTCAAAAATATTCTTGTCTGAAACCGAAAGGCCTAGAGTTTCGATATTTGGTGTCTAGCAATGCCGTCTAGTAGTCCTCTGCAAAGATTGTTCAAATTATGCCCCTGGGCTCAAAATTGGCCCGCCCCGGAGGGGCTTTTCCTTTTTATAATGTATTAACTATATTAAATAGTCAATCAATAAACATTGTTTACATCTCACCTTACGTCTATTTTATAAGGATAGTAAAACTGCTGAAATTTGTATTTGTACTTTGTAAGATAATCATTGTCTCTCAATGACCGAATCAATTAATTTATTATGAGCTGTTTCTCCTTTTAACAGAACGTTTGCAAACGCAGATACGTCAAAATGGTACTGCAGGTGGGAAACGGTTACATGTTATAACTTTAAATGCTTCGTTAGTGTCTGATGTGAACCATGCACTTTATGCGGCTGTGCTGCTTCCTATCATATTCCCTAGCGTCAAAGAGACTTGTAGTAGAGGAAGACAGTGGTGCAGTAGTAGAGCGTCGTTCTTTCGTAGCACAGGTCCCGGGTTCGTATAGGTACATCATTTAATATTATGCGCTAGAAAAAATACAGCATTGCACGAATACACACACTTCAGAAGCAGTTGCTCTTGAAAGCTTTCAGATGGTTATAATCACGGTATTTTATTGGGGGCTCCTTTTATTGTACATAATGATAAAGGATACCGGTCAAATATACAAACTACTAGTATGCGATGTGGTAAATAGTTATGTTCACTTCAGATATGTGTTATATTAGTACCAGGACCGCCTCGGCCGTGTCATGGTAGAGCGTACGCCGCTCGAGAGCGGGAGGTCGTGGATTCGATCCCCGGCTGGGTCAAACCAAAGACTTTAAAAATGGTAATAATGGCTGACTTCCTCGGCACTCAGGGTTGCGGGGTTAGCATTACGACTGTCTGGCTGGTGTCAGAATCAATGGACAAGTAGTACTGGTAACCTATTCAGGAAAAGCCGTGATATAGTTGAAAACTCGTTAAAAGCGGCATAAAACCACATACAATCAATCAAAAGTAGAATGTCAGTTTCAGAGTTTTGTCAGTTTTAGAGTATTGTCAGTTTTAGAGTGTTGTCAGTTTTAGAGTATTGTCAGTTTTTAGAGTGTTGTCAGTTTTAGAGTATTGTCAGTTTTAGAGTGTTGTCAGTTTTAGAGTATTTTCAGTCTTAGAGTTTTGTCAGTTTTAGAGTGTTGTCAGTTTTAGAGACAAATACCTTAATTAGTAACAACTATTAATGCAATAGTCAAAGAAAAAAATCATCAAATAGATCTCGTATATCTCCATTCTAAGAGAAATACATAACAATAAAGATCAACCGTTCGGTTGTAAACAGCTCTCCTATATATGTAATTACCACCTTTAGATGATGAACAGAAAGAATAAATGTTCTTTTAATGCAAAGGCACTTCACTTCGCATTTTGAACCTTTACTCCGAATATGAGATGATTAGTACACTAATGGTGCATTAAAGATGACGGATAACAGTAATGTGTTTCAACTTATACAAAAGTTAGGAGTAAGGACATCGGAAAAAAATACAGGCGCTATCTGACGCCTCGGCAGCAGACGAGTTTTGAAACTTTTGTGGAAAAGGAATGAGCAATTTCACCTTTTGCCACAATGTTTTAAACTTTAATAAATAATAATTCTTTCAAATTTAGAGAGTATCCATATTTTCCCCTAGATGTTTTCAAAGTCGTCTGCTGCGATTAATTGTATATGGGAAAGGGTTAAGATCACAAACTTATAGCCGTAAGTCAAGCAATGGATCTCGGTCCTAGAAATCCAACCCTAGTCTATGTGTAACAAGTGTAGACACATAAATATAATTCACACTATATGATTATCGACTTCTTCATTACAATCAGAGAAAGGCATGAATCGGATTAATTTTGACAATGTATAAACGCTCATTTCCTAGCTCCTCTGGCTACAAGCCAAGCAAATGCACGCAATGGTGAATTGTTCGCCGTGCGTGCATCCCTTATTGAGTTGAAAGTTGGCTTCAAACGACTTCTTATCTGTAACCTTTTAGCCAAGGGTGATGAAATGTCATAGCTAGCATCCTCTATATGTCCTCTCTTAATGCCTTCACAACTTTTGGATATCATTTTTGCAGAATTCTGAATCGCAACGACATTAGAAATATAATCTTTTAAAATACCTATCCTTGTCTTATTTTAAGATAGCTTCATAGTCCTAGGTTGATCCTAAATTTCTGCATATTTACTTACTTGTTAAAGGGACTGAATCCCATATGAGAACAAAGCGGAAAAAGAAAATTGTTAAAAATTGATGTTTTTGCATGTAAGGCATTGAGATTTGCTGACTGATGTACTACAATATATGCACACTATTAATATTGCGGAGATTTTTCGTTATTTTGCATTGTAAAATCTACTGGGTTAGTAACCCAGTAATAACCCAGTAAATCTAAAAATATCGCAGTAAATCTAAAAATATCGCTGTATATTTATCACGTTATCACTACAACCGAATTGAATCCTTCCCAGATTTGTTGTTCCTTACACTCACGCATACATGAATGTAATGAGTCGATAGTGTTAGAGAATGCCGATTTGAATCCACAAATTCAAATGAGCAAGAGGAAATTCTACGGTATTTTTAAACGGAAAAACACGGAGCGGACGTTTTTTTAACTGCTTATTTCCTATGAAATAATGAAAAACAAGACTTGTACGACCTTCTACAACATTCCGTTACATATATATAGACGTATTTTGGATTAATTATAATAAGTATAAAATATAACGATTTTGGACCATTATGGTGTTCAGTCCCTTTAAGTTAAAACCAAATGCCATCAGCCTTTTTCAATATATGCCAACAAGTATGAACTGTCGCTCTGATAAAACTGAAATTCAATTGGACATGCGAGATATGATTGTTTGTTTGTTACGCTTTTTCTTCTGATGATTCCATTTAAAAGTTGTCGGACAAAAAGACAAGATTCGAATTCAACTTTATCGCGTTGTTTTATTCAGATTTGTAATGAGAAAAATATATGCGAGATTGAAGACAATTTACACTATGTTCAGCAAAGGGAAATGGTAACAAAGAGAAATACGTCAGGTCTGAATTAGAGGAAATGGCAAAAGAGCCAAATAAACAAAGACAAATAAGTGAGATATGAATTAACTTTGTCGTATGAAATTATAACTGCTGAGTAGAGTTGAAATACTTGTGGAAATATGATTAATTGCTCACCATGAGCAATTTCTTCCTTTGCAACAATGATTTCAAATATCGTCTGCTTCAAATGCGTTAGAATGCGTATGCAAGCGGGAAAGGGTTAAAACACTTAACTGATCAAGGCCTAATATCCCCAAATGTATAGAACTGTTAATGACTACGAACCCTAAACAATTAACAAATTAGGCATATTCATCCAAAAAAGCTTCCACAAAAGAATAAATATTCTTTACACATGATATTATGAAAATTAATCTTTAAGTCTATCTCCAATACAATATAATGCTGATAGTTATGTTCTGGTGTTTTCTTCTTTTTAAATGTGTATTACATGTACGTTGATATTTATGTGTATTGTGTATACTTTTGCATAGAAAGTGATGAATGCTTTGCACTTTACAATATTAATTGTTTAGTATTTCATTCGATTAATCAATCGATCAGTTGATTAATTAATATTTCAAGAGCACGCACGCACGCACCTACACACACACACCCACACACCCACACAAACACGCACTCATTGTGAATGTTATGTATATAAATAAAAATGAATGCATAGATATACATCTTTAAAAGAAAACGGAAAATTGCATTATATTTTTTAATGAATAAGATGAATTAAAAGATATTATGAACTCTCATTTATATGCATAATGGAGTCTCTAAATACATGTAAATGAAATAATCCTTTGGTCGTTTTTCTCCATATCTAATACACAACATTTTGACCAGGAAACCTGAAAGATTTATATCTATAGCATACTTATGCATATATGTTACTTGTTTAGTTTGTATTTGCATGATGGACAATTCTGTATTTTGTTTGTTAACAAACTTTGAAACACAAAGCGTCCCCATTCACGTTATAGACAGTGCAAGTAAGGTGTTTGGTTGGGTAACAACATATATAGTGTACATGTATGGATAACGTCCATTTACTCACCAAGTATATGGAATAAATTTGATCTCATTTTCGAGAACTTTATTTTTCAAATTGCAGAGCATTTGATATATGAGCCGCTTGAGGAATAAGCCGTGGCCGAGTGGTTAGCGTCGGTGATTCGGAATCGGGCGTCCCGGGTTAGATCCCCAGTCGCGATGTGACGGTCATTATGGAGTGGCCATGGGCAAGGCACATCTCCTACCCTATAACTAGTACAGTGTGAGATCAAACACCAAGCATATAGTTGTATAAGAAATTAATCATCCTCTGTGAAGTGTAGAATACTAAAAGAAAGAGGATAAAATATTCTTTTTGAATATTTCTGATGTAACTGGAATTGATTTTACTTAAATTAGTCTAAAATTATGTGTTTTTTTGGCCTGGGGATTTAGCCCCTGGTCATAGGAGTAAAACAATTTTTTCGGAGTTGGCAGCCTGCCAATTGCTGTTAATACCCAACAACGCATCGTACATTAATCGGCTGATGCCTGGCCGATGCCCGACCGGGCATCACACATATCGAGCCAAATTTTAGACTACCCAGACAATCCAGACGACGCTCAGAGCCCGGCCGGAAATGGTGCAGACATTGACCGGGGACAGGCCGGCCTCTGGCCGACCACCCACTGTGGCTCGCAGGTTATGAAAGCCGGCTCATCAGATCATCCAGTCGCGCTCTTCACAGAAGGTAACAAGCAACACACAGTTTATCACAAAAGTGTCAGAATAACAGTACTACAAGCTGACCTAGAAAAGATTGGATGACTGAAGGAGAATGAGAGTACAGAACCCACAAGAGAGGGAGAGTGGCAGTGAAGTGAATAAGCCCATGTCTCTCCTCTTCAGCCACTATTGCACCAATAATTAAGCTGTAGCGTTAGAGTGCAAACGCCAACAACCTCTCTCTCAACCGGGAGACCTGATCGCGCTGTGCAGATGCCCACAAGAGCTGTGGAAGTATCAACGGCATTCTTAATGCTATCTAAGTCAAGTTCGAATATGGGTCATATTAAGTCAGAAACTAGGTAACTTGGCCAAATTGAAGATAAAAATCTTGTTAACACTCTGGAGGCTGCATTTTTAACTTGAGCATTTTAAAACTGTATCAGAATGTTTGTCTTGATGATATGTAGGCCAAGTTCGAATATTGGTCAGGTCTGTTAAAAAAAACTAGGTCACTAGACCAAATTGAAAGAAAATCTCATTAACACTGTACAAGCCGCATTTTCTGATTCAGCAGTTAAAAATTAGGTCAGAATGTTGATCTTAATCATTTTTAGGTCAAGTTCGAATATGGGTCATGCTGGGTCAAAAACTAGGTCACTAGGCCAAATTGAAGGAACATCTTGCTAACAATCTAGAGAACAAATTGTGTTTGAATTATATTAAGGTCAAGTTAGACAAGTGGTAATATTAGGTCGTAAACTAGGTCACTACGCCAAATTGAAGGGTTATCTTGTTAACACTGTGGATGCTGCATTTTTAGCTTGAGCATGTTGAAACTGTTTCAGAATGTTTGTCTTGGTGATATGTAGGCCAAATTTGAAAGTTAGTCATGTCTGTTCAATAACTAGGTCACTAGGCCAAATTTAAGGAAAATCTTGTCAACAATGTAGAAACCACATTTTTTAAAATTTGGTCAGAATGTTTATCTTGGTCACTAGGGCAAATTGAAGGAACATCTTGTTAATACTCTGGAGGCCGCATCTTTTGCTTCAGCAACTTAAAACGTTGTCAGAATGTTTGTATTGATAATATCTAGTCCGTTTTCGAATATAGGTCATATCAGGTAAAAATGAAAAATAGGTCACTAGGCCAAATGAATGAAAATCTTGATAACACTGTGGAGGTTGCATTTTGAATCCTTTTCAGAATAATTGTCTTGATGAGTTTTGCATTGATCAAACACTTTCTCCCAGTGTAGTACATGGTTTAGATAATTATTTCTACTTGGTGGATTTTGATTTAACCTTGACATATTGCTCAATATAATAAGGCAGAAACTTCAAAGATTTCTACCTAAACCTGCTGTCAAATTTTCCTTTGATTCTTCATGTCTTAAATGTGTATACTTGTGAGCTCTTGCACTCAGGTAAGCGATATAGTGCCAACAAGGTCCTCCTGTTTTCAAATTGACAGCTTCATAATATTTACTATTTTTGATATGGTTATTCAACTTCTTAACAATAAATACATAAACAAAAGCTGCAATTGTTATTTCCATTCATATTTTCCCTACTTCTTCAACCTTTCTGCAGCTCCCAGGCCGTCAGCATGTTCAGAACTTTGATTTATGACTAGATGTATTGATGTTGTAAAATTCACTTCCTGCGAACTGTGCAAAATGAAATCAAATTACGCAGACACAAAGGCAAATCTGAATATAATCGAAAAAACACTATGATTGGTTTTTCCTATGCTTGGTTTTTCCTAGAGTAGGACTCAATTTAGATTAAATATTATTTTCCACCGTAAAGGTACAGCGTATAGTGGTACATCGTCCGCCTCGGATCCGGCAGGTCACGGGTTCGATGCCCGGTCGGGTCATACAAAAGACTAAGTAAAGGGCAGTAATGGATTTTCCTTATTGGCGTTCAGGGTGGTAGGGTTACGACCGACTCGCTGGTGTCAGGATAAATGGACCAGTTGACTTGGTTAATATAACTGACCTGACCAATTGTTGAAAGTGACATGAAACAACATACTAACAAGAAACAATAAATGTGACATATCGTCTTTTTGAATGATGTTTATGCAAGAAAAGAATGCATCCCGCGAATATGGCTAGCGTTATTTTTTAATGAAATCGGGCTAGGACGAAACTGGGTTTCATATACTCTACTTTCACTTTTAAACAAGGTCAAAATGCTTAAAATGGTAAAATCAAACATTTCCAGTGCATCCTGTACATATTAACATTGAATTTCAACTCATTGTCATATATTCAATGCATTCTGGTGAAGGTATTCAATAATTTCTACAAGACGAATGTTTGACGCAAAGCGTCAAAAAGAAGACGCAATATTTCGTTGCACATGAAGAAAAAAAATACATTTAAATCCACAAACATTAGACAAATTTAATCTGTAGTTAGTAATGCAGATATCAGTATTTGAAGAATTAAGTATTATGTAGGATATTTAACCTGTCAGGGTCTGTGTTTTAGGTGAAAGATATGATTTAGAGTTAAACGGATCATGAAAAGTGACATATAAGACTAAAATTTAAGATAAATGGACAAGAGGTTATGATAAATTTCAATTTGTACGAAAAACAATCAACTATTTGTATTGAACACAAGCCCTGTCATGATAATTGTTTGTCAAATAATGCTGACAAAAAGTCTGTTTTTGTGTTGTATCGGTGGGTCATGATTGTGGATAAGGGCTTAACCACTTCCCACATAAAACAAATCTGCAACAGACAAATTTGAAATTATCAAGTACAAAATATATAAAAAACTATAAAATGATAATATGATAACTGAAAAGAGTTCAAATATATTGTGGTAAATGCAAATCATGATTGCTCATTATGAGCAATTTCTCCTTTTGCCACAATGATAACAAGGATGTTTAACCTGACAGACTTTGAATTCATCAACTACAAAACATAGATAATCTCTATAAATGAATGTAAGATAATTGAAAAGAGTTGAATTTTGTTTGGCAAATGGAGCAATTACTCATTATGAGCAATTTAACCTTTTGCACAATGATTTCAAAAGTTGTTTGTTGCAGAGGCTCATAAAGGGTATATACTCCTATGTGGGAAAGGGTTAAAACCGTAAATGGAGAAAAATAATCTCATTTTGAGCAATTTCACCTTTTGCCACAATGATTCCAAAAGTCGGCTGCTGCAGAGGTTCAGAAAGGGTATATACTCGTATGTGGGAAATGGTAAAAACCATAAATTGAGAAAATTAAGCTTATTATGAGCAATTTCACCTTTTGCCACAATTATTTCAAAAGTCGTCTGTTGTAGAGGCACAGTAAGGGTATATATTCGTATGTGGAAAAGGGTTAAAACCGTAAATGGAGGAAATGAAGCTCATTATGAACATTTTCACCTTTTGCCACAATGATTTCAAAAGTCGTCTGTTGCAGAGGCAATGGTATCTTCGTGTGAAAGTGTTAAAACCGTAAATGGAGAAAATTAATCTCATTGTGAGCAATTTCACCTTTTGCCACAATGATTTCAAAAGTCGTCTGCTGCAGAGGTTCAGAAAGGGTATATACTCGTATGTGGGAAATGGTTAAAACCATAAATTGAGAAAATTAAGCTTATAATGAGCAATTTCACCTTTTGCTACAATTATTTCAAAAGTCGTCTGTTGTAGAGGCACAGTAAGGGTATATATTCGTATGTGGGAAAGGGTTAAAACCGTAAATGGAGGAAATGAAGCTCATTATGAACATTTTCACCTTTTGCCACAATGATTTTAAAAGTCGTCTGTTGCAGAGGCAATGGTATATTCGTGGGAAAGTGTTAAAACCGTAAATGGAGAAAATTAAGGCAATATATATTTCATCAAAACCTGATTCAGTGTTAATTTAAATTGTTATTGTAGAGAGTTTCCTGTTGAGATATTAAGACCCAAAACATTGAATGGGTATCAAATATGAAAGGTAAAGGTGTTAAAAATTTTACATCACGAGTATACTACAAAAACACCACTTTCTTGTATTGTTTCCCCTAAATGGTTGAACAAGCAAACGTCATTTTTTCTTTCCCGGTTCAAGCAATTACACCACATAGAAAAGCGAATGAAGCAGATAAGGAAAAGAGCAGATAACCATAGAATATGTTATGCTTGTTTGAATATAACGGATAAGCATAATTTATACAACACAGTGACGTAATTATGGCGAGATATAACGTCTTCTGGAGTTCCTTCCTCTTATTACTGCGTAATAAATAGGATGAAAGGAACCAGACTACATTCAGCGCTCATTTGTTTGGTTCACAGTTTGAGAACTATTGAAATAATAAAGCGTATGAGGCAGGTAACCAATTTAGTAGAATGGTTCTCTATTTTACTGTTTAGACTAAATACAGTATGAATTTCACTTAACTAAAAATATACATACATTAAATTAATATACCGGCCTTAGTCTTTTTTTTTAAATTTGTTAATCTCACCAGGGACGTAGATATACCAGGGACGTAGGTATACGTCCCTGATCTCACACATGTATATAGAGTGTAAAAGGGGTGTTTTTATTCATTTACCTTAAATTAATAAACTTAGTAAGGACAAAGAGAAAGCCCGATATGTGGTCACACTGGCAGGTCTAAAAATCTCCTTGCGCTAAATTTCAAAGCATTCATACAGGAAGCCGGTTTCTGGCGGCTTCCATCGAAAACAATGTTTTTTTAGGGACATCATAGCCGCGAACGTATTTCGCGTACTTTGACCTTTAACCATTTTCCCACATACAACACATCTGCAGCAGACTTTTTTTGTGAAAATATCTAAGTAGGAATATGGAATAGGAATATGTAAATGAACGCATGATTGTTTAATAGAATTGAAATAATTATGACAAATTGAGAAATTGCTCAAAATGATAATCATACTTACCCATTTGCCACAATGATTTCAAGTGTCATCTTCTTCATAGGCATTAGAAAACGTCTGTATATTGGAAAGGATTAAGCAATATTCTGTTTCATATTGTTCATACGTTTTTCCTATTAACATGAGTGTTAGTATATATTCCTAATTAGTCGGCGGGCAGAAGCTTGCGACTTATATTTTAATAGGTTTTCGAAAATGACATTGAAGGACGAGTTATTATTAGAAAAAAACCAAATTTAAATGCCTTGAACATATTACAATTGCGTTTGGTTTTAAGTATTTGCAGTTTCTTTATTTTGACTCGCATTTATGTTTTTTGTTTTATTTACAAAGACAAAACAGTCCCTATTTGACTTGCAGCAGACTGTTATGTGTCAATATGGAGATAAAAAGCACGTCGAATTCTCATTTTAATAGCAATTTTAACTTACTGAATGTTATTTTCATGTTCAAAGAGATGTCTTGATTTGTGAAGAATGCATTTTATAATGTTTACCCATGTATATCTAAAATATGAACTGTTTCTAAGCATTGTATTGTATGTTAAAATTGATATGTATGTATACAAACATTTGTCTTGTACTATGTACATAATCCTCTAAACACATGTAAATGTGAAGAGATTAAATAAAACTTGAAAAAATTGAAAATAAGCTAAAACTGATGATCACGTGACTGGCGAATACCAACCGCGTAGATTAATCTCCTTTGGAGAGAGCCGTTCTTTACACTCACTTACAAATAGTTAATTATAGGTGATTTAAAATGTTTATTTTTTTCAAAACAAATGAAGAAAAGAACAAACTGAGATAAAATAGAAAAAATGACTTTGAACGAACACTCTCTGCCTATAAAGAGAGTGTACAGAACAACAACTTTGCGAAGAAGAATGGATCATGAATCGGGTCTTTCGAATACAATTATTTCGTCCTTGACAATTTTAAATGTGTCATTAGATTCTCTACAGGCATTTTGTTTGCGATCTGCATATTGTTATGCATCATTGACACATGGGCGCTCATCATAATATATTTTTAAAAAATAAGTAGTTTGTTATTTTCATAATTATTATTATTATATATATTTTATTGCATTAAAACATACTTGTTTTATAGCATATACAAATTTACATAACTAAGAAAATATAGATTAACAGAAGAGAATTACAAAAATAAATATTTAACCCACAAAATAGTTTCTTTTTAACCCCTCGTCGCTCGTAGACGAGTTGTATGTCACACGCGATAAGTGCAGGTCAAGATCAACCCGTGTATATTTATATATATAAACAGTTTGGTCTCCATCTTCACTTCTCGCCTGATGCTTCAAGATCTTTCCCAGAATATACAAGTAATGGCAAATATAAGACGGGATAGTCCGATTTGGAAATACGGCGACGACGGCGTTAATTATATGATCGTCTTTGCTCACAATGTTTTCGAAAATATTTTAGAATAAAGAGTTATAGGTTATTGATATACATATATCTACAAACTTTAATAGAATGTGACAGTTTACATATTAACAATAATTAAGTGAAGGTGTATTTACAAAAAAGAAGCATAACATATACATTTAACCCATACATGTATCCCTATATAAAGCAGTACATATAAGACCGCGTGTACTCACGTTCTAGTCTTATTGGCATAACATATATACTTAGCTAATTTGTTTAACACAATTCTTGAATTTGATGTCATCAGATTTATGAATTTTTGTTGAGTTGGCCACGTATAATAGTATTTTTTGATGTATTTAGATCTTAAATCAGAATATTTCGAACAAATGAGTAAACAATGATATTCATTTTCAATTAATTTATAGTTACAATTTGTACAGTATCTTTCATTTCTTAAAATATTGTTATAACGACCACTTTCAATGTTTAATTTATGGGACGAAGTTCGAAATTTTATAAAGGCAGTTCTGTATTTGTGTTCTTTAATCATTTCAAGATAGTTTTCCTGTTCGAACGAATGTTTAAATAAACAATATGTTTCAAGTCGTGTAGAGTTGTTAATTTCAGTATACCAGTGTTGTTGGTAAATATCTGTTATCCTTTGTTTAATAGAATTGTAATTTATATGCATGGTATATTGGTTTTCCCATATGTTTGATAGTCCTATTTGTTCTAGATTTGTTTTAATATGATATGCCCAGTTTTTTTTATTATATATATTCGATAGTTTATTAAAGTCTCATCAATACATCATATATACATCACATAATAAAATATAGCTTAAAACATGTATTGCCACTCAATGTATGAGTTACAAGAGACTATAGTAAGAACATTACTATATATAACTAATACAACATCTTAATTCGATATATATACAATACATAATATTGCACATATTGGAAACAATATATCAATATTTACAAAACTAATAAACTAGAAACAAATGCTAATCTTGTTTTAAAACTTAATTAAATCAAACACAATAAAATACTGAAAACATGAACGCGCACAATCGTGCATAATTAAGAACTGGGTGTAAAAAAATCGATTATCACCCCGGTCAGACCGTAGATGAATTGATTAGCACTAATTTCTAGCTATACGTAAGATAACACAATACAATATTATAAGAAAACAACAACATTACTTACACAAATAAAACATCCTAGTATTAAGAATATCATTGCAGGTTTTGGCACTAAGTCTTGACAACATATTATTTGCTAAGATATAAGACAACTTATCTATATCAGGCATACTTTGAAATAACGGATTAATAGCGTTCGCCTTTTCTAACAATGGCATTCGTATAATATTATACAACCTACAATAGAATAGCACATGTATTTCTGATTCAACAGTGTTGCAAAAAGGGCAAAGACGATCATTTAGGGCAAGATTTTCATATCGGCCCGTTTCAACTCGAATAGGGGCTACACCACATCTAAACTTACTTAACGCTGCCCTATGTTTTGGCGGCATAATCAATTCACAATAATTTTCAACAGAATAGTTAATTTTGTACTTGCAATAGTTTCTTAACTTATTTGTACCCCTTCCACGTATACCTTCCGGTCTATTTATAGAGTCGTGCCAATCATTGACATACGCAGACATCATTTTATCATATAACTGGCTAACAACGGTGGATTTTGGTACATTGTCATTCATATTAGTATATGTATCTAAGTCAACGCTGAACATTTTCTCTTTTACATAATAAAACCAAGATTTGTATGTACTACATGCTTTGCCGTTTGCCCATAGTGCTATTCGTTTATTGACCCGAGATACAGGTGTATTACATAACCTAGACCAATGTCCGAATATTGACTTCCACTGACGGATAATCGGTGGTACCCATGCCATTTCGCCTGAAACAGCATCATTAGGTGTGTATTTCCCAACGCCGAGAAAGAAACGCATGGCTCTATTATGCACGGCGTTGATACATGAGAACGCTTTTACCCCCCAAATAAACGCACCGTAACTTATAATCGGCCAAACAATAGAGTCATATAATTTAGTGTATGCGTCATACGGCAAACCACCAACGATTTTACATTTAGCAATAAGGAGCCCGAGGGCACGGCCAGCACTCTGAGCAACGGCTTTAGCAGTCACACTGTAATCAAGAAATTCATTGATAACAATGCCAAGGTAAGTATACTTATCAACTGCATATAAACTGTCGTTGCCACATATAAAGTTGAAATTTGTACGTTGTACAGATTGAGGACGAAAGTGAACTATGTTACTCTTTGTATTATTAATAGTCATGTCATTAATATTACACCAATCAGCTAAAGCATTTAAAAGTACTTGTAAATCAGCTTCGTTTGAAGCTAGTAGAACAATGTCATCTGCATACACTAAAATACAAATTTTCTCATCTTCAATAGAAATTCCAACATCTAAACTTTTTAAGTACTTAACTAGGTCATCTAAAAATAGATTAAACAATAATGGCGACAGGATGCAACCTTGCCGTAGGCCACTAGAAACATTAAACCAGTCTGTACAATGAGAGTTAACACGTACACAAGAACTGACGGAGGAATAGAGCGACATAACAGCCTTAAGCATTTTACCAGATATACCCAGTCCAAAAAGCCTTGTCCACAACTTATCCCTATTAATAAAATCATAAGCTTTTTTAAAATCAATAAAAGCTGTAAATGTCGACAATTTGCGTTTTTTCCTGGTATCAATAATGCTAGTTAGACTAGAGATTTGGTCTATTGTACTTCTGTTTTTGCGAAAACCGCCCTGTTCGTCCTCGAGTAACTGTTGATTTTCGACCCAATAACCAAGCCGATCATTTAACACAGTACAATAAATTTTATACACTGAGGAGGCAAGACTAATTCCTCTATATGATAACGGATCTCTAGGATCCGTACTTGAAGACTTTGGTATTGGGTTAATTATACACTTATTCCAAATACTTGGCACCGTACTAGAATTAAAACATATGTAATATTGTTGTCAGCGTCAATTTTTAACATATTGTAAACTTTAAAAAGGATACTATTTTCATTCATAGTTAATATTTGTAACCAATATTTAATCATAATAAATTTTCTATAAACGAACATTGGTACACGACCTAATTCTCCGTATAGTGCATTTAGATTGGTAGACTGTTTAACACACAATATACGACGGTAAAATTTAGAAAAAAATCAATTCAATATTTGTACTAAAGTGGTAGCCCCAAACCTCGGCTGCATAGGTTAGTACTGGTAACACAAGGGAATCAAATAGGTTCATTCTCTGACTTACGGGTAGGTCTAATTGATTGTAAATTATAAACAGATTATGAAGGGAATGTCCAGCGTGTTGTGCTATTGTTTTTTGTGTACGACACCAGTTTCCATTTTTGAAAAAGTATATTACAAGGTATTTAAATGAATGTACAATATCTACTTTAGTGCCGTATAAAAATAAGTCATATGAGGTTGGACTGCTATTTTCAAAGATCATTACCTTTGTCTTGTTGGTATTTAATTTAAGGTTCCAGTTGATGCAGTACTGTTCTAGGTCGTTTAGTATTGATTGTAGTGATTCTGGATTATTTCCAAAAATAATTGCATCGTCAGCAAATAAAACGAGAAATAAATTTAATATATCAATATTTATTACACCATCTATATTATCATTAATACTATTTAAGATATCGTTTAGGTAAAATAGGCATAACATACTACTGCTTGGATCACCTTGTTTTACTCCAATCTTTGATATTATAGGTTCGGATATAAGTTGTTTGTATTGAACAGAAGATTTTACAGTGATATACATTGATTTTATTGCATTTATAAATTGAGTACTTATATTTTCCTGTAGTAGTTTTTGCCATAAAAGCATCCTGTCTATTTTATCAAACATCTTTTCCCAGTCTAAGAAGGCTACATACAGCTTCTTTTTCTGTGATAAGGTTTTTGTAATAATTGCATGTAAAATGAAAATACAGTCTGTAGTGGATTTATTTTTCTGAAATCCGTATTGGTTATCTATCAATTTAGGGAGACACTCAAAATCCCCTCAGTCAAAATCCCCTCACCCTGAAAATGATAGGGTAGTCAAAATCCCCTCGACCAAAATGTTAGGGTAGTCAAAATCCCCTCGACCGAAATGATAGGGTAGTCAAAATCCCCTTGATGGGATTAGCAGGGTAATCATAATGTATGACATTAGGAGACATCCAAGGTGTCTAAAGCTAAAATAACATTGCACTAAAAAGACAAAGAACATAGTAAGTAATTTAAATCATTTTAATGTTTTACATACATAACAAAGTAAGTAATTTAATCATTTTAATAAATATTCAGCACACTGTTTCTAGGACTTTTTTTATTTTCACAGTTTAACTAACCACTTTCTACCATATTTAGACGCTCATATGTTTATCTTATTCTTATAAGTTGTCCAATCACTGACAAGAATTCCTCAAGGGACCGTATGGGTTTTGACACAAACATTTTCATCAACTCCACGATAAACTGACAGTGATCTATATTATATTAATAGTGATATATTGAATTTTGCACAGCATTATTTTAGCATAACAATTCACCAATACATCTTTTTAAAAGAATTAACATGTAATTAATGGGTAATTATTGACTGATCACTAAGATGACTGTAAACGGAAATGATGTACTATATTTACATTTAGCTTTACAAGAAAATATATGATCTTAGATTGAGCGGATTATGAATACCCATCGAGGGGATTTTGACTACCCTATCATTTTGGTCGAGGGGATTTTGACTACCCTATCATTTTGGTTGAGGGGATTTTGACTACTATGCCATTTTCAGAGTGAGGGGATTTTGACTGAGGGGATTTTGACATACACTCATTAATTTATTGTGCTTATCAGCCCACTTAGTTAGTCTGGTGACAAGTAACTTGGAATTATTGATAATATGTTATTGAGGGTTATTCCTCTATAGTTTTTGGCTTCTTGGGTTCCACCTTTAAATATAGGTATAATTATACCTTCTCCCCAGCTATCCGGAAATAAGCCGTTTTTAAATATTTTATTATAAAACTTAGTTAGAAAAGGAGAAATGATATCAAATGAGTGTTTGAAAACTTCTGCTATAAGTTTATCGGTACCTGGGCTTTTTGAGTTATTTTGAGAAAATACAGCTTGTTTAATCTCTGATGTATTAAATTCGATATCTAGATCGTCATCATATATGTAGTTATCGTTTGTCATACTTTTTACATTAATGTGATTACTACTAGGTACCGAGTCATATCAATCATTAAAGTGCATATACATATCATCTATAGATACATTAACAGTTTCTGTCTTTGGTTTTTGATATTGAGCCTTAACGTTTTTCCAAAACGATTTAGGATTTGATTTAGCCAGATGAGATATACGTTTACTTTCAGATTGGATATTATTTCTTTTACATTTTCGTTTAATGGATGTGTATGCACGTTTTCTTGTAATGAAATTGATTTTATTTTCGTCATTTTTGCTTCGAAGGAAGTTGTTTCTAGCTATATTAAATTCTTTTCTTGCTGTATAACATTCTTTATTAAACCACGATTTTCTATTGTTGTTGTTGTTGTTATGAAAAGTATTTTTTCTTGTTTTACCAAAAAATTTAAAAGCATTATCTTGCATAAATAACGTGAATGAGCTGATTTCATCATCGATTGTATTATTTTGCAACTCAGTAGTGAGTTGATTTAAGCGGGAAATGTTACTCATTAAGGATTCAATAGAGGAAAAAATTGCAATAAATTAACCTGTATAAAGTTATTCACTTCTTTGTTTGCTATTCTTTCAATTTATACTAGTACGTTCGTTAGTGGGATCATTTAACCTCGCCTTTCGGCATTAAGCCATTTGGCGAGCATTTTATATTAGTATTAAACTTTCATTTCTTTTATATCATATCCAAGGACAACGTCTTTAATTGGTTACTGGTGTGTCCTCAATTTATAGACCTCATTCACACATTACAAGCCAATTACGCAAGTGCTATAAATTGATTAAGCAGATATGTGTAAACCCTTCGTTCCACCGCATATCGTATATAAATTAATATATATTTTTGGGTAATCGGACCAGAGACATATAAACACATCGGACAAACAGAAAAAAGGATAAAAAGCAACGGCCAAAAAGTTACAGTTTTGGCCCGAATAACAGGTAACAGGACAAAAGGCAACAGTTCTAATATTTTCATTTCAGGTTTAATTTTTTTTCATGTGATTTTATACATTTGTAACATGTAATAGATACATTTCAATAAACGTATTTATAATTTATCTTTTGTTTATGCGAAATTTTAACTTTATTTATCTGAAATTGCAATGTTATTTCCCACTTTCCCCCCACAATGTTTCCTTCCACCTTTTCAAATATCTGACAGAAAATATAATTGCGTGCACAGGGTAATTTGCTCATTATATAAAATTTCTCCTTTTCCAATAATGTTTTCTTCAACAAGTTTAAACATCTGACAGAAGACTAGCAACAGTTCTAATATTTGCAATACTTGTTGACAGAATATATCGTTGCGTGAAAAGGAGAAATTGCTAATTATGAGCAATTTCTCTTTTCCCACAATGTTTTCCAAACATCTTCACACAGATATGCATAATACATAAAATAACATTGCAATGTGAAAGAAATATTAGCATTTTAAATTGAGTTACATATATAATTGTAGATTTATAAATAGTTTAATCCCACTCAATTTCTTTGAACAATGCATTAAGGTATAAAATACCAAAAAATGTATGAAATAACACAAAAACAATCAAAATATTTTTATTCTTATGTAAGGTCTAAAGAATTTTTAAATAAGCAATATGTTTTACTTTTGTCTTATCACTTCTAATTCACAGGTGACAAATTGTTTAATTGGTCATTGCTTTAATTGTTCTTTTTTCATGTTCTGTTAAATTGTGCTTTTCCTAATACGTTTAATATATCAATGCTGGAACAAGTTCATTTTCGCATTCGCACCCCACCCACCTATCTACATACACGGCATTAGTAAACGATCAAAATACATCTAGTCACAGTCGAACCTCGTTAAATCGGACGCCGTTAATCCGGAAAATTCGCGATCCGGACATAAAATTCATATGTACATATTTAGGCGTTTTCTGCATTTTTAAATGAAAATGGAAGTATCAAGACATAAACATATTCGTTTGAAATTTGTATGACTAAAAAGAATTCAAAATAGACTTTACGATTATAACTTATAAAATTTCCTTAGAAAATAGGAAATACGGTAAAAATGGACTTAAAAATAAAAAAATCGCGATTTTCCAATAATTTACATGGAATAAAGAAATCAAAAATAGAAGTATCAGGCAGTTAATCTATTTTTTTATATCTTTACATTAAATGAAAGCAGACATTTTGACCGTATAGAAAAAAACTTATAAAATATTGTCATCAACAAAATTAATGACTTTATATCAATTTTAAACATCTGTCCCTTTATAATTCCATATATTATTATATTTTAACACATTTTTAGGCCTAGAGTCAGGATTAGCGCCGGTTTCTCAACTTTTACTTTTACTTTTACTGTATATATAACGATATACTATACTGCTTTTTTAAATATTATGCATAAAAAATCTGCGATAGATGTATTTATTTTGTGTCAATTAGTTTTAATTATACAGTCTCCTGTAATTCTAATATTGAATGGCTATGTACATTGTATGTGTTATTGATATGTTTTATATGTGTGTTTGTACATAGATGAGACTTAAATAAAGATAAATATATATATATATAGCCTAAATACCAGGTCACCGGCAGGTTAGTGTAAATTGTATCGATTTCAAGGGGAGTAACTCTCTCGATTAAGCCGGTCACTTTACCAAAATAGTGCAGTATGGTAGTGTTCAGTTTATGTTCGAAATTAAGTTTAAAATTATACAACAAGTTCAATGCAATTTAAATTATATCTCCAGGGTGGCCTCACTTATAAATATTTTACTACATTTTAACATTTGTCAAAGTATGATATAATTAGGATGCCAAGCTAATATCATTTTGAGAAAAAGAGAAAACTCATGTCTTCAGCGATTAAAACCTTTTCTCATTGTTTTAAAAGTAGATTGCTGCAAAGGTGTCCAAAGTTTACTTTAATAGGGGAAAGGTAATATGACGTGCTTTTGCATACACATCCTAAATTGTCTGTTTTGTGGTTTAATTGATAAATAATAAAATTCAAATATTCTGACGAACATCTTGAAAAGTGTATGTGGAATTCACAAATCTTAGAATTATTCATTAATGAAAGTACTGTATACATACTAAGACTAATGATTGGCAAGATTACTTATTTCGATTACTGTTTATGATCAATAATTAGTTGGCTGTGTATATGGTCAACCTATCTTAGAATGGAGATTGATCATAAACAATAAAAGGCTTCAATTATATTTCAATGAAGGACATTCACTTCGATGACAAAAAAAAGCAAGTTATGATACATTTTCACTTGACCCCACCCCTGATGTTCCAATATGCCCCTCAGTTGATAACTGTTTTTTTTTTCAACTACTATAATGTAAGTGTTATGCATAACTGCAGTATGGATTTCAAGTGTTCAAGGCGCCAGATAAAGTCACATTGAGGTTAATAACCCGCACTCAATATACATAATTGAACAACTATAGTTAAGGGGAGGAAAATGGACATAACATTATATAGTTTTATGACCAGCCAGCAGATTCACCTTAAATATTTATCATGCCTGTGCATGGATAACAAATACAAATTAATTTGTGTGGACAGTGTAGATCTAGATCAGTTAGTGTATCCGCATAGTCTGATCAAGATATACACTGTTCACATAAATTACTTACACGAGCTTGTTAGCATATTCTGTCAATGTGTGTATAATCTGATAAGAAAAAGCAGGTGGGAAATATGATATGAACCTATGTACTGTTCAGAAAATGACAACTTGGACATTTTCTCATGCACTGGCTCATATGAGTTTCGAAGCAGGAAAAAAGACCTTCTGATATTTGCAACCAGTGTAAATCCAGACTAGCGTGTGCATTCGTACAGTCTAATCAGGATCATCAATGTTCGCTATCAAGTCAATGGACCACTTAAGATTATTTAGGCACAACATGTAAACACTGATCAGAACTGTATCGATGCGTGAATTAATCATTACCTACATAGGTCACGTGTCCGAACACTCCTTTTCCTTAAACGAGGTTCTTGGTTATCTTGTCTTATACATTTGAAAGACCAAATGAGTGTTAACAAGATTAATCTCACAAAACCAAAATGTCTGTTAACTACATTAAACTAAAAAATCTAAAATGTCTGTTAACTAGATTAAATTCACAAACACATAGTGCACATACATGTAATTATGTATTCTGATCATAAACGCAATTTTCAACTCAGCGAAAGAATCCACCGTAGCCCAGTGGTAAGCTAGCGCTCGGACGCTCGGTGGGGGCTGTCATGGTGAAGTGCCCTTAATCAATGCATATATTATAATGCCTTGTACTGTTTTGCGTACCAAGTGATCATGAAAAAGTATTTCTGATATAACTGACATAATGCTGAAAATGGCGTATACACCGATAAAACAAACAAAGCCCGCGACAGTTATTGTTATGTGAAATAATTAAATACGAGCCGAACCATACTAGATACAAAATAAACGTTATCACGGGAAAGTATGATCAAGAAGATTAATATATGGAGAATAACTAACTGCATGTTTTTGATATAGAATTTATGTCACAAGGGAAAAAAGGGGTAATTTGGTGTAAAATCACGAAACCGTAGGTTGAGTTATTTTACACCAAATTACCCCTTTTTTCCCGAGTGACATAAATTCTATACCAAAAACATGCAGTTAGTTATTCTATTTATTATATATCTGGAATAAATCTCCTCTTTATTTTAAAGAAACATATAAAAAAAAATGACTTGGCCTTAGGCGTATGAATGTTACGTAACCAATGACTGCATCATTTTAAGACGTTCCGTGGCGTCCATTAATGTTTACGCCGCACGTTTAAATCAATGTTTTATGTCATTCTTATATTTTCTTTTGTAAGTTTCTTAAGATGTCTCTTAGGATGACATCTTAAAATATAATTGAAACACATTTTTATCTTATTTTCACTTTAATAATGATCAAAAATCATACTATCAACATTTTAAGTAAACATAAAAAAGTAGTTCCGGCAAAAATGATATCATCACTAGTAAACTAAAATTGTTATCGTCCCAGTGTTAGTTATCATTTTTTTGAAAATTGATATTGATTTTATGTCACTTAAATTTCAATGCAAAATTTGGATAGGTATGTAATAAATAGTTATTGTCACTGGTGGATCGTTATATCTTATGTTAGATAAAAGATCTCATAGTGGTAGCAAAACGTAAATTGTGGTGTGTTGAGGAATATAATTTTAAATTCTCTATTCGCTAACGACCCTTTCTATTTTGCCACAACTCGATGGAAAGTCAGATGGTTATCAGACACACAGTCATGCAAACACGAATCACACATGGGACAATTATCGCAATATCAATTTATAGATTGGAAAAGCACCAATGACAATTAATTGGTCAGAAGGGACCCGACGCAATAAGCGGTTACGAGATAGTTCACCCCCATCAAAGCCTTTTGACATGGAATGGATGTACATCAATCCTACACGTGTTTATTTTATTCTAATGCAAGTTTACACGATTTATTTATTATAATCTCAGTTCATGGCAATATGAGAAATATAAGCACAAAATAATAATAAATATAAACGAGTCGTACAAAACACAAACTGTATCAGGGCCGTTAATCAAACTATTAAAACATACGTAACCTAGGAAGTTGGGGAAAAGTTATTAAATACAAATTAAATGTGTCTAAATATTTGTAATAACGGTAGAAGACATACGTATTTTGCATCTTGATGTTTCTTAAATCAGTAAATACAATTTATTGATTCATAAAGGTTTTTTTTTTTTTTTCAAACATATTACGGAGTTTTTCGTTACAATACTAATGTTGATTGCTCCCGTTTCGATTACGTCGTCCCATGGTACACAATTAAAACCTATTCAATACTGAGACCGGGCTTTCACGCGGCGTCAATGAAACTCGTCCCCAATCGACTTATTGAGGTAACACAAAGGACATTGTTTAGACTGGGGTTTATTATATTTCAACTGGTATTCGGTTATTTCTGGTTTGGAATTTTATATATAAATGTATGGGGTGTATTGCAAATATATGTTTCAAAACTAAACGTGTTTTTTTTAATATTCTGTAATTTTGACATTTTTTTGAGTTGTTCATTCGTTAATGAACAAGTCATTAAGGTTTTGCTTAACGGTTTGTTTCCCATATATTTATATGTCCACATTTAATGAGTATGTATCGTACATACTTAATCCACAAGTATTTTGATTGTCTTGATTCTGGAGAATTTAAATAATTACTTAAAACAATATTATATATTAATGAATGTAACTTGGCGTGCTTTGGAATAACCCAAAACGTTATTATGCGAGTATCTATATCGATTGATAAAGGTTTGATGCCGGTCTCACCGTACACAATGCAATTCGGCGTGCTGGATTTAAGACCTAATATGAGCCGTCCCGCAAGAAATATTATGGCCTCTGCGAAATGTATCAACCCAGATCAGCCAGCGCAGTACGAAACAGAAAATCAACAGGAGGCGAAAAGTGTCTGTCCGGGTCAGCCTGCGGGGCATGCTTAGTTTGATCCTGGTCGATAGTTTACGCTAAGTCCACAATGTTGGTTTTCTCGCGGGACGGGCTCATATTTGTTTAGATATCTAAGCTGAACCTTTACGTTAGCCCGATTCAATCGTTCCCATTGTTTGCACACACATATTATGTTGAACGCGTATATGCTGAGGTTGCGTACACTGATTAACTAAATGAACATTTTCCCCATATTTAGATACTTTTAGATACACACACATACACACAGCATCTAGGGAACACAGTTATTATCTCAACCAATATCCACTTTTCTCACAATGATTTCTACTCTGTTCTAACTTCCATATGTGTCTATATGATGTTTTCAGAGCTGTTAGATAAAGATTTATGTACGAGGGAAAGGTTACACATACTGCAGTTAATTAATTTTGAAAACATTTTTCAGATCTATTTATAAGAATATCACGATATTTTGTATATAATCCACGTATATTTGAATGATACAGGGTGACTAATAGGCCCATTGGGCCGGGTGTACTTTTAAATTATGAATTTATATTATAAATTGTTAACACATGTCACAATAATAAACAATTTACTTACATATAAAAACCTGTTAACCCTCTCCCTCATTCAACAAATCCTTCCGATTTGTAGACGCATTTTGACGTATCTGCAGTAGACGACTTTTGAAAACATTGTGGCAAAAGAAGAAATTGTTCATGATGAGCAATTTCAAATTTGGCGACAATACCTTAGTTTTTCATTTCTACATAATTATTTTCCATATTTTTTTTCCTGGATGTTTTCACCGTCGTCTGCTTCTGCTGTGTCTGTCGTATGTGGGAAAGGGATAACTCGTATCCTGCTATTCGCGACTTAAATCAACTGGTTTCTATTTTGAGAAAGAACTTTCCATAGGAATGAGTGGCCTAATCAATAAATCATCGATGCTATTACAGGAAAACCAACCTTAGAGTTATTATTACACGACCGTCGAGGTGTAGTGGTAGAGCTTCCGCCTCGGTACGGGATGTCGCGGGTTCGATTCCCAGCCAGGTCATACCAAATACTTTAAAAGGATAATACTGGCTGCTCTCCTAGGTACTCAGGGTTGTGGTTTATCATGACTACTGACTGACTAGTGTCAGGATAAATGGACCAGTAGTACTGGACAATTACAAAGATACGAGTGTAAATTGTTAGAAGCGGCGTAAAACACAAAACAATCAATCAATTAGTACACAAGTTGGAAAATACCTGTCTGCGCATCTACGCTAAAGGATCGAAAATAGAACTGCTGGAGAGAAGTTTTTTGAAACCTTCTATAACTCTTTGGCGAACATTGCCAGGGGCGTAGCTCCCTTTAGGTCCCAAAATGCAGCTGCGGCGATATACATCTGCGTAATGTATCGACCAGATCTGCCTGCGCTGTCCGTGCAGACTGATTCGGCCGACACATTCCGTCCCCAGGAGGCGAAAAGTGTATATCCCTGTGTGGCATGCTTAGGCTGATCCGGGTCGATACTTTACGCAGAGTCCACACTGTTGATTTTCTCAGTAGACGGCCTACACATTGATTATTGCCAAGCTACGCCCCTGATTGCAGACTGAGATCAGGCTCAACGGATGCGCTGGCTCATCTGGGTCTACGCTGATCGCGAATGCCTTACGAAAAGTTTTCGGCTTAAAGACGATGATACCCTGTGTATGAATTCAGCGAGATTATGATTAATTGGTTTTCCCTTTCTCATCGCCACGGTGGTGTAGTTGTAGAGTGGAAGAGCGCCGCATCGGATGCGGGAGGTCGCGAGCTCGATCCCCGGTCGGTTCATAGGAAATACTTTAAATTGCAGTAATTTCTTCAGAATTATGGCTTACTGGCTGGTGTCCACATTCAGGCCCTATCTAAAGCCTTTCTAACAGACGAATATGAAAATATTGAGGCACAATTTCGCCACAATTTTTACAACTCTTTTCCTAGACCAAATTATTTTTGTGCAGATGGTTACACAGTCGTATGCTGCTGCTTTGATTTGTATTTGAAAGAGTTAAGATAATGAAAGCTATTGTCAGTGAAGATATAGAGGATATTTCATGAGTATTTATTTAATGAGTTTACTAAGATGATATGCCGCGAGCCTTGGCGAGCGTCATACTCAGCTTAGTCAACGAGCTTATTAAAAGGTATAATAAATCAACACGAATGAGATATTCCTTTTATCACATACATTGATTTATTAAGCGTTCTTCGAAAGTACATTACATTTGCCTGTTTTGGCGCCAAAGTGACTACCGTTATTTACCGTAGTGTCATATTATATTTACGTAATTGGATTTTGACACTCCCAGAGAGGGTTTTATTTGATAAGTCATAACCAATGATAGTGCGGATCCGAGTGCACATTTTTTCATAACTAATTTCCCTTTGATACCGTACGGATAGATGATTTAGGGTTGATTGATTGTTTAGTGTTTACGCCGCTTTCAACAGTTGTTCACGGCATTTCTGGGTATAAGTTACCAGTACTACTAATGAGGGACATTAATGATAATTATATTATCTCCCTTGTCAGATAAAGACCAAGGAAGACCAACTAGTTGGTAGGTCCTTTTAGTTGGAAACCTTTGTCTTTATCGTTATTTCGCAATGAGATATTGCTATTACTCTGTACACTTTAATCATAAATGTGTTAATTAAAGTGATGATTCAAAAGAGAAAATTTACATAGCAGTGTTTAAAGAAAACAACTGTGGAATTACTAATCAATCTAATAACAGTTGGCCAAGACAATGCAATTATAAGTGCACCATCCAGTGCAAAGAAACCAATGATAAAAATAGAGGAAACCAAATGATAGGACCTAGCTAGATGTAGAGAGTATTAAAGGGAGATAACTGGCCGATGTCTCCAATTCATTTACCCTAGACCGTCAGTCGTAATGCTTACCCACGCAAACCTGATCGCCAAAAAGGGTAGCCAGTAGTACCATTTTAAAGTCTTTCATACGACCCGGCCGGGGATCGAACCCGCGACATGCGCACTGAGTCGGACGCTCTACCACTACACAACCGCTGCTAAAGTTACCAGTACTAATAGTCCATTTACCCTAGACAGTCAGTCGTAATGCTTACCCCCACAAACCTGATCGCCAAGGAGGGCAGCCATTAGTACCATTTTAAAGTCTTTCATACGACCCGGCCGGGGATCGAACCCGCGACATGCGCACTGAGTCGGACGCTCTACCACTACACAACCGCTGCTAAATTTACCAGTACTAATAGTCCATTTACCCTAGACAGTCAGTCGTAATGCTTACTCCCACAAACCTGATCGCCAAGGAGGGCAGCCATTAATACCATTTTAAGGTCTTTCATACGACCCGGCCCTGGATCGAACCCGCGACATGCGCACTGAGTCGGACGCTCTACCACTACACAACAGCTGCTAAAGTTACCAGTACTAATAGTTCATTTACCCTAGACAGTCAGTCGTAATGCTTACCCCCACAAACCTGATCGCCAAGGAGGGCAGCCATTAGTACCATTTTAAAGTCTTTCATACGACCCGGCCGGGGATTGAACCCGCGACATGCGCACTGAGTCGGACGCTCTACCACTACACAACCGCTGAATTTACCAGTACTAATAGTCCATTTACCCTAGACAGTCAGTCGTAATGCTTACTCCCACAAACCTGATCGCCAAGAAGGGCAGCCATTAATACCATTTTAAGGTCTTTCATACGACCCGGCCCTGGATCGAACCCGCGACATGCGCACTGAGTCGGACGCTCTACCACTACACAACCGCTGCTAAAGTTACCAGTACTAATAGTTCATTTACCCTAGACAGTCAGTCGTAATGCTTACCCCCACAAACCTGATCGCCAAGGAGGGCAGCCATTAGTACCATTTTAAAGTCTTTCATACGACCGGCCGGGGATCGAACCCGCGACATGCCCACTGAGTCGGACGCTCTACCACTTCACAACCGCTGCTAAAGTTACCAGTACTAATAGTCCATTTACCCCTAGACAGTCAGTCGTAATGCTTACTCCCACAAACCTGATCGCCAAGGAGGGCAGCCATTAGTACCATTTTAAAGTCTTTGATACGACCCGGCCGGGGATCGAACCCGCGACATGCGCACTGAGTCGGACGCTCTACCACTACACAACCGCTGCTGAAGGAGTATCACCTTTATGGATGTGAGGGTATTGCCTGTGCTTCTATACTGACGAAATCAATCAATTACCGTAAGTCAGTTGTCGCTCAACGATATCCTGCCCTCGTGGAATTCAAACGTAGAGCCGAATACTATTCAGAGTCAATCCAATAGTTTACATAAGACTAATTAAATGAATAATAAATTGATATATCTTGACAGTAAACATAGCGAATTAATTACAGAACGGTTATGCTAGATACAAATAGCTATGTAAATAACCAAACTTTACAAAGACACGGTCACCTAGTGGAGCGTAAAACTGTTTGAGGCTGGAGTGTGGGTGGTCGAGTTTGTATGACCTAACCATGAAGTCCATACCGTTTGACTTTTATCTTTAAACATTGCGAATGTTCTCGCATTACAAATAAACGATGCCATAATAAATAATCCCTGACTGCCATTCAGAATGATAAATATATAAGAAAATACGGTGATACCAGTCCACATAAACACAAAGCCGAATAACCAGGTGGCACCAGTGATTGTAGACAATTTAGCAAACACAACGAAATTATTCCTCTCATTTTTGACGTTCTTACTGACCGAAGGGGCTCGTTTTAGCTTTATAATGATAGCAACAAACATAGACAGATTGGCGAGAACCACTACGGCGGCCGGTATACCAAATGTTATTTCGATCATTCTTTGTGAGGAGATATAACAACGTTTGTTACCATAACCAACATCTGTATATTCGCTAGTTACCATGGTAATAAGGATATTGACGGTTACAAATAGTGCAGATACTATGATACAGTAAACATGATAATGAACATGTTTCTTTATAGAAGAAGATCTAGATGTAACTCTTATTTTTATCAAAACACGGAACATATGGAAGGTACAAACATTCATCCAGAATATAGATAGAAGCCAGAAGAAGTGTGTAAATCCACCGACCAACTTACATGCCAACGATGCCGTATCGAGTCTGCCATAACTACTGACTAGATACATAGATTGGGCCAGTAAGAGTGACGTTATAAGAGCCATATTGTTTTTACCAGGAAGTGTTTGTAAATGTGGTAACCAAAAATACATCAATAATGAAACAACTAAACAAATAATGGATATAGAAACTGATACGACAGATACGATTAGTTCTGCAGAGAAACCACCAGTCGTTGTATGGTTGGCTTCTGTACGAAAAACATGTCTGTATGTGTCGACACATATTCTTATTACATAAGGTTTTATGTCATCGTTAACATACTCAGATAGACTAAGGATTATGTCCTCATTTCCTTTATAAATGATACCTCGTGCTGTCTCAATCATTCCATATTCGTTCATGTTGATGGAGAACATCGGACACGACCTCAACGTCAAAAGTCGTTGCATTATTCCTAAATCGAAACAATAATCATAATCTTCATTCCATTTAAAGTATGGAATAATTGATGTACCATTTTGAACCACCGCCAAAGACAAAAGTTCGGGTAAACTCACTGGCATTAATCTCCAAACTGTCCAGTTCTGATACTTTTCATATTGAATCTCGATACTCTCATACCTGGTTTCATCTTTCAAATAAAACGTAAACGTTATTTCCTGTCCTACACTCGTGTTCAAGCTCATGTTCAATCCTTCTATGCTCATCAAACTTTGAACTACATCGTCTATAATGTACATGTCAAACGGAACAACATCATACCGGAAGTGGATACTGTCAACCATTAAATTGAAGTCATTTCCGCTCGTATTATTTTGAGAAATTATCATTGCTCGTCGACTGCAAACGTACCCTATCATTAATTTGTTTATGAAATCTTCAATCTGTAATCTGAGTAGAGGCATGTGTTTATACACTTCACGGAGGTCAAGATCGGTAGATGGTCGTACAAGTGATGTCACCCTGTAAACTATATTCTCTGTAGATTCTATGAATAGTTCACAGCTGTCGGTCGTAAAAAAGCGGTGATATGAACATGAGACATCACGACAGCGTTTCTGAAAATAGAATAAAACAACAAGCCAAATTATAAAACTCTGAACACTCGACAATTTGCAACATGTTAACACTTTTGGACAAAAGCAAATCTTATGAAAATGAACAATTCTCTGTTACATAATGTATTTAACCCTTTTCCAGTTCCAGACGCATTTCAAAACTTCAGAAAAGATTTATAAAACTCATAATGTATTTATACCTTTTCCAGTTGCAGACGCATTTCGACGCATCTGCAACAGACGACTTTTGAAAACAATGTGGCAATGTGGCAAATGGAGATATTGCACATAATGAGCATGTTCTCCATTTGCTTCAATGTGTTCAACTCTATATCATCATTTGCAGAGATTTTCCATACTTTTGCCCAGCTGTTTTCAAAGTCGCCTGCTGCAGATTTCCTGTATGTAGGAAAGATTTAATATTAAACGTCTTTCAGTTAAGCATGATTTAGTATTGGGGCAATATATCAATTTTATCCATCAGCTGATTTTAACCCTTTCCCTCATGTAGACACTTTCTGACGCCTCTGCAGCAGACGGCTTTTTGAAAACATGGCAACACAAAAAGAAATTGCTCTAAATGCTCTATTTGTCACCATTTTTTCAACTCTATTCAAGTATTATTCTTTCATCTAAAGGGCGTTTTCAAAACAATTCCTTTGTAAAACTCGGAAGTATGTTTCGAGGACCATTGGGAAAACGGCGAAAATATAAATTTGTAATTTTTAAAACACCATGAAATAAATAAACAAGTTTCTTTCAATCTCAGAACAATATAAAGATACCCGTTCTGCGAACACCAAAATAGATCTTTCCCTTCAATTATAACGACTCGTGAACATATGATGTTGTCTCCACACAAAGATTGATTGATTGCTTGGTGTTTTACGCCGAATTCAACAATTTTTTGGTTAAATCACGGCGTTTCCTGGATCAGTTACCAATACATCTGGTCCATTGATCCTGACACCAGCCAGTCAGACGTAATGATAACCGTGTAACACTGAGCGCCAAGGACGGCATCCATTTCTACCATTTTACAAGTATTTGTATGACCAAGTCGGGGATCGAACACGCGACCTCCCGCATTTGAGGCTGAAGCTCTACCACTACACCAACGAGGCGATTATCTTCACACAAAGAAAAACGTAATTCGATCCTAATACTTCATAGACCTTATGGTATCAGTACAAGTCTGTAGCTTGCTCCTGTGTTCAGAAGTAATGTTCTAGCGTGTTGAATGAATATGTATACGTGACGTCTGTCAACCTGGTAATTAATGAAAACGTGACAGACACGGGGACCAATGGCACATAAGTGATTCCCAGTCAAAGCAAGTGACACAAAAATCAAAATGTTCGGAATTTCATACCTGTACATCGTTAAACATAGAATCCGGGCCACAACTCTCAGACACTTGTCGTTGTCCGTCATTGTTTAAGGAATCCAAGCGAAGCAACCCCGAGAAGGTGAATGGTGAACCAGGCTGTCCAGTATATCCACTACACAGGTAAAAAGATGTTTCAAAACCGTTACAAACTGAACAGTGGATGTTTTTGAACATAATCTCGGACGAGTTGTGTACAACAGTAAAGAACAATTCGTATCCCGCACATGCTCTTGCCAGGTGAAGGTCGAACTCTTTCCATAACCCTGTTACATTACATTCGGATATGACATTATCGCATGCCTCTACAGATAGATCTCGAGGCGTTACAAGCTGTAACTGGCATGGCATTGTTCCGCGTATCACAATAGACAGTAACTCAATGGCGGACGAATATGTCGGACGACGCAAACAATTTAGTTCGACGTCCCATGGCGTCAGCATATCTTTATGAACTCCGTTACAAGTAGCACAGTGTATATTTCTGTACGTTTTTAAGGTTACGTTGTCGGTGACCGGAATGATGTCACCAAAGGTTAAATTCGAAAACAGTCGGAAATCACCACTACATCGGAAATGAAGACGTTTGTCCGATGACGCAGGACAAGTCTCGTAGGCTTTAACAAGAAGTGCTGTAACGTTGATACTTTGATGCCCTATGCTCGTCGCCATGCACGTTTCAACAACCTCTGATTTAGGCAGTTCAAACACGGTGTCCAGCTTAAAGCCGGGATAATCCGGACAGCATTTCCCGGATTCAACACAATCGGGAGTACAATAACACTGTGCACAACATGATTCGGCTAGTTCTTCTTCATTTACTGGAAGATCTACACCAAATGAAAAATTACATAGTTTAATGTATGGACAATTGCGTAATGTCTCCAGCACTATCATTTTCTGTACATCGTCCGAGAAACCGTCCAGGTACTTCTTTGTTTCTAGTTGTGTGAGGTACGAAGCCACGTCCTTCGAATTAAGTACTGTACCTTCCCTATTGTCATAATAGTAGTCTGAGGGAGCTGGTGGTAGAGCTGGAGGGAGAGGTGGCTGTTTTGGAGATAAGCTGTCTGTTGTATCACTGCCAACATATATGTCATTTGTACTAACACTGTCGTCGCTTGGAAATATTTCTGTAGTGCTTAATAGTTCCCGATCCGTATATGGAAGGATGCTCTTCGAAAATGCTAAAACTGTCGTTAGAATAAAGAATCCTTTGTTAGTAAACTTCATTTTGATTTTCTAGCTTGAAAATTGAGACATACTATTTTTATGTGTTCACTATGTAAGTGTGTTTTTTTTTTAAATCTCGCACAATTAAGTGTTGATATATTGTACTCTTTCCTATTTATGAGTGTATCTATATTTCATTAAATTCAACATTTAAACAGTTCTTGTCCTCCATTATGCGCCTGTCCTAATGGAATACTGTATTCAATGCTGTTGTTAATATACCGGTATTAAGCAATTTTGCCGCGTAAGGTTAGGTTCTAATGCATCCTCGTTTTGGCATAGCATGGGATAGGAATAATACCCGGTAAAAATCATTTCTAGTTTTTCGACCGATAATACAACAGCTATGACTCCTCAATGTGTAGGCGCACAGTGAAGGGTCTGGTGGGTCTGCATGTATAGTCAAAAGCTCGTCCATATCAAGATTGCTTGGCAATGTAACCAGATCCCATGATGTTTCATGACGTGGCTGATGTATAATCGACATTGACCGGACTGTCATTTAAAAAGATACCCTGACCGCTATTTCCCTTTCGTATTCGAATATCAGAACATGACCAAGAATACATATGGAACATGGCAGAAGCATCTCTTCTGGGCTCAAGTAAGTTGCATCGTTGGAGATACATACATAAGATTGGTAGTAACATATCTAGAAGAGACTGCACGGACTGCTGACTTTTCAGATCGCTAGCTGATTGCCTTTACGCCAAGGAACTTTTACAAGTGATTTAACCCAAGGCTAGAGACATTTCTGGTCAATGACAGACAGCGAAAGTTTACGATTACATTAATTAATTGGAAATCGAACCTGGTTCATTTTGGGATTTGGATAGTTGTTCTCTAAATATTGCGCGCTTATAGATATAAACGTTTGACACCGCAGAGGACTAGAAATAGAGGACTAAAGTGGTCTTTACCCTCCTATAGTTTTATAATATTTTATCAACCTAACGCTAGGTTGACGGTACTCTGAGAAGATCCGTTTTAAGTACATACAACAAATGGTTTGAGTTACAAATATGGATTTTAGAATTTGAAAGTACTCAGCTCTGATCCTGGTTTTCGCAAATGTCGTATTTTATAAGGAGTGAAAAGAACGAGACCTGACTGCGCATTTCCATAGTACTCAGTTGTGTTAAAGTTTCCCAATGCCAAGTTTAATAGTTAATATAAAGTCAAGTACATCGTTTAAACTAAATACAACTAAATACAACAATCGGATAAGCATACCATATTCAAAATTGAAATTGTTATCGACGTTTATACCGATACTTGTTCATTCAATTGTTTTCAATGTTTTGGAATTCACACATTTTGAGAACATGCTTTTTCCTATTGCATATGAACCGGTGGCATACATAATACATAAGATACGTAAACTGTAAACTGAACTTACTTATATGTACAGACTTGCGATATAAAGAATTATCAAAAGACACATATCTGAGCATGACGAAAACGTGAAGCAATACCTTTTCCAAATATCAATCTTGACATTAGAACTAGACATTAATTTTGCTGATGTTTCTCTAGTTTACCCAATACCACGCAGTTCGCGTTGCTAATCCGGGCCGAAACATTCTGTCTCAGGAGGAAAGAGGTATAGAGTATTGATTCCTGAAACAGAAAATTCACAGGAGGCGACAAATATCTGTCCATGTAAGCCTGCGCGGCATGCTAAGGTGGCTGATACTGGTCGATACTTTACACATAATCCACAGTGTTTGTTTTCTCGCGGAACGGCTCATATATCTATGGTAATTAGTGACTGTATACAATGCAGCCATGTTGAATAGACAAACTGATACAGAAAATCAATCGCGTGCATTTGAGATTTGAATAATCTCGTCAATGATGTCAACGCAATTTAAGAGCAAAAATTGGTATTTATCAACATAATCTGGTTATAAACGGCGTAAAACCACAAACAATCAATCAGTAGTAGCATGTCAGTTTAAGAGTTTTGTCAGTTTTAGAGTGATGTAAGTTTTAGAGTGTTGTCAGTTTTAGAGTGTTGTCAGTTTTGGAGTCTTGTCAGTTTAGAGACAAAATGCGTAACAACTATTAATGCCACTGAAAAACACCTGAAATGTAGTAAAAGAAAAAATCATCAAATATATCTCGTATATCTCCTTTTTAAGAGAACTACATAACAATAAAGATTCCCATCGGTTGTAAACAGCTCCCTTATGGAATTGTCACCTTTAGAGGATCAACTGTAAGAATTTTTTTTTTATGCAAACATACTTCTAAAACGGCATTTCTCACTTTGAACCTTTAATCCGAATGTCAGATGATTAATACGTTAACGGTGTATTAAAGACGACTGATTATAGCAATGCGTATTAACTATTAGAAAAGTTAGGACTTAGGACATCAGAAATAGAAAATCCAACCTGACGCCAATTATCGCCAATATTTAACCATTTCCCACATAAGAGCGCTTGCTAACGCCTCGGATGCAGGCGAATTTTTCTTAGAATGAGCGATTTCTCTTTTTGCAACAATGTTTTAAATTGTATTAAATAATTATTCTTTGAATTATAGAGAGTATCCTTTTTTTTCGCCTATATCTTTTCAAATTCGGCTGCTTCGATTTGTCGTATGTGGGAACGGTATAAGATCACAAACTGACAGCCGCAAGTCTAGAAATGGATCTCGGTTATAGAAAATCAACCGTAGTGTGTGTTTTACAAGTGAAGACAAAGAAATGCATTTCACACTATATGATTATCGCCCTTTTCATTACAATGAGAGAAAGGACTGAATCGGATTAATTTTGCCAATGTGTAAACGCTCATTTCCTAGCTCCTCTAGCTACAAGACAATAAATGCACGCAATGGTGAATTGTTCGCCGTGCGTGCATTCCTTATTGGGTTGAAAGTTGGCTCCAGACGACTTCTTATCTGTAACCTTTTGGCCAAGGGTGGTGAAATGTCAATGCTAGCGTCCTATATATGCCTTCTCTTAATGCCTTCACAACTTTTGGATATCATTTTAGCAGAATCCTGAATCGCAAGGACATAAGAAATATAATCTCTTAAAATACCTCCCCTTGTCTTATTTTAAAATAGTTTCATAGTCCTAGGTTGATCCTAAATTTCTGCATACTTACTTACTTGTTAAGTTAAAACCAAATGCCATCAGCCTTTTTCAATATATGCCAACAACTGTCGCCCTGATAAAATTGAAATTCGATTGGACATGGTACAACCCGCTATTAAACAGGACATGGAACTGTTAGTACGGTACCAGCTGACAGACCAGACTGTAACGTATGTCGCTACGGTAAGTATTTTGTGCGGAATTTCACTCGCCACACTTTCGAGCCAATCCAAGAAAAACACCCGAGATATGATTGTTTCTTTGTTACACTTTTTCTTCTGGTAATTCCATTTAAAAGTTGTTGGATAAAAATGCAAGATTCGAATTCAACTTTATCGCGTTGTTTTGTTCAGATTTGTAATGAGAAAAACATATACGAGATTTAAGAAAATTTGCTCTTTGTTTAGCAAAGGGAAATGATAACAAAGAACGATACGTGAGAACTGAATAAGAGGAAATGTCAAAAAAGCCGAATAAACAGAGATAAGTAAGTGAGATATGAATTTACTTTGTCGTATGAAATTATAGAATTAAACTCTATGTGGCAATATGATAAATTGCTCACCATGAGCAATTTCTTCCTTTGCATCAATGATCAAATATTGTCTGCCTCAAATGCGTCAGAATACGTATGCAAGCGGGAAAGGTTAAAACACATAATAGAACTGTTAATGAATACGAACCTTAAAACAAATTAGGTGCATTCATCCAAAAAAGCTTTCACAAAAGAATAAATACTCTTTACACATGATATGATCAAAATTAATTTTTAACTCTATCTCGAATACAATTTTAGCATAATACTGGTTTGTTTACCCAGGGATCATGAATAATTAAATTTAATTGCGCGCTAAATGACCTTAGCTGTCGATGCGCCAGAAAACAATATACATTCATTCATTCGAATACAATTTAATGTTGATAGTTATGTTCTGATGATTTCTTCACTTTAAAGATATACATACAAACGCATAGACAGACACAATGTCATGTTTATAAATGCATACAGGCAGATTGACATTTACACCAGCAGATACATGGAGGGATAGACGGACATATCTGGACATCTATCTTCTGTTTCTGTTCTGTTCTAATGCGCATTCTATTCTTGGTTGTCCTAGAGTAGGACTCAATTTAGGTTAGATATTATTTCCCACAGTAAAGGTACCGCGTAGTGGTAAAGCGTTCGCCTCGGATGAGGTAGCTCACGGATTCGATACCCGGTTGTTCATGCCAAAGACTTAGAAAATGGCAGTAATGAATTTTCCTTCTTGGCGTTCAGAGTGGTAGGGTTACGACCGACTCGCTCGTGTCAGGATAAATGGACCAGTTGACGTGGTAAATATAACTGACCAATTGTTGAAAGCGGCATACAACAACCTATCAACAAGAAACAATATAGGTGACAATTCAGAGGTCCAGATAAGAAGGGATAAACAGCTCTTTTCCCCACAATATCTCTCTTATTATCAAACCAAACCATATGATGTGGGTACTCAAAAGAATCGTCTCAATGAGACGATTCTTTTGAGTACCCACATCATAGGGTTATGTTGTCTAATAAAGATGTTAGAACATGCGAAACGCCCCTTATCTTGAGCTCTGGGTGACATTTCGACTTTTTGAATGTCAGTCAATGATCGCGTATCCGGATTGACTTACATGCTACAGAGTGTTTCCAACGGCACGATAAGCTTAACATTTCCACTCTGGCATTTAGGTCACGTTACACCAAATAATGTCCTTCTTTTGTTTCCATGTAAATCAACAAGTTTCATCCCTCAACTGTCACACCTTTTAAGCGTTTTCATGAAGATCAACCTTATACCATTGAAAAGAGTTACCACTGAGCTTTAAAATAACTTAATAATGATCCAAATAATTCACCCCGCGAATATGGCTAGCGTTATTTTTAACGAAATAGTAATTGGACGAAACTGGTTTTCACATACTCTACTTTCACTTTCAAATAAGGTGAACATGCTTAAAATGATCAAATCAAACATTTTCAGTGCATCCTATACATATTAACATTGAATTTCAACTCAGTGTCATATATTCAATCCATTCTGGTGAAGGTATTCACTAATGTTTATGAAAACAAAGGATTTTTTAGGGACAGCATTGTCGCAAATGTATTTCGCGAAATTTGACCTTTAACCAATTTCCCACATACTACACATCTGCAGCAGACTAGTTTGAAAATATCTAGGTAGGAATATGGAATATCTCTATAAATGAAAGCTTGATTATTTAAAATATTTGAAATCATTTTGGAAAAAAAGAGAAATTGCTCATCAAGACCATTATGCTCATCCGCATGCCACAATAGTTTCAAATGTCGACTTCTTCATAAGCATTAGAAAACGTCTGTATATTGGAAAGGTTTAAGCAATATACTGTTTCATATTGCTCATACGCTTTCCCTAAATCCGTATTAATATCAAGTGTTCAAGGCGCCTAATAAGGTCACATTGAGGTTAATAACCCGCACTCAATACACATAATTGAACAACTATAGTTAAGGGAAGGAAAATGGACATAACATTATATAGTTTTATGACCAGCCAGCAGATTCACCTTAAATATTTATCATGCCTGTGCATGGGAAAAAAAACAAGTTAATATGTGTGGACAGTGTATATCTAGATCAGTCTGTGCATCTGCATCTACACTTTTCACATAAACTACTTACACGAGCTTGCTAGCATATTCTGTCAATGTGTGTAGAATCTGATAAGAAAAAGCAGGTGGGAAATATGATATGATATGAACCTATGTACTGTTCAGAAAATGCCAACTTTGACATTTTCTCATGCACTGGCTCATATGAGCTTCGAAGCAGGAAAAAATGCCTTCTGATAATTGCTACCAGTGTAGATCCAGAATAGCGTGTGCATTCGTACATTCTGATCAGGATCATCAATGTTCGCCATCAGATCAATGGACAACTTAAGACTATTTAAGCACAACATTTAACTCTGATCTGATTGTATCGATGAGTGAGTTAATCATTAACTGCACATGAGTCACATGTCCGAATGCTCATTTTCCTTTATCGAGGTTCTTGGTGGTCTTGTCTTATAAATTCGAAAAGACAAAATGAGTGTTAACAATATTAACTTACGAAACCAAAATGTGTGTTAACTAGATTAAACTCACTAAAATCAATGTCTGTTAAGTAGATTAAATTCACAAACACATAGTGCACATATCGAGGGCTTGGCGTGAAACGGTTGTAACTAAAAACCTATTTTGAAAATTCTGGTTTTGGGGCAATTTTATCCCCTTTGTAAACAATGCAAATTTAGGTGCCATTGCTCAGAACGAGCAATGGCACCTAAATTTCCATTATTTACAAAGAAAAAAAGATTTAACGTTCATAAAGACATTATGGCGAGGTGATTAACCTTGGTAAAAAAATACAAATTTTAGTTACAACCGTTTCACGCCAAGCCCTCGATATGTATTCTGATCATAAACGTAATTTTCAACTCGGCGAAAGAATTCACCCTGGTCCAGTGGTTAGCTAGCACTCGGACGCTCGGTATATGGCTGTGATGGTGGAGTGACCTTAAGCAATGCACATAGTCTTGCTGTGAAATAGTTCAATACGAGCCGAACTAGATATCAGAATCAGAATCAGAATATATTTTATTGATTCAAACTTTACAAAGTGTATGGTCATTTACAAATATAGAAGAAAAAAATAAAATAAAATATATGAGTGTATCAAGGAAAGAATGGGCTCAATATAGTTGCCTTGTCATATAAGAAGCTTTAGGAGGGAATAGCAAACGATACCATGCAGATGAATATGTAGTAAAAGACATATGGAATCCCATATCAATTTATTTACATACATATACGCATGCTGCCACATAATATCATATCCAAACAGCATAGGAATGGAAGAACTCATTCTAATCAGCGATGTCCGCTATTCCTTCTATAATGTCTGGAAAACATCATAAGAATAACATGAAAGTATTGATAAAATCTGAATGAAAATATTAACAATAGTTTAATTTTCACTCTTTAATATTTTGAATTTGGGCCACATGGCCTTTGTCAAAATGAAATTTAGCAATTGTTGTAATTACGTAGCGTCCATCTTTATTGGTAAGTTTTGTTTTGATGACGTTACGCCACGTAAATTTCATAAAAACATGAAACGACGTAACGTCGTTTTCCGCACTATAATTAACGTGAAATGAAATTCTTTAAGCTTTTAAAAATAACTTATGATTGCCTTTATGAATGTACAAAGGTTACGATATTTCACAGAATTCGAAGTGTTTACATTCATAAGACTTATGAAATAATGGATGTTCGGACGTTTGTAAAAAATATTATCAATAAAAGATTTCCTCTACGAATTTCAGGAATTGCATTCTAATAAGTAACAAGACGAATTTTGATGCCAAGCATCAAAGACGCCTCGCATGATTTTAAAGCATGACTTAAAGGGAAGCAGATGCAGTTCAATACATTTAAATAACCTGTGCAAACGGACAGGATGTAAATATTTTGAACAAGAAGGCCAAATGTACCTTTATCTTAAACAAGAAGACCAAGATATTCCTTTATTGCTCACCTGGATACCATAGTCTATAATAAAATGTTATCAAGAGCAAAAAGGGTCCATTTTGACGTAGGGATTATACACTTTATATGCTAGGATCTATGTGATATTCAGCATGTATAGTTTAGTCTTCAAACCATTTGGTTTACTGTTTGCTTAACATTGACTGCAACAATAAAGTGTCATACAAGCTGAAGTTTCTTAATTTTAAATCTGCTCTTACTAGATCAATTAGATAAACAAAAAACATAGATTCTGAAATATTAACAGATATTAACTTAAGTGTTAATGCATCTAGTTATGAGTTAAGTGTGACACAAGCTTTGGAAGGAGAGAGGGAAGTCTATTTTCCTCCCAGTTGAGCAGAAGTATGATAACAAAAGACGAGAGTATATAAACAAAAAATACAAATAATTCTAACGAGTTTAAAGATATTTAATATCAAAATTAAGCATTTATGAAATTAAAAGAAAAAGTTCTCTTGTATAGTCAACATATAGCAAGAATACAATGGTCTGAATGAACAACTGTATGGGGGAGGAACGTTTTAAGTTTAGTAATACAACAGAAATAAATAGGAAAAAACATCACCCGAATCTTTTTTCTGAGCTTTGATGAATCGAGTCGTCAAAGCAGTAAACCTAACAATTTAAAAAGCGTGGCCTAGTGAACTCCGTAAACCAACTCATAAAAAAAAGCTTAGCATAGTTGGTAGGGGAACAGTTATTAAAAACAATTTAAATGTGTGTAAAATTTTGTAATAACGGTAAACGATGTACATATTTTGTATATTGTTGTTTCTTAAATCAGTTAATACAATTTATTCAATCATAAAGGCTGTTTTTTCAAACATATTACAGAGTTTTTCTTTACAATAATATTTGTTGGTTGCTCCCTTTTCGATTACGTCACCCCATGGTACACAATTAAAACCTATGCCATACTGACGCCGCGCTTCCACGCAGCGTCAATGAAACTCGTCCTCAGTGACACAAAGGACATTGTTTAGACTGGGGGTTATTTATGTTCCAGCTTGATATTTCAACTGGTAATCGGTTATTTCTCGTTCGGAATAATATATAAATGTATGTGGTGTATTCCTAAAATATGTTTCAAAACAAAACAAAACGTGTTTTTGAATATTCTGTAATTTTGTCATTTGTTTGAGGTGTTCAATGTTGAGAGCCATTCGTTAATGAACAAGTCATACAGTTTTTGCTTAACGTTTTGTTTCCCATATAAGTAAGAAAGTAAGTAAATATTTTTTTATAGTGACATATGTATGTACATCAACAAAACAATGGTACAATAAGGAATAAATAACACCCGGCCCCATGGGCCTATAAGCTACTTTCAAAAGAAAAATATTTAAGAAAACAAAAAAAACCAAAAACGCACAAAAAACCCACAACCAAATGGAAAACGTGTTGTGTTAGTATCGTTCTACTTCATAACGACACTATTAAATAGGCAGATGTGGGCAGTACCATTCGAAAACATCCATTCCAGAAACTTTATCTCCAAAAGAAAAATAAGGTAGATATAAAAAGTCAATATAAGTACGTATAATTATGAATAAGATCACTTCAGGGAAAACACTAAAAAATGAAAACGTTAACTGAAACATTTCCCCACTGTGTCTAAAGACTAAATGTACAATATGAGTGTTTTTGTTTGACAGCTAGGCTATACCCTTTTAAGAAAAAGAGCGGAAGTTTTGCTGTCTACCAAATCACTTAACAATAAAGTTATATATGTATATGTCCACGTTTAATGAGTATGTTTCGTACATATTTAATTCACAAGTATCTTGATGTTCTTGATTCTAGAGAATTTAAATATTTACTTAAAACAATATTATATATTAATGAATGTAACTTAGCGTGTGCTTTAGAATAACCAAAAACGTTATTATGCGAGTATCTATATCAATTGATAAAGGTTTGATGCCAGTCTCACCGTACACTGGATTTAATACCTAATATCTGTTATATATATCTAAGATGAACCAGGGACATAGATAAAAGGGATAGGCAACTCAATCTGTACACCTGTTATCTGGTTAAAATATCACCCATAGAACTAAAATTGTCCAAATTTTCACATTTTGTAGCAAATAAAACTTTGAAGTCACATTTGGCACATAAACAAAACATACATATTCTGAAAGCTTAGGATTTCATCTACAGTTAGAAATACTATGAACAACTGGAATTTCTTTTGTATTTTGAACAATGACTGGTTTAAAAGACACAGATATTGGGATTTCTGCATTATTTTATTTTTTTCCAAATTAATTAATAACTGTCATTTTTCATGAGGATTTGAATTATACATATAACGTAACATATAATCTCTTGTGACTCATAGGCCCATTGGGCCGGGTGAACGTTAACGCATAATTATTGTAAAATTATTAATGTATAATATAAATTGTTTACACATGTCACAATAATAACCATTTTACTTATTACGGCAGGTTACATGTTACATGTCGCACATGAATTCAACAAATCCTTCTAACTTGTAGACGCATTTTGACGTATCTGCACTAACCGACTTTTGAAAACATTGTGAGAAAAGAAGAAATTGCTCATAATGAGCAATTTTTAATTTGGCCGCAATATTTTCAACGTTTTCTACTCTTTCCAATAATTACATAATTATATTCCATATTTTTGCCTTGATGTTTTAAAGCCGTCTGCTTCTGATTTGTCGTATGCGGGAAAGGGATAGCTGGTATCATGCTATTCGGCTATTCGCGACTTAAATCAACTTGTATCTATTTTGAGAAATAAACTTTCCATTTGAATGAGCGAACATATCAATACATCATCGATGCTATAGGAACACCAACCTTAGAGTTATTATTACACGACCGTCGCGTAGGTGTAGTGATAGAGCTTCCGTCTCGGTGCGGGAGATCGCGGGTTCGATCCCCAGTCGGTTCATACCAAAGACTTTAACAAATTGTTGTAATGGCTGCCCTCCTAGGCACTCAGGGTTGTGGGGTTATCATTAAATGGACCACTGGGTTCTGGTAACTGACCAAGGAAACGCCGTGACATGTTTGAAGCGGCGTAAAACACAAAACAATCAATCAATTATTACACTAGTGGGATAGTACCTGTATGTTCATCTACGCTAAAGAATAAACAATGAATACTGCTTTAGAGAAGTTTCTTGAAACCTTCTTTAACTTTTTGGCAAACATCAAACTGAATGGATGCACCGGCTGATCTGGATCTACGCTAATCGCAAATGCCTTACGGTAAGTTTTCGCATTATAAACGATGATACCCAGTGTAAGAATTCAGCGAGATTATGGTTAATTGGTTTTCCCTTTCCCATCGCCTCGTTGGTGTAACGGTAGAGTGGAAGAGTGCCGCCTTGGATGCGATAGGTCGTGGGTTCGATCTTAAGTCGGTTCATACGAAAACAATTAAAAATGGTGGTACTGTCTTTCCTCCTCTGCGCTCGGGGTAAGTTTTACAGCTGACCGGCTGGTAACAGTCAGTCGTATTGCTTACCCCGCCTCCCTGATCGCCAAGGAGGGCAGCCATTAGTACCATTTTAAATTCTTTGGTACTACCCGGGCGGGGATCGAACCCGCGGCCCCGCACCCTAGCCGAAAGTTGTACCACTACACCACCGCTGCTGAAGGAATATCAACTTTATGGATATGAGTGTATTCCTGTACTACTGTACTGACGAAATCACTCAAGTACTGTAAGTCGGTTGTTGATCTACGATATCCTGCTTTGGTTGAAGTCAAACGTAGAGTCGAATATTTCTTAATTTGTTATTTGTCAGAGTCAATCCAATTGTTAACATAGGACTGATTAAATGTATTATAAATTGATCAATCTTGACAGTAAACATATCGAATCAGTTACAGAACAGTTATAAATGATAATAAATATAGCTATGTCAATAACCCAACTGTACAAAGACACGGTCACCTAGTGGAGCGTAAAACTGTTTGGGGCTGTAGCGTGGGTATTCGCGTTTGTAGGACTTAACCATGAAGTCCATACGGTTTGAATTTTGTGTTTAAACATCGCGAATGTTTTCGCATTACAAATAAACGATACCATAATAAATAATCCCTGACTGCCATTCAGAATGATAAATATATAAGAAAGTACGGTGACACCAGTCCACATATACACAAAGCCGAATAACCAGGTGGCACCAGTGATTGTAGACAATTTAGCAAAAACAACAACATTGTTCCTCTCATGTTTGACGTTCTTACTGACCGATGGGGCTCGTTTAACTTTTATAATGATAGCAACAAACATAGACAGATTGGCAAGAACCACTACGGCGGCCGGTATACCAAATGTTACTTCAATCATTCTTTGTGAGGAGATATAACAACGATTGTTACCATAACCTACATCTGTATATTCGCTAGTTACCATGGTAATAAGGATATTGACGGTTACAAATACTATAGATACTATGATACAGTAAACATGATAATGAACATGTTTCTTTATAGAAGATGATCCAGATTTAGCTCTTATTTTCATCAAAACACGGAACATATGGAAGGCACAAACATTCATCCAGAATATAGACAGAAGCCAGAAGAAGTGTGTAAAGCCGCCCACCAACTTACAAGACAACGACGTCGTATCGAGTCTGCCATAACTACTGAGTAGATACATAGATTGGGCCAGTAAGAGTGACGTTATTAGAGCCATGTTGTTTTTACCAGGAAGTGTTTGTAAATGTGGTAACCAAAAATACGTAAATAATGAAACAACTAAACACATAATGGATATAGAAACTGATACTACAGATACGATTAGTTCTGCAGTGAAACCGCCAGTGGCTGTATGGTTGGCTTCTGTACGAAAAACATGTCTGTATGTGTCGACACATATTCTTATTACATAAGGTTCTATATCATCATTAACATACTCAGATAGACTAAGGATTATGTCCTCGTTTCCTTTATAAATGATACCTCGTGCTGTCTCAATCATTCCATATTCGATCATGTTGATGGAGAACATCGGACACGACCTCAACATCAAAAGTCGTTGCATTATCCCTAAATTGAAACAATAATCATAATCTTCATTCCAGTTGAAATATGGAATAATTGATGTACCATTTTGAACCACAGCCAAAGACAAAAGTTCTGGTAAACTGACTGGCATAGGTCTCCAAACTGTCCAGTTCTGATACTCTTCATATTGAATCTCAATACTCTCATACCTGGTTTCATCTTTCAAATAAAACGTAAACGTTATTTCCTGTCCTAGACTCGTGTTCAAGCTCATGTTCAACCCTTCTATGTTCATCAAACTTTTAACTACATCGTCTATAATGTACATGTCAAACGGAACAACATCATACCGGAAGTGGATACTGTCAACCATTAAATTGACGTCATTTCCGCTTGTATAATTTTCAGAAATGATCATTGCTCGTCGACTGCAAACGTAGCCTATCATTAATTTGTTTATGAAATCTTCAATCTGTAATCTGAGTAGAGGCATGTGCGTATAGACTTCACGGATGTCAAGATCTGTAGATGGTCGTACAAGTGATGTCACCCTGTAAACTATATTCACTGTAGATTCTATGAATAGTTCACAGCTGTCGGTTGTGAAAAAGCGGTGATATGAACATGAAACATCACGACAGCGTTTCTGAAAATAGTAAAAAAACAAGCCGAATTATAAAACTCTGAAAATTTGCAACATGTTAACAATTTGGGACAAAAGCAAATCTTATGAAAATGAACAATTATCTATGTTACATAATGTATTTAACCCTTTCCCAGTTGAAGACGCATTTCGACGCATCTGCAGCAGACGACCTTTGAAAATAATGTGGCAATGTGGCAAATGGAAGGGGGGGGGGGGGGGGGGGGTTTGGGGGGGGGGGGGGGGCGATGGGGACTATTGGGAAGACGGCGCAAAATATAAATTTGTCATTTCTATAACACCATGAACTAAATAAACAATAGTTTCTTTCATGTCAGAACGATATAAAGATACCCGTTGTGCGAAAACTAAAAGAGCTCTTTACCTTCAATTATGATGACTCGTGAACATATGATGTTGTCTCCACACAAAGATTGATTTATTGTTTTTGTGTTTTACACAGCTTCGAACAAGTTTTCGGTTAAATCAAGGAGTTTCCTGGGTGAGTTACCAGTACATTGTGTCCATTTATCCTGACACCAACCAGTCATACGTAATGCCAACCCTGTAACACTGAGCGCCAAGGACGGCAGTCATTGCTACCATTTTTTTTTTTTTTTTTTTGTATGACGCGACCTCAATTTGAAAAAAGAAGGACATTGTTGGCACTATATCGATCACCTGAGTGCAACAGCACACACGTATACACCTTTAATTCATGAAGAATCAAAGGAAAATTTGACAGCAGGTTTAGTCAGAAAATTTAAGTTTCTGCCTTATTTTAGTGAAAAATATGTAAATGTTAAATGAATTTCCATCAAGTAGAAATAATTCTCTAAACCATGTACTAGACTATGGGAAAGTCTTTAAACAATGCAAAACTCATGAAAACAATTCTTCTGACAAAGATTCAAAATGCCACCTCATGAGTGTTATCAAGATGTGCCTTTATTTGGCCTAGTGACTATTTCTTCTTTTTACCTGATATAACCCATATTCGAAAATTGACTAGATATGATCAATACAAATACTCTGACAAAGTTTCAAGCTGCTGAAGTAAAGAATGCGTTTTTTTAACAGACATGACCAATTTTCGAACTTGGCCTTCATATCATCAATGCAAACATTCTGAAACAGTTTCAACATGCTCAAATTAAAAATGCAGCATCCAGAGGGTTAACAAGATAACCCTTCAATTTGGCGTAGTGACCTAGTTTCCGACCCAATATAACCACTAGTCCAACTTGACCTAAATATAATTCAAACTAAATTTCTAGCTGCTGAAGCAAAAAAAGCGGTCTCTAGATTGTTAACAAGATTTTCCTACAATTTGGCTTAGAGACCTATTCTTTGACCCGGCAAGACTCATACTCGAACATGGCCTAGAAATAAGATCAACATTCTGACCTAATTTTAAACTGCTGATGTAGAAAATGCGGCTTGTACTGTATTAACGAGATTTACTTTCAATGTGGTCTAGTGACCTTGTTTTTTAACATACCTGACCAATATTCGAACTTGGCCTACATATCATCAAGACAAACTTCTGATACAGTTTTTTACATGCTTAAGTTAAAAATGCAGTCTCCAGAGTGTTAACAAGATTTTCCTTCAATTTGGCCGAGTGACCTAGTTTTTGACCCATTATGACCCATATTCGAACTTGACGATAGCATTAAGACAACAATCATTACGAGAATGCCATTGATGTCACCACAGCGCTTGCGGGCACCTGCACAGTGCGATCGGGTCGCCCGGTTGAGAGAAAGGTTGGCGTTTGCACTCAACCGCTACAATTTAGCTGTTTGTGCATTGGTGGCTGAAGAATAGAGGCATGGTCTCATTTACTTCACTGCCACTCTCCCTCGCTTTCTCCTTCAGTCATCCCATCTTTTTTAGGGCATCTTGTAGTACTGTTATTCTGACACTTTTGTGATAAAATGTGTGTTAACTTGTTACCTTCTGTGAAGAGTGCGACTGGATGATCTGATAAATGATACGATGAGCCGGTTTTCATAACCTGCAAGCCACAGTGGGTGGTCGGCCTGACGGCGGCCTTTTCCCGGTCAATGCCTGCCCGATTGCCAGCCGGGCTCTGAGCGGCGTCTGGATTGTCTAGGTAGTCCAAAATTTTGACCGGCGCTCGCTCAATATGTATATTGCCCGGCTGGACATCGACCAAGCATCAGCCGATTAGTGTGCGATGAGGTTTTAAGTCCGAGTTAAAAGTAACTCGAGGATCGCGAGGAGTCCTTAAGGATTCCAGCCGAAAATGCCTTGAAATCCGCCGCAAACTTCTCGCAAACCTATCGCAAGGGAATTGTGACTTGGATGTAAATGATACTAGGTAGGCTGTTGTTTTTAATTCATAAATATGCTTTTGATAACAATATAAATCTGCAGCAGAAGACTTTTGAAAACATAAATGTTGATATCCATATCTCTTTGTGCAGACATAAGGCACATTAATGTTATCATTTTCTTCGCCATTGATAATCTTTTTTTTTAAAAATTGTATTCAAATATTCAAATGCTACAATTAGTAATGTAATTTATATCAAAACAATTAGACGAGGTAGAAGGGATGAGACAGAGAGAGGTAGCGAGATAGAGAGAGACATAATGGAACCTTAATAAATAAATAAGTCACATTTCCCTCACTGTCTTATCAATCTAGAAGACGATGAAAACAAATTGTCGCTAGAATGATATAGTGATAAGTGTGATATAGATTCGCAATGTGTAGGCATACTTTATCTTTAGCCAGGAGGAGGATATGTGTGATATTTTAGTAATTTCAGTTTTATTTTGAAGCAATGATTATTTTCTATTATATTTAATGCTAATCTGTATTCGCTTCTTAAAAACGATAAAAAGTTAACAATTATAGTACGTGTATCAGACATGCAGAGTATAGGAAATAAGTTTAAGTATATAGTTGATGCCATTATATTCCTTTACCCCGGGTTTGTAGCCAACAATCAGCGATTTTAAATTCGTTATTTATTCGCTATACCAAATTGAGGAAAAGAAAACTTATATTTTATTGCAAAAAATGTTTATTGGTTTTGCAATCCAGAAGAAAGTGCTCTATGTTTTCTTTGTAACCCACAGGCTGAGCATAGATCACTTTCTGATATTTTTCATTTCTGAAGGTTTTCTTTTGTAGCGATGATATCATTTATCAATTTGTATCTAAACTGTTTGATTTTGTTATGAGCACTGTTTTTGTGAATCGAATAGTACACTAATCCAGGTTATTATGAGAGATTTTATGAATAAATAAATATCGACCATTTCAATACTCCCATCATACTTTTTACCTATTAAGGTTTTTCGTTTGATTTTCTCTCTTCTTTTATCCAATTAAAAAAGATCAAAGAACATTTTGTTTAGGGAGTTAATTACATAATCGGGTACATGTAATTTTTAATGATTGAAAAAGATACGTGAACTTTGGCAATAGTATTAACTTTATCATTTTTTGACTTCCCAAAAAAGGAAGATGTCTTCTATTAAGGTTATTTATTTGATTTCTACAGTCTTCTAATTTTGTATCCCAGTTTTTTTTCTCGCTTATAATTTTGTTTGTTGAAAAATGAACTCCAAGAGCTTTTATTGCGGTTGCAAATTTAATATTATCAATACTGTGATTTGTGTTTTTGGATGAGCCTTTCGACATAATTTCCGTTTTGTTTTTGTTAAGTTTTAGACATGAATGTTCTCCGAAGTATTCAATTATTTGAAATGTTTTGCGGATCTCAGTCTGATTTTGTAGGAAAAGAGTAATGTCATCTGCTAGTTGAGTAATTTATAAATATTGAATGGTGTCGTTCTTTACTTTTATTCCTTGAATTTCATTACCTGATCTGATTTGTGTAGCTAATATTTCAGCAACTAGAAGAAATAATAGAGAAGACATTGGACAGCATTTCCTAATAGATCGATTAAGATCAAACTTTTGCGATTTCCAACCTTTAATTAATACACAAGCTGTGATGTTTTTGTAGGTAATCTTAACCCAACGTATGAAAGATTCACCAAAGCCATACACTTTTAGGACTTCAAACAAAAACATCCATTCAACAGTATCGAATGCTTTTCTAAAATCTAAATATAACAGTGAACAGTCTAGGTTTAATTCGTCAGCATAATCAATTACATCTTGTATTTGTCCTATATTATTACTTATGTATCCTTGCTGATCAGTGTGATAATCAAGGGTAAGACCTTTTGCAAACGTTTTGCTAAAACGCGTGTTGCTATTTTATAATCAACATTTAAGAGAGAAATTTTCCATACTTCCAGGGTCTCCTTTTTTAAAAATCAATGATATTATACTATGTATTTGATAGCTGTCCTTTGGAATAGCCATTATTAAGTGATTCGACTACAATATTTTCTAATTTTGACCAACATTTGTTATAAAATGGACCTTGCGGACCTTCGAAGAGATTTGCAGAACTATTAATTAGTTTATTTTCTACATTAACCTTGGAGAGGTATGCATTTATTCCGTGTATATCTGTATTGTTTGAAGAATAAAGATTTTTGAAAATGGTTACTTCTTCGTTTAGAATCTTAGATACAGAAGTAATTTTCCTATCATCTACTTTAAGTGATGTTATTATTTTACGTGTTAGTCTGGAATTTTCAAGGTTTAAGACGTACTTTAAGTTGGTTTCTCCTTCATCAAAAAAGTGTATACGTGCTCTTACTTGAGCTCCTTTTGCTTTTTCGGTATATATGCTTTCTATTTCACTTTCAAGTTGATGTATATTGTGTCTATTGGGATTATTTTGTTCATTCATAGTTTTGAGCTTTAATCCTAATTATGTCAGGTTTTTTTTTGTTCCTTTAGATTTTAAAATTGAATATTTTAATGTTGTCTTTAATGTAACTTTTCAGTAATTCTCACCCTATTTGTGCACTGCAAGTATTAGGGTTATTTTTTTAAATCTAGTAACGCTGACGTAGTTAAATCTTCAATAATTTGTATATAAGCCTATTCAGTTAATAAAGAAGAATTATTAATTTTCCAATAGCCATTACCTCTATTGTTAGTTGTTTTAATTTTAAGTAAAACAGATAGATAGTCTGTGCTATTAATTAACGCGGGTCTTATATCACAACTGACTATTGATCAACAACTAAGTTCTTGTATAAGCCAAAAATCTATTCTGCTTTTTTCTGTTACATTTATTCGTCTCCAAGTGAATTGGTTTTTTTTAACTTGAAGTTACTCTGTCTTGTTTTGTAAGAACGTCATTGAAATCTCCACCAATAATGAAAACACCTTCTATGTTATTTTCGATTAGATTTGATATTGATTTATAAAACTCATTTCTTAACCTTTCTATATTTGGTGCATAAATATTTAAAGGTATTGTCATTGATAGTGCTAATTAGGATAATATATCTTACGTTTTGGTGGCTTATATGCTTAATACGTTTAGACTGAATATTCTTTGAGATGAGTATACTACATCCACAACTATCATTGATTATCTTAAGTCGGACTTCACGAGTCCAATAGTTGAAATTCTTTCTTTGAACTCACAACTTGTCACTATTAACAGCAATTGATAGGCTGCCAACTCCGAACAAATGGTTTTATTACTATGACCAGGAGCTAAAACCCCAGGCCAAAAACGTAATTCAATCCTATACTTCATGGAAATTACTTGTATGGTACCAGTATTCAGAAGTAATATTCTAGCATGTTGAAGGAATATGTACACGTGACGTCTGTCAACATGTTACTTCATGAAAGCGTGACAGACACGGGGACAAACGGCACATAAGTGATTCCCAGGCAAGGCAAGTGACACAAAAATCAAAATGTTCGGAATTTCATACCTGTACATCGTCAAACATGGAATCCGGGCCACAACTCTCAGACACTGGTCGTTGACCGTCATTTTCTAAGGAATCCAAGCGGAGCAACCCCGAGAAGGTGAATGGTGTACTAGGTTGTTCCTTATTTATACTACACAGGTAAATAGATGTTGCAAAACCGTTACAAAATGAACAGTGGATGTTTTTGAACAAGATTTCGGACGAGTTATGTACGGCAATAAAGATTAATTCGTATCCCGCACATGCTCTTGAAAGGTTAATGTCGAACTCTTTCCATAACCCTGTTACATTACATTCGGATATGGCAGTATCGCATGCCGCTACAGGTAGATCTCGAGGAGATATAAGTTGTAACTGGCATGGCATTATTCCGCGTATCACAATAGACAGTAACTCAATGGCGGAAGAATATGTCGGACGACGCAAACATTTTAGTTCGACGTCCCATGGCGTCAGCATATCTTTATGAGCACCGTTACAAGCAGCACAGTGTATATTTCTGTACGTTTTTAACGTTACGTTGTCGGTGACCGGAATGATGTCATCAAAGGTAACATTCGAGAACAGTCGGAAATCACCATTACACCGGACGTGAAGACGTTTGTCCGATGACGCAGGACAAGTTTCGTAGGCTTTTACAAAAAGTGCTGTAACATTGATACGTTCTTGCCCTATGCTCATCGCCATACACGTTTCAACAACTTCTGATTCCGGCAGTTCAAACACGGTGTCCAGCTTAAAGCCGGGATAATCCGGACAACAATTGCTGAATTCAACACAATCGGGAGTACAAGAACACTGTACACAACACGATTCGGGTAGTTCCTCTTCATACCTTGGAAGATCTACACCAAAAGAAAAATTACATAGTTTAATGTATGGACAATTGCGTAATGTCTCCAGCACTATCATTTTCTGTACATCGTCCGAGAATCCGTCCAGGTACTTCTTTGTTTCTAGTTGTGTTAGGTACGAAGCCACGTCCGTCGAATTAAGTACTGTACCTTCCCCATAGTCACCATAGTAGTCAAAAAAGGGTGGTGGTAGAGCGGGGAGGGTTGGCTCTATTGTAGATAAACTGCCTGTTGTATCATTTCCAACATATATGTCATTTGTACTAACACTGTTGTCGCTTGAAAATAGTTCTGTAGTGTTTATTTTTTCCTGATCCGTATATGGAAGGATGCTCTTTGAAAAAGCAAAAACGGTCGTCAGAATAAAGAATCCTTTGTTAGTAAACTTCATTTTGTTTTTCTAGCTTTAAATTGAGACATATTATTTTTATGTATTTTTTTTTTTAAATCTCACCCAATAAAGTGTTGATATACTTTACTTTTTCCTAATATAGAAATATATAAAATTTACTATTTCAACAATAACACTGTTCTCTTTCTCCATTGTGCGCCTGTCCTATTGGAATACTGTATACATTGTTATTGTTAATATACCGGTAATTAGCAATTTTGCCGCGTAAGGTTAGTTCTACTGCATCCTCGTTTTGGCATAACATGGGATAGGAATAAAACCGGTAAACAACATTTCTAGTTTTTCGTCTGACAATACAACATCTATGACTCCTGAATGTGTAGGCGCACAATGAAGGGTCTGGTGGGTCTACATGTATATTCAAAGGCTCGTCCATATCAAGATTGCTTGGCAATGTAACCAGATCCCATGTTCCATGACGTGGCTGATATAATTGGCATTGAGCGGACCGCCATTTAAAAAGATGTCCTGACCGCTGTTTCACTTTCGTATTTGAATATCAGAACATGATCAAGAATACATATGGAACATGGCAGAAGCTTCTCTTCTAGGTTCAAGTAAGTTACATCGTTGCGGATACATGCATAAGATTGGTAGTAACATATCTAGAAGAGACTGCACGGATTTGCAGACTTTTCAGATCGTTAGCTGATTGCCTTTATGCCAAGGAACCTTTACAAGTGATTCAAGCCAAGGCTAGAGACATTTATGGTCAATAAAAGGCAGCGAAAGTTTACGTTTACATTATTAATTGGAAACCGAACCTGGTTCATTTTGGGATTTAGATAGTTGTTCTCTAAATAGTGCACCCTTATAGATATAAACGTTTGACACCGTAGAAGACAAGAAAGGGAGGAGTAGAGTGGTCTTTCCCCACCTATAGTTTTATTATACTCAACCAAACCCTGGTTTGATGGTACTCAAAAGAATCGTCTCTCTCAAATATGGATTTAAGAATTTGAAAGTACACAGCTCTGATCCTGGTTTTCGCAAATGTCGTATTTTATAAGGAGCGATATGATTGAGACCTGACTGTGCATTTCCACAGTACTCCGTTGTGTTAAAGTTTCCCAATGCCAAGTTTAATAGTTAATATACTAAGTCAAGTACATCGTTCAAACTAAATCCAACAATCGGATAAGCATACCATAATAACAATTGAAATTGTTATCAACGTTTATATGTATACTTTTTCATACATTTGTTTTACATGTTTCGGAATTCACACATTTTGAAAACAGGTTTTTTCTTATTGCGTATCATATGAACCGGTGGCATTCAAAATACATAAGATACATAAAGTGTAAACTTATATGTACAGATTTGCGATATATACGGAATATTACGTTGCGGGAGCGATAAAAGGGTTCGTATTGCACTACAAGTAGCGTGGAAAAATCGATATCTTACGAGACCGAAGGTCGAGTAAGATATGGATTTTTCCACGTAACGAGTCGTGCAAGAAAGAACACAACGCAACGTAATATTCCTTTTATATTTATACCTACGATCTATGAAGAGCGAAAAAAATAACAAATATACAGATTCAATATATTTTTTATTGGCGATACAATTTTGTAATCTTGAAATGAAAAGATGAATTGCGGATGAATATCTACTACAATATTTACGCCACGCCCCTAGAAAGTATGCTAATACGTAGGTCCCACCCAATAACATTATCAAATTAAATTTCCATTGTTTTGTGGGAGAAAATAACAACATAATCTTTATTTACGGGTTTTATTAAATTTGATGCTAGGTTTTCGATATATACAATAGAAACAATTTTCCTAAATAGTACTGGTTGTCTGCATAGTTTACTACGTTGCGCAGATTCAAAACGGGAACTGAAAGTAGTCCGCGCACTGTCTGAAGTCACAATCTTGTATTTTCACCGTCGTGTGTGAACTGCACATGTCAATCTGCATGTATTTCCACCGGGAAATGTACAGGCATTATCTAAGCATGCTGAAAACGTGAAGCTATACCTTTTCCAAATGTCAATCTTGACAATAGAACTAGACAGTAATTTTGCTGATGTTTCTATGGTGAACCCAATACCTATCATTCCAACAATACGAAGCTAAACGGGGAAGTACGGCGAAAAGGACAAGCATGTTATATTTTAATATTAAAATATACAACAACTCCTGGTTGAGTATGATTTAAATTATGGCATATCTATGCTATAACAGTTTATGTTCAGATCACAATCCTTCAATTGTCTAATTCACTGTCGCCAAGGTTTATATATGAGCCGTTCCAAGAGAAACCCAATATTATGGAGACTGCGAAATGTATCGACCCAGATCAGCTTGTGCAATTTGCGCAGGCTAGACTGGGCCGAAACATTCCGTCTCAGGGGGGTAGAGGTATAGAGTATTGATTCCTGAAACAGAAAATCCACAGGAGGCGACACATATCTGTCCGGGTAAGCCTGCGCTTCATGCTAAGGCTGATATGGGTCGATACTTTACGCAGAGACAATAATTATGGTTTTCTCGTGGAACGGATTATAAGAGTTTTTTTAAGTTTATTAACAAACAAAAGACAGAACTGTCCATCATGCAAATACAAACTAAACAAGTAACATATATACATAAATATGCTATAGATATAAATCTTTCCGGTTTCCTGGTCAAACTGTTGTGTATTAGATATATGGAGAAAAACGATTAAAGGATATTTCATTTACGTGCCTTTAGGAAGTGACTCCATTATGCATATAAATGAGAGTGCATAATATCTTTTAATTCATATTATTCGTCAGTCATTTAAGAAAACATATAAATATATATATAATGCACTTTTCCGTTTTATTTTATTTTAAAGATGTATATCTATGTGTGTGTGTGTGTGTGTGTGTTTGGATGAATACGTTATTACGAGTAATTCAGATATTAGTTAATCAACTGATCGATTAATTAATCGAATGAAATACACATAAAAATCAACGTACATGTAATACACATTTAAATAGAAGAAAAAACCAGAAAATAACTATCAGCATTATCTTGTACTGGAGATACACTTTAAGAATAATTTTTATAATATCATGTGTAAAGAGTATTTATTCTTTTTTGAAAGTTTTTTTGGATGTATATACCTAATTTGTTAATCGTTTTAGGGGTCGTAGTCGTTAATAGTTCTACAAATTTGGGGATATTAGGCCTTGACCAATAATACTTACTTGTATATATTTTTCGAAATTCTTTATATAGAGGGCATTCGATTATGAAATGAAATTCATCTTCTAAAGTATGACAGAACTTACATACTCTCTCTCACTCTTGGAGTTTTTACTGGTTTTGTCCATCTTGCTGATTCAATTTCAAGTTTATGACTAGAAACTCTCTCTCTATATTTATATGGATATTAGTGACTGTATAAAATGCAGCCATATTGAATAAACGAACTGAAACAGTAAATCAATCACAAGCATTTGAGACTGACTTCCTACGTCAAAATCTTAACAATGATGTTAACGCAAAAAAGCAAAACATAATATTATTTGCAAAATAATAGCATTTAGGGCGACAAGTGTTGCACTTGTTATGTAAGAATACTTCCTGATTATCTTCTAGGTAAAGGACCGGTCAGGGGTCAGATTATCTGTGATCCTGAGGGTCACGTGACCTCATTAGCTATGCAAGCGTCGGTCTTTGTTGCCTGTCCTAGTTTCTTTGTGCTGTTCAAGAAACACAGACGCACGCTTGATTTATCTAAAAAAGAAAAGATCCGTTTTTCTCGCCACCACCCCTAAACTGCTGCTTAACTGACATTAATATGTCTTGTATATACGTTATGGTTTTAATCCATTATTTCCATTTTACACTAGTCATAGTTATATTGTTTTATATCTCTTTTCGTTGGCCTTTTTATGATGCCATATTTTCCAGTTAGTGTCATTCTGGCTCTTATTATGTAAAATGTAAAGATAAATTATTTTATGCCCTTATGTGTATATTTCGTCATTTGAATACATGACAATTTTCATTCTACAATGTGTTCTGTCTTATTACTTATACGGGAACAAATAGCAGAGAGACAAGCGTATTATGCCAGATAATTTTTTGAACATAATCAATTTGTTAGTTGTTGGAGGATACTTTGCATCGGATTTGATTCTTTGATATCATTTAATTTGTTTGTGTGTATAGTTTTTTGTTGTGCCGCTTTCAGTTATAACGTCGTTTGATGGACTAATCACCAGTACTGCTGGTCCATGTATACTTACTAGTACCAGCGAGTCAGCCGTAATTCTAACCCCACAATCCCGAGCACCATTGAGGGAAATCCATTACTAACATTTTTAAAGTCTATTGTCAATTTAAAGTTTAGGTTTAAAATAAATATCAAATAACACTGTGTTGAGACGCGTTATTTCACAATAAAGCTTTCAGAATATCAATACTGCATAGCGCATGCTAGCGGTCAAAGTTTACATGATAATAAGGCTCCTTTGGGTTTCATAAGGGCAGCAGACAATCATAGGTCATATCAACATTGTAAATAGTCCGATCACCAGCATGGGTCAAAACAGCATTATATATAGCACACTCACCTGCATGGGTCAAATCATCATTGTATATAGCCCAAGACTGACTTTGATGTTTAGACCCTTAAACTGTTTTCAAATGTTCATAGAATTATTGTCGTAATATAAACTCGTTATATAAACTCGTTCATTAACAAAATGGGCATATAGAAACAAAGTAGTTTGATTATTAAACGGGGCGAAACCAAAAGTATGCCTTCAACATAGTTGCAATAAACAAAATGATACTCGATGCTAAATGTGACTGACTTTTTAATCAGGTTTTCAAAGAAGTAAAATGCGTTTCCTAAACCAATCCCCAAAATGTTGCTAAATACACTGTAATCACTGATCGTGTCTTTCATTCCCCTGCATGTACTTGCCATGTCTTTGGTTCTTTCTCAACAGTATATTAATTTGAATGGATGCCGATGACATTGAAAATATTAAACATACGAAGGCCCGTGACATATCATATGGACTGCCTTTCGTAACACGCCTGGTCATTCCCCTTCTTACTGATGTCATTTGATTAATCACCATAGATTATTCATATCTAATCAATTTATCGTCCAGATTAGAAATGCTTTTGTTTAGGCGTACTTTCATTAAATTCAGGAACTATAAACTAAATATTAATCGTTTTGTTTCATTGATTATATCTCTCTGATCGACGAGCGATGGGTGAGCGATTATTATTTGTTACTGTATCGTGATGATTATAATAACAGCAACAGAGCCAGTGTATGCAAGAAGGGGTCTCATGACGTCATAAAGTTGGGGAAAAACCCGGTCGGCAGCGATCTACCTCTGTCGGTAGCGTATGGGTATTCAACGCTTGACTTGTCAACACAATCCGTGTAGCGCTCGAGAAACAAGACGGTCTGGGAGCAGTCTAAAATACATATTGTAGCGCTCTGGTAGACTCGTGTATATTCGTGTACAGTGTCACCAGGAAGACAGCTAGTCACACGAGCCCAATCAGTCGCATCTACTCGGCCAACTTACTAATTTGCATACCGCACCAGATATCTAATCGAATATACACGACATCTACCCGATCTCTACTCGAATATACATGATTTCTACCCGATTTCTACTCGAATATACACGACATCTACACGATCTCTACTCGAATATACACGGTTTCTAACCGATCTCTACTCGAATATATACGATTTCTACCCGATCCCTACTCGTATACACGACTTCTACCAGATCTCTAATAGAACAAACACGACTTCTACCAGATATCTAATCGAATATACACGACATCTACCCGATCTCTACTCGAATATACACGATTTCTACCGATTTCTACTCGAATATACACGATTTCTCCCCGATCCCTACTCGTATATACACGACTTCTACCCGATCTCTACTCGAATATACACGATTTCTACCCGATCCCTACACGTATATACACGACTTCTACCCGATCTGTAATCGAACAAACACGACTTCTACCAGATACATGTATCTAATCGAATATACATGACATCTACCCGATCTCTACTCGAATATACACGATTTCTACCCGATCTCTATTCGTATGTACACGATTTCTACCCGATCTCTTATCGAACATACACGACTTCTACCCGATCTCTACTCGTATATACACGATTTCTACCCGATCTCTACTCGTATATACACGATTTATACCCGATCTCTAATCGAACATACACGACTTCTACCCGATCATACCTGACAATATAATGCCTGCTGCTCAATGTCCATGATGTTGCTAATTCGATAGTCTTTGGTCAAATGATTATCGAATAAAATGCTACATTGTTATACCCAGTATGTTGCTATCCTGATGCGAGCGTGCCCGGTAGTGCATTGTCGGCAATTAGTCAAGAAGAAGGCGGGTAGAGGTCGAGAAAATGTATAGCTGGTCATGGATTAATGGTGACTTTTGACAAACGTCATAAAGAATGCTGGTCGAGCTTGGGTGCAACTCACAACCTCTGGATTGACAACCCACGTCGCTAGAGACTGAGCTACCGGGACTCGACAACATATGCATAACGGCTGTGTAACCGTGGATTGATCCGCTATATATCCAGTGTTTTTACTTCGTGATCAATTTATTTTATTTCGCAAAATTCTATCCGTCGGGGGTCCGTCAAAGCTATACGACCAGATGTAAGCATAATCGTCCGCTGACAAGGAAAGAATACAATCGCCGAACACGAAAATGACAAGAAACGTATACGAGCAGAGACAAACGGCTGGAAAAGTTTGTTATCGGAGAAAATTTGCATTAATTATTAAACACCATTATTCTAGCAGTCGATTAACATCCCTTTGGGCATTCACTCGACAAGTGAATGTGCACTGACTTTATCGGATAAAATTAATACAGTAATTTACAAGACGAAATTAGACGCCACGCATGATTTTGAAGTATGACTTAAAGGAAGCAGATGCAGTTCAGTACATGTAAATAGCGTGTAAACAGAACTGAAAGGGTCAGTTATGACGTAGGGATATATAGTGTATAACTGGGTAAGCCTGCGCGGCATGCTTAGGCTGATCCGGGTGGTTACTTTACGCAAAGTCCACAATGTTGGTTTTCTTGCGTGGCGGCTCATTTATGTATTTATTTTCAATATGTTCCCGTTAATCGAATTTTAAAAAATATCAACTTTGAAGTGTATGATTATCTTGATATTAATTCATTGCATCAATGCATGTTAAAATCATCGTGTGTTTACAACCAATTGTGTTCTATATAGCCAGTGAGGTTTGTCGTTCAATTTCCTGTCGTGTCATACCAATGGGAGATGTCGCTATTCCTTGGCGCATTTGTTTTGTTTATTTGGTTTGATTGTTTTATGGTTATGCCGCTCTAAACAGTTTTCAGTTATATCATGGCGTTTCTGATTCTAGCGAGTCAGTCGTATTCAATTAACCCCGCAACCCTGATCGCCAAGGACGGGAAACCATAACTTTGACCAGCCGGGGATCGAAGCCCCGGCATCTCGCACCCAAGGCGGCGCTCTACGACATCCCCACCGTGGCGGTTCATTGCCGGTTAGAATTGCGTGGATAGTTGTAATATTGATGATCTAGCCTGGGGATCACATACTACACATTACTGGTGTTTTAAGCCTCTTTAAACTATCCAAGGCATTTCCTGGGTAAGTCACCAGTTCTACTGGTTGGTTTATGCTGACACCAGTCAGATAGTCGTTATGCTAACCATGCAACCTTGATCGCCAAGGAGCGAAAGCTATTAATACCATTTTAATGTATTCGGTATGACCAGGCCGGGGATCGAACTCGTGACTTCACGCACCCGAGGCGGACGCTTTTCATTACACCGCATAGGCGGTAAAGCGGTAAATTAAACACCATTGAAATAAATAACGAAACAAATACAATGATCGTAAAGGCTGCGTTCTTGTTACTCATGGTATGCTCGACACATGCTGCTACTTGCTACACAGACCCATTATGACGCATAGAGCTGCAGCATACGACTTTCGAAAACAATGTGACAAAGTGAGAACTTGCTAAAAACGAGCGATTTATTCTTTTGCCCCAACATTTTCAACTTGTTTCATTGATTATACTTTCATTTATAGTGAGTTTCGTTAATTTTACCAACATGTTTTTGAATCCGACTGCCGCGTACATCTTGCATGTGAGAAAAGATTAAATAAGCGCATATTCGTATATTCCTATTATATGTGTTACGATAATAGAGCCATATAGTATTCAAGAACAATTAGAAGAAAGCTATAAAAACTGTCATAAATTGTTAATTTGACCAAAAACTTAGAAGTTAAGTTTTCTTGTGATACGGTCATGTATGATAATTGCCGAGTAAATTACTCACAAATGTCAACCTATATTGGTATATATAGATCGGTGTTAGGCTTAGTAAAAAACATTCCGTTTGTTCTGTTGGATCTACGCCACTGTTTTACACGTTAGTATGCCATTATAAATAAAATACACGTTTATATATTTAATATATTTGTTATTTTATATATCTGTTTATTTACTTATTTATAATTTATCTTATTTTCACTCTTTTTTCTTCTTTAATGGAACAATTTACATACATTATTTATTCATTACTGATTCGACGGCATTTGTTGATATATAAAGTCTTTAATATTTCTAATTGTATGCTTGACTAAGTGGTTATATCGTTTACGGGAAGTGCAGATCAATATCAAGCTGCATATGTGTGCAGTCTATAAAAGTCTATAAAATGTTTAATGCATATGCCATGTTAATTGTTTAATTAACTCTTTTCCACTTGTAGACGCAATCTGACACCTCTGCAGCCCTCAACTTTAGAAGACATTGTGGAAAAAGGAGAAATATTCTCCTTTTGACACAATATTTTTTCAACTTTACTCAATGATAATATATTTCATTTATAAAGATATTAATATGTATTCAAAGTCGTCTGAAGCAGATGTGTTGTGTTGAGACAAATCTACAGTTTAAAGGTGCTGAACTCCGGATGGAGATCAAACATTTGAAATGTTGAAACTTCTGCAAATAATGCTAATAGTGACAACAAAGTAAGTAATAAAAAGTTCAAAACTATTTTGGCAGTAAATGTTGAAAAACAGTCAATAAGAATAAACGATCAATAGTTAGATGTTTATTGTATCGAAAGTGAAATTATTAATCTAATTTTATACGAGAATTATGATTCATATATTTCAAGACAACTTTTGAAGAGTTTTAAAACGTTGACTATCTATAATCTGGAGTTCAGCCCCTTTAATGGTAGGAATTTATTTAAACTGTGCTAAACTATTATATTTTGATTTCAGAACAGGAGACAAGAGTTAGGCTAAATTGTGGTTTCATATTTACTTAACAAACGATGGACTTTTTTTGTTGCTGAAAACGGAATAACTGATATTTGCCGAAGGACTAAGCACCTGCACAACTCTAGTTAGCTCAACAATCGTATTCATTTATACTGACTAAATATATATATATATATATATAAATTAATCAGTGTAGAGATCCTTTTGTTATTTGTATAAATCAAAGAATAGAAAACTTAAAGAGAAAACAATGGAGGTGATTAAAAACAAACAAGTCTCATTGGCGTTGATACTCATCATTGTGTCGAAAAGAGTAATTTCAAACGAGAACCTAAAACCATCCACAGTTACAGACGGGTTCCCCTGTACTGATCATACAAATAACTCAAACTGTATCAATTCAAATAACTCGATGGTCAGTCCAACAACAGAAGCTCTTTTCACACGGACCCCGGAAAACAATAACATAGATTTTCAGTGGTATGTGCCAAATGCTGAGGACATTGCGAGGCTTTTAAACCTCCCGAAAACACAGGAATATCTCAATAGTTTCACTACACCGCTACAGAGGTTGGTCGTTGAAGGTACATTACGTCACTGTCCATACTTACAACTTTGTAACTTTTCGTTTGGCCTAATCCCAAATCCTTATTTGGGCGGACAGGAACCGTGCTGTAAAGCTTGTAATTGTACACCCGAATGTTTATTAAACGGGTTTTGTTGCCCGGATTATCCCGGAATTCAACTGGACAGCTTGTTTGGATCACCGATTTTAACTGTCGAAGAAACTTGTATGAATGCATATATTCGGCACCATGCTGCCCCCGGATTAAAAACAGATGATAAGGTGAAAGCATACCAGACATGTCCTCACAATACGGACGAACATCTTAACTTCCGGTGTTCAGGGCATTACGAATTGTTATCAAATATTACTCTTGATGACGTCATTCCTTTGTCGGACAACGTCACCCTGAAAACATATAGAAACAAATACTGCGCTATGTGTAATGAAGTTAATGTAGAAGGCTTGTCAAAATGGACAGTAAAGCTTGGCTGTCAAAGTCCTCCCGTGTTTTCATCCGAATCCGAGCTTCTGTCACTAATCCTCGGAGAAGTAGGTCAATGTGAGTTAATACTACACCCTCCACTCCATCTGGACCCTGAATATTGTACTAGCGCAATATCAAAATGCAACATGTCCGGAGAATGGACAGAGAGTGACCGTATTGTAGAAAGTGCTTGCGCTGGGTACGAGACTCGAATAACTGTTATGGTAGGCACTACCCAAGTAGATTATCAGAATCCATTCTGTGCGATGTGTAACGGTGTATGGCCATCTGCGGAAGAATTCATGTGTAATTATATTACTGGTGATCCCGGATTCCCTTACAGCTTCTCTGGACTGCTAAGAACACAGGTGGCAAATGATCAACTGGCGCCTGAAGTGAAAACATGCGAAAAGAAGTCAATGTTTGACGAAATAAAGGTAAGAGGGCATGAGTTTGAAGTGAACCCGTCTATGGGACAAAAGTACAAGTTGGCATTTCTGAACAGCTCAGATGCACAGGCTGATCTTGGTCCGTGACACTGTTTCAAAAAGTGAACGTGTACGTTTTAGCACGGACTGACTTAAATGTATATAAGAAGTATAATATAATAGTGTTTTAATACGTTAGACGATAATGATGACTAAGCATATTCAAAGTAGTGTATTTAAAGGAAAGAAACCGTTTTGATGAACATACGTTCTCTCTCTCTCTCTCTCTCTCTCTCTCTCTCTCTCTCTCTCTCTCTCTCTCTCTCTCTCTCTCTCTCTCTCTCTCTCTCTCTCTCTCTCTCTCTCTCTCTCTCTCTCTCTCTCTCTCTCTCTCTCTCTCTCTCTCTCTCTCTCTCTCTCTCTATCTATCTCTCAGACAGGCTAGCTTCCAGTACTCCGGGAAGTTATCCCAACCCCATACCTTGTTAAAAAATGTAAGCCAGATTTCCATGGCTGTCTCGGACATGTGTTTGAACATAGGGTACGCTATTTTATCTAGACCCGCGGCAGAGATTTTCGGCTACTTATGCAGTCTTTAATTCCCGAAGAGTGAAGTCTGAGTTAAGGGTTGGGTTCTTATCTTCTAAAAGCGGAGAGTCTATGAAAACTTTATGTTCTATTTCGAAATTCTTTTGATAGGCCAAAACTGATGGGTCAATATTCAACTCACTTGAGACTTTTGCATAGTGTGTGACAAGGGAATGTGCCTTGTCACGGGGGTAGTCGATACTCCTACATGTATGCTGTTGTTTAATACAGAGATTGGTGTAAATGATGATCCTTTAATTCTGCGAATCTTATCCCAAAATTCCCTGGAGATTTTCGGGTTTACTATGCATGATTCGCAGAATTCAGCCCAATTCTTAGTTTTACAGTCTAAAATAACCTTTTTGCACTGGGCTGATGCTTCTCGCAAATTGACCAAGTTGACTTCACTCGGAGATTTTTTAAGTTGTAAATTGCATGTTTTCTCTCCTTGACTGCATTTTCACACGATTGGTTCCACCACGGTACATTTTTTCTATTGATTTTAATTGGTTTGGAAGCCGGGATTGTTTCCCTTGCTATGGACAGGAATGTGTCTGTTATTGACGCCGCGTGGAAGCTCGGCGTCAGTATGGGATAGGTTTTAATTTTGTACCATGGGGTGACGTAATCGAAAAGGGAGAAACCAATGTTATTATTGTTAAAAATACCTCTGTTGTTTGTTTTAAAAAGACAACCCCCGATTCATCAAAGCTCAGAAAAAAGTTTCTGGCAATGTTTTTGCCTATTTACAATATTGAGATTTTAAAATAAATGGGTAATCTTTAAAAAAAAATACTGATGATTCATTTTAATTACTGCATATTACAGTAAAATTCTAGGACCTGTAAAAACAACGTTAACCCAACTATGCAATAGGCATGGCCGTAACGTGACCCGTTCTATTTGTAAATGCAGCATGTCATTGCTGGGGGATTTTGGTCATTCTTATTGAATAGACGACAAGGTGTCATCGGTTCCCATAGAGTAATTAAGTTGTCTCTGCTTCCTTCCGTTATGAATACTTCGCTGTTTTCACGATTTCATCCGATTTATTAATTCATTGGATTCGTACCCAGTTTTTCATGTTTCGTTCGAGATGAACGATATGTACCAACTGGTTTTCGCTATTTGCTCTTGGGGAACTTTTTTGTTTCAGTTTTCTACTTGCATGTTCAAAACGATTAAAGTGACATTACAAATAAACAAAACAGACTTAATAATGAATAATTATGAATAAATAGTTTGTATAAATATACTTCTCCCTCTCCTTCCAGAGCTTGTGTCACACTTAACTTATAACTAGAGGCAATAAACCTTAATATATGTTAATATATGTTAATATTTAAGCACGTATGTTTGTTTTTTATCTAATGGATCTAGTTAGAGGATTTAAAACAGTTTATTGGTGAACAAATACTTGAGAAACTTCAGCTTGTATGACACATTATAGTTGCAGTGAATGTTAAGCAAACCGTAAAACCAAATGGTTTTAGGACTAAACTTGTCATTTTCACGACTAAACTTCACATGCTGAATATCACAGATCGTAGTATAAAACGTTTAATCCCTACGTCAATATTGACCCTTTCTGCTTTTGGTATAGGCACATCTTGGCCTTCTTGTTTAAAATAAAGGGACATTTGGCCTTTTTGTTCGAAATATGTACATCGTGTCTGCTTGCACAGACTATTTAAATGTACTGAACTTCATGCTTCCTTTAAGTCATGCTTCAAAATCATGCGCGGCATCTTTGATGCATCAAAATTCTTCTTGTTTTCTTATTAAATAAGTTGATATTTTAATCATAGACATCTGCAATGGTAACCTCTCTCTCTCTCTCTCTCTCTCTCTCTCTCTCTCTCTCTCTCTCTCTCTCTCTCTCTCTCTCTCTCTCTCTCTCTCTCTCATCTCCCCCCCTTTCTCTCTCTCTCTCTCTCTCTTTCTCTCTTTTTCTCTCTCTCTCTCTCTCTCTCTCTCTCTCTCTCTCTCTCTCGATTCTCTCTCTCTCTCTCTCTCGATTCTCTCTCTCTCTCTCTCTCTCTCTCTCTCTCTCTCGATCTCTCTTATCTCTCTCTCTCTCTCTGTCTGTCTGTCTTTCTGTCTGACTCTCTCTCTCCTCTCTCTCTCTCTCTCTCTCTCTCTTTGCTCTCTCTCTCTATCTGTCTCTCGCGCGCTCTCTCTCTCTCTCTCCCCCCTTTCGCTCTCTCTCTCTCTCTCTATTTCTCTCTCTCTCTTTTCTCTCTCTCTCTCTCTCTCTCCCCTCTCTATCTCTCTCTCTTTTTCTCTCTCTCTCTCTTTTCTCTCTCTCTTTTTCTCTCTCTCTCTCTCTCTCTCTCTCTTCTCTCTCTCTCTTCTCTCTCTATCTTCTCTCTCTCTCTCTATGTCTGTCTGTCTGTCTGTCTGTCTGTCTGTCTGTCTGTCTGTCTCTCTCCCTCTCTCTCTCTCTCTCTCTCTCTCTCTCTCTCTCTCTCTCTCTCTCTCTCTCTCTCTCTCTCTCTCTCTCTCTCTCTCTCTCTCTCTCTCTCTCTCTCTCTCTCTCTCTCTCTCTCTCTAAATTATTAATAATCAAAAACATGTGTGTGGTTTTCTTTTATAGAAACGATGCCGAAATGTAACATGTGCATACCACCGTACTCTACGGTACGATCGATGTGAACTATTTATAGAGGTCTCGGATGTGATGGGTTACAGAATAAGCGGCCTTGTAGAACCAACCATAGACATTTATGTCGACCAGATCTACGACCTCTTACCTGAAATACGATATAGGATTGAAGACTACATCTCTAGTGTTTATATTGGAAGAATATGCTCCCGCTATACCATGATCATTGCAAATTATGTCTTTATAGAAAATGAGATTACTCTACTTGTTGAAAGCATCGAGTTCCGTTATGATGTTACAACACAATTTGATCACAACATCGACGAATTTGTTCAACACCTAAATAGCTTAAATGGTATGAATATTACGACGACGAACACAAGTCTAGGTGAAAGTGTTATGTTTCACCTGTTTCTGAAAGACGACATCAGGAACTATAGCACTATACCATATGATTTGTATACAAACTGGTCAATTGAAAGTTATACACCCGTGCCTATGCTGGATCTGCTAAGCCTATCATTTGAAGAGAACGGACGAATTGTCATACCATTCTTCACATGGAATGAAGATCCAAGTTCATGTTATCATCCAGGGATCATTAATCGACTGTTCGATCTCAATGCGTGTCCAATGTTCACTTTAAACACGACAGAGTTCGGCCTTATTGAGACACCACGTGGTATTAAGTACGAGCTCGATGATAACATAGTTATTGATATGTCCGAATACACACACACTCCGTTTGATATCTCAATGATTCGTTTATGTGTCGACACGTACAGACGTGTATTTCGTACAGAAGTCAAACGTAACGATGCTGGTGGTTTCACTGCAGAACTAATCGTATCTATCGTATCAGTTTCTATATCCATCATTTGTTTAGTTGTTTCATTATTCACGTATTTTTGGTTACCACAGTTACAAACACTTCCTGGTAAAAACAACATGGCTCTAATAACGTCACTCTTAATGGCCCAATCTATGTATCTACTCAGTAGTTATGGCAGACTCGATACGGCATCGTTGTCATGTAAGTTGGTCGGCGGCTTTACACACTTCTTCTGGCTTCTGTCTATATTCTGGATGAATGTTTGTACCTTCCATATGTTCCGTGTTTTGTTGAAAATGAGAGATGTATCTAGATCATCTTCTACAAAGAAACATGTTCATTATCATGTTTACTGTATCATCGTATCTATAGTATTTGTAACCGTCAATATCCTTATTACCATGGTAACTAGCGAATATACAGATGTTGGTTATGGTAACAACCGTTGTTATATCTCCTCACAAAGAATGATCGAAGTAACATTTGGTATACCGGCCGCCATAGTAGTTCTCGCCAATATGTCTATGTTTGTTGCTATTATTATAAAGATAAAACGAGCCCCCTCGGTCAGTAAGAACGTCAAACATGACAGGAACTATTTCTTTGTGTTTGCTAAATTGTCTACAATCACTGGTGCGACTTGGTTATTCGGCTTTGTGTATATGTGGACTGGTGTCACAGTATTTTCTTATATATTTATTATTCTGAATGGCAGTCAGGGATTATTCATGATGGTATCGTTTATTTGTAATGCAAGAACATTTGCCATGTTTACAGACAGGAGTAAGTCTTTACGAACGTCATCATTTGGTCAAAGCAATTCGTTGAAAATGACTACCATAAGTAAGTAAAACAGACACAAAGAATATTATACTTCAATTCAATTCAATTCAATCCCTTCATGGCAAACATCTACACTCTTTGTCTATGGCTATTTACAAAGTTAAAGAACATTTTTGCGACAGCCAAGTACTTTATAATATTATTATGACACATACGCAATGACAGTGCGTATGTTTGTGTGACTCTGAAAGAAAGATAAGGTCGACGTACAGGAAATCTGCAGCAGAAAAGATCTAGGCAAAAATGTTGAAAATATTTATGAATGTTAGCATAATTAAAAAAACATTGTGGCAATCAGGGGAATATCAGTCATTATGAGAACATTCTCCTTTTGCCACAATGTTTTCAAATCGAGCAACTGGATAAGGGTTAAATAACTGGACGAACTAACAGCTGTTTTACTCTAATTGGTAAAAGAGTCACATAATCCTGAATTGTTTCTGGCGTTGCTAGATTATATACAAATATGTATCAGAGAGTTGTCATATGGCCAATCCAGGATAGTCGAGATATTAAACACCGTCCAATAACGGGTAAAGAGACACTTGTCGTTTGCCCTTTCCAGGATAGTCGAGTTAATACAAATCGTCAAATAAAGGGTAAAGAGACCCTTGTCGTCTGGGCAATTCAGGATAGTCGATCTATAAAACATCGTTCAATAAAGGGTTAAGAGACCCTTGTCATCTGGGCAATCCGGAATAGTCGAGCTTTTAAAAATCGTCCAAAAAAGAGTAAAGAGACCCGTTTCATTTGGGCAATCCGGGGTAGTTGAACTATTAAAAATCGTCCAATAAATGGTAAAGAGACCCTTGTCGTCAGGGCAATCCGGGTTAGTTGAGCTTTTAAAAATCGGCCAAAAAGGGTTAAAAGGACCTTGCGGTTAAGGCAATCTGGAATAGTCGAGCTATTAAACATCGTTCTATAAAGGGTAAAGAGATCCTTTTAGTTTAGGCAATCCGGGTTAGTCGAACTTTTTATAATCGTCCAATAAAGAATAAAGAGATCCTTGTCGTGTGTGTAATCCCATCTTCGCAAGCCAAGGGTAGTTTGTCCATTACATTACCATAATAACTTATGGGAATGCTAATGTACGAAGTAGCATTGGCTTGCGAAAATTGGGTAATCCGGAATAGTCCAGCTTTTAAAAATCGTCAAAAAAAGAGTAAAGAGACCCTTATCGTTTGGGCAATCCGGGATAGTCGAGCTATTAAAAGTCGTCCAATAATAGTTAACGAGATCCTTGTCGTTTGGGCAATCCGAGATAGTCGAGCTTTTTAAAATCGTCCAATAAAGGATAAAGAGATCCTTGTGGTTAAGGCAATCTGGGATAGTCGAGCTATTAAGAAATAATTCAATAAAGGGTAAGGACCCTTTTCGTTTGGGCAATCCGGGATAGTCGAGCTATTTAACATCGCCCAATAAAGGTTAAAGAACCCTTGTTTTTTAGATTAAATCTCGTTCAATAAAAGGTTAAGAGACCCTTGTCGTTTGGGCAATCCGGGTTAGTCGAGCTTTTAAAAATAGTCCAATAAAGAGTTAAGAGACCCTTGTCGTTTGGGCAATCTGGGTTAGTCGTTTGGGCAATCCGGGATAGTCGAGCTATTAAACATCGTTCTATAAAGGGTAAAGAGACTTTTGCAAAATTGTTGTCAAATGTCGTTTGCTGCAAGTGCGTCAAAATGCGTCTATAGGTATGAAAGGCTAATTAATATATAGGACTATCGAAATTATTAGTTATTCCAGCAGTTATCTTCCTTATAATTGGTATCAGGCATTTTGACGTGACATTTATTCGCAACTATTCTATATATATATATATATATATATGTGTGTGTGTGTGTGTGTGTGTGTGTGTGTGTGTGTGTGTGTGAGAACTTGTGGCCAGACCCTTTTGCCTTTATATAATTGCTCAATGTATAAATATGAGCCGCTTCACGAGAAAACCAAGAGTGTGGGCTCGATCCGGATCAGCCTAAGCGTGCCGAGCAGGCTAATCCGGAAAGACGCTGTTCACCTTCTCTGGATTTTCTGTTGCAGGAATCATTAATTTATACCTCTATCCCCCTGAGACGGCATGTGTCGGCTCGGATTAGCCTGCACGGACGGCGCAGGCTGATCTTGACGATACATTCCGCAGAGTCCGTAATGTTTCTCGTGGAACGACTCATTAGTATATTTGTGAATATAACATGTTATTTTGGTAATAAACTATGTTTAAACAAAACCTCTGCAGAGCGGACATATCTTTAGAACGACAGATTACTGTTTACTCAGATCTGGCGAAATTTGATAGAAACGAAATAGTCTAGAAATAAGTAACAAAAACAAAACATTGAAATCATTGATGGGAAAAGGAGAAGTCACTCCAATGTCCTGTTCATGCAGAGATTGTCATCGTTGTGTGCATTCAAATGTTATTATTCATTGTTACAAGCCTGTTTAGATCAGGTTAATAATTTAATTAACCCTTTCTCACATACAACAAATCTGCAGCAGACTGTTTTGAAAACGTCATTGCAAAAAGATGGATACTTTCTAGAAATGAAGATATAATTCTGTATTAGAGTTGAAAACGTTGAAGCAAAATTACAATGCATTCAAAAGTCGTCTGCTGCAGTGAAAGGGTTAACCGCTTAAGGGCAGCACCCTTTCAGATGTGTTGCATTCTTTAAAAGTATCTTGGTAAACATACGGACAATATCCATAAACAATAGTCAAATGTTTTAATAGAGTTGAACACGTTGTGAGAAATGGAGTAATTGCTCATATTGATCAAATGCTACACTTGCCACAATGTTTTTAAAAGTCGTCTGCAGAAGAGACGTCAAAGGACGTCTGTATGTGGGAAAGGTTTAACTAATAACTTTTTTCTGATATGATTTGCATAAAAAAATGAATCCTTAGATTGGTAAAAGTTGAAAACAAAATTGCGAAATGTGCGAAGTTTAAAACTCTTTTTCTTCTTTCCCTCAATGTGTTGTTTAACTGTTATCTGCGGTCAAATTGTAATAAAAATATGCGAAAGCTTTTTCCTACGATTTCTGTTGCTTTCTTCCAATGTTATTTTACGACATTTTCAACAGTGTTTCAGCTTTATCACGGCGATTCTTTGGTATTCACCTGGATTCGTTATCTATCCTGACATATCAGACACACATAAACCCTAAAGAAGGTGTGTTTTTTATTTGGTGTTTTACGCTGCTTTCAACAAAGTTTCAGTTATATCAGTTACCAGCACTTCTGGTCCATTTATCCTGATACCAGCGAGTCAGTCGCAGTGCTAATAACCCACACTCATTGTGACAAATGTAAAACTCGCTCATCATGACTAATTTCAAAGTCTGTCTGCTGCACATGCGTCTGATGGCGTCTATATGTGGGAAAGGTTTTAATTCGAGTTCGTCGCGCGTCTTAATGACTTTCCGATTTGTCATCATTCAAAGTAAGATTACGGTATTAGTAGTGGGGCTACACTCCTAGTCTTTTTGGCAAAAGATTCCTTAGGATGTATTAAACATTTAAAACATAGGCGGACAGTGTTTTTAAAAGCCATCTGTTGCATAGGCGTCAGCTAGCGTCTATGCGTAGGAAATGGTCGTTTATTCCCGATTGTCCAACATTTTGATTTGTTGACGTATGTGCAGCAGACGGATTTTTAACAAGGGATAGGCTAATAATGTAAACTTGGAATAGGCAAAATAACCGGACTGTATTCTCACCTTTCCCTTACCCATCTTCACCCGTCCGTATTAAAGGTTAATAGCATTTTCAAAATGTGGGACAATCGGCAAGACACCTTATCATCATATCAATTTATAGATTGGAAAGGCACCAATGTCAATTAATTGGTCAGAAGGGACCCGACGCACTAAGCGGTTACGAGATAGTTCACACCCATCAAAGCCGTTTGACATGGAGTACCGACATGTTGATGCATATTGCCATCAATACGACACATTTTTATTTTATTCTAATGAAAGTTTACACGTTTTATTAATTATAATCTCAGTTTATGTATACATGACAATATGATAAAAGTAAGGATTATAATAATAATAAATATAAACTAGTCGTACAAAGCACAAAATGTAGCATATTTAACAATACAATATAGGTGGGAAAATCAAATAAAGTACCTGAAAAAGTGTTATACCCAAATGAAATCCTGTTAGCTCTTAAAACTTACTTACAAGAGAAAGTTGATGCAAGACATCACTGTCGCCGGAAAAGACTGCATTTATTTAGTTCTGTATTCTTGACTTTCATTAGTCTAAACATACACATAATGTTTTAATTAAGGATTTTGGAAATTCCACATACAAATTTCAGGATTTCTTTTGGTCAGGATTTTGGATTTTTTGTATTTGTCAATTAAATCACAACAAATACAGTTTGGGATTTAAATCTACATGCAATAAAAAGCTATTTAACCCTTTCCATGTCTTAAGCAACAAAGAAAACTTTTAAACGTTTAAAACATTGAGAAAACGGTTAAATTGCTGAAGACATGAACTTCCTCCTTTTTAATAATAATTATAATATAAGTATTTCACAGATGTTAAAATTTATCCTCATATGTCTAAACAGTAGACCACACTTGAAACACCATATTATCTTAATTGTGTATTTAAATCATTGATGCATACAATATATGTATGGCGCAAGAGAAATGCCAGTTGCGAGTCACATTACTATTTAAAAGGTGGCAAGTGGCATGGTGGTCTAGTGGTTAACACGCTTGACTGTCAATCCAGTTGTCTGGGGTTTCAATCCCGGTCCAGGTTCTTGATTTTTCTGAGGTGCTTTAAGTGGCTCCCACTCAACTAGAGGTCAAGTACTGGTCAATTCCAGGAATAAGTGCCTCGCGTGTATCGGTGCTTTACACTGAGCACGTTAAAGAACCAAGGGGTCTTTTCGGAAAGAGCTAGGGTATCGCACCCGGACTCCCTTGTATCTAATTATGTCTCTTGAATTTATCTGCACCTGCCAAATGTTTGTACACTATATAGTGTACATTACCAAATGGGCCTATAGAAGCTAGAAAGCTTATGCTCGATCAGAGCAAATGGTCTCTATAATTACATACATTACATACAAGTATGAAATTAATTGGGTGCGAAAGACCAGATTTTCTTTATTTCTAAAAGTATTGTTTTTCAGAGTTTGTTCTTTTCTTAATTTGTTTCAAGCCAAATCAACAGTTAATATCACATATATTTAATCATATAAGTGTGTAATATTAGCTATCTAACTGTAATATTAGGTGTTTGAGCATTCTTTCGAAATGTTGACCTCGTGTCAAGATCGAGTCGTTGTGACGTCGAAGAAAATGAATAAAAATCACGCAAAGCTTTAGTGCATGTTTAATTCGCTGCATTCGAGAAAAAAAAGCATTTCTATATATCATCTTTCTTTCTTCTTCATTCGGCCCATACACTCGTTACGTGACGTATTAGAAATCCATTTTTCGAGCGACACTTTTTGTCTGCATAAGTCAATGTCATGGAAGCGTTTTTCTAAGTTTACATTTTACTTCCGGTTACTTCCCTTTATATTTTGACAATATGAAACTAGGTCACGATCAACGTTTTTCAGAGCATACTTTATTTAGTTTAGAAACAGTTCCTAATATAGATATACATGGATTAACAATTTTAAATGAATTCTACACAAATCAAGACATCGTTTTGATCATGAAAACAGCATTTAGTAAGTTAAAATTGCTATTAAAAGGAGTATTCGACGTGATTTTTATCTCGATATTGACACGTAACAGTCTGCAGCAAGTCTAGCACGGACTTTTTTGTCTTCGTAACTAAGACAAAAAAACATAAATACGAGTCAAAATAAAGAAACTGCAAATACTTAAAACATCGGATTAATTATTTCATATTAGATGTGTCATAACAAAGTGTTTTTAAACAAACACAATTGTAATATGTTCAAGACATTTAAATTTGTTTTTTCCTGTTATAACTCGGCCTCCAATGTCATTTCCGAAAAGCTATTAAAAAAATAAGTTGCGGGCTTCTGCCCGGCGAGTAATGATTGCCTTTATGAAGGCACAACATTTACGATATTTCACAAAATTAGAAGTGGTTATATTCATAAGGCTTTTGATAAAATGGATGTTCGGACATTTGTAAAAAATATAATCAGTAAATCTAATCCTCTCCGAATTTTAGGAATTGCATTCTAATTAGTAACAAGAAGAATTTTGATGCAAAGCATTAAAGACGCCGCGCATGATTTTGAAGCATGACTTAAAGAAAGCAGATGCAGTTCAGTACATTTAAATAACCTGTGCAAGCAGACAGGATGTAAATATTTCGAACAAGAAGGCCAAATGTCCCTTTATTTTAAACAAGTAGGCCAAGATGTGCCAAGAATTAAACGTTTTATATACTACGATCTGTGTGATATTCAGCATGTGAAGTTTAGTCGTGAAATGACAAGTTTAGCCCTGAAACCATTTGGTTTACGGTTTGCTTAACATTCACCGCAACTATAATGTGTCATACAAGCTGAAGTTTTAAATCCTCTAACTAGATCCATTAGATAAAAATACACCATAGGTGCTTAAATATTAACATATATTAAGGTGTATTGCCTCTAGTTATAAGTTAAGTGGGACACAAGCTTTGGAAGGAAAGGGGGAGTCTATTCTCCTTCCAGTTTAGCAGAAGTATGATAGCAAAAACGTGAGTATATAAACAAAAAATATGAAGTAATTACAAAAAAAAGAAAGATATTTATGATCAAGATTGAGCATTATGAAAGTTCACATGTATAGTCAACATATAGCAAGAACTATTAAGTCTGTTTTGTTTTTGGTAATGCCACTTTAATCGTTTTGAACATGCCAGTAGAAAACTGAAAAATAAACACAAGAAAATTGTCAAGTCAGTTCCCCAAGAGCAAAGAACGAAAACCAGTTGGTACGAATCGTTCATCTTGAACGAAACATGAAAAACCGGTTACGAATCCAATGAATTTTAGAATCGGATGTAATCGTGAAAACAGCAAAGTAGTCATAACGGAAGAAAGCAGAGACAACTTAATTACTTAAGTACCGATGACACCTTGTCGTCTATTAAATAAGAATGACCCAAATCGCCAAGCGATGACATGCTGCATTTACTGTTTTTACAGTTTCTAGAATTATACTGTAATATGTAGTAATTAAAATAAATCATCATTGATTTTTTAAAGATTACTCATTTAGTTTTAAAAATCTCAATATTGTAAATAGGCAAAAACATCGCCAGAAACTTTTTTCTGAGCTTTGATGAATCGGGTTGTTAACCAAACTATAAAAAAAGCGTAGCTTAGGAAGCTAGGGGAAAGTTATTAAATACCTATTACATGTGTCTAAAGTTTTGTAATAACGGTAGAAGACATACGTATTTTGTATTTTGCTGTTTCTTAAATCCTTTTATACAAACTATTTATTCCATTTTTTTTTTTTTTTTTTTTCAAACATATAACAGTGTTTTTCTTAACAATAATAATGTTGTTGCTCCCTTTTCGATTACGCCACCCCATGGTAAACAATGAAAACCTATCCTATACTGACGCCGCGCTTCCACGCGGCGTCAATGAAACTCGTCCCCAATCGAGTTATTAAGGTTACACAAAGGACATGGTTTAGACCGGGTGTTATTTCTATTCCAGCTTGATATTTCAACTGGTAATCGGTTTTTCTAGTTGGGAATTTTATAATATATTTCAATATGGGGTGTTTTTAGCAAATATGGTTCAAAATCAAACGTTTTCTTGACTATTCAGGAAATTTGACATTTATTTGAGGTGTTCAATGTTGAGGGCCATTCGTTAATGAACAAGTCAGAAACGTTTTGTTGGAGCAATTTATGGTTTGGAAACAAGCGACTTTCCCATATATTTTAATGTCCACATTTAATGAGTATGTTTCTTACATATTTAATCCACAAGTATTTTGATTGTCTTGATTCTGGACAATTTAAAAAATTACTTAAATCAATATCATATATTAATGAAGGTGACTTAGCGTGCGTTGGAATAACGAGTTTAGGCCAAAACGTTATTTATACGAGTATCTATATCAACTGATAAAGGTTTTATGCCGGTGTTAGCGTACACAATGTAATTCGGCGTGCTGGATTTAAGACCTAACAATTGAGCCGTCCCGCGAAAAAACCAACAACATGGCCTCTACGTAATGTATCGACCCAGATCATCATGCGCAGTTCGTGCAGGCTAATCCGGGCCGACACATTCCGTCTCGAGGGGGATATAGGTATAAAGTAATGATTCCTCAAACAGAAAATCCACAGGAGGCGAAACGTGTCTGTCCGGGTTAGCCTGCGCGGCATGCTTAGTTAGATCCGGGTCGATACTTTACGCAGAGTCCACAATGTTGGTTTTCTCACGGGACGGCTCATATGTGTTTTAGATATCTAAGCTGAACCTTTACATTAGCCCGATTCAATAATTCCCGAGTTTGCACAAACATATTATCGTGAACGCGTATATTCTGAGACGGCGTACACTGTTCAGCTAAATGAGCATTTTTCCATATGCAGATACATTTAGATGATACATACTTATGAAAGCATTAAAGAGAACGGAGATATTGTCTCAACCAATATCCACTTTTCTAACAATGATTTCTACTCTGTTCCTACTTCCATAGGTGCCTATCTATAAGATGTTTTCAGAGCTGTAAGATAAAAAAGTATTTACGAAGGAAAGGTAACACATACTTCAGTTAATTAATTTTGAAATTATTTTACAGATCTATTCATAAGAATAACAGGATATCTTTTTATATAATCCATGTATATTTGAATCATACATATAATGTAAAATATATTCTACTAGAGGAAAAGTACCTGTCTGCGCATCTTTGCTATAGGATCAACACAATATACTGCTTTAAAGACGTTTCGTGAAACCTTCTATAACTTTAGCGAACATTTCAGAGAGAGATCAGACTGAACAGATACGATGGCTGATCTGGATCTACGCTGGTCGCAAATGCCGTAGGGTACGTTTTCGTATTAAGGACGATGATACCGTGTGTATGAATTCAGCGAGATTATGGTTAATTGGTTTTCCCTTCCCCCGTCGTCTCGGTGGTGTAGTTGTAGAGTGTCGCCTCGGTGGTGTGGTGGTAGAGTGTCGCCTCGGTGGTGTGGTGGTAGAGTGTCGCCTCGGTGGTGTGGTGGTAGAGTGTCGCCTCAGTGGTGTGGTGGTAGAGTGTCGCCTCGGTGGTGTGGTGGTAGAGCGTCGCCTCGGTGGTGAGGTGGTAGAGCGTCGCCTCGGTGGTGTGGTGGTGGAGCGTCGCCTCGGTGGTGTGGTGGTAGAGTGGTATTATAGGATGCGAGAGGTCACGGGTTCGATCCTCAGTCGGTTCATACGAAATGCTTTAAAAATGATAGTAATGTCTTCCCTCCTTTACGTTGAGGGTTGCGGGGATCGCCAAGGAGGGCAGACATTAGTACCATTTTTAAAGTCTTTCGAACGACCCGGCCGGGGATCGATCCCGCGACATGCGCACTGAGTCTGACGCAATCGGAACTTCTCGGGTAATTCCGTAATCCTTCATCATGAAGCATTCATCACCGAGATATTCCGAATGAGTCGGACGCTCTACCATTACACCACCGCTGCTGAAGTAATATCACCTGTATGGATATGAGCGTATTGCCTGCTATACTGACGAAATCACTCAGTTACCGTAAGTCAGTTGTTGATCTACGATGTCCTGTCTTGGTGGATCTCAAACGTAGAGTCGAATATTTCTTATTTTGTTATTTGTAAGGATCAATCCAATTGCTTAAATAGGACTACTTAAATGAATTATAAATTTATAAATCTTGACAGTCAACACAACGAATCAATTACAGAACAGTAATGATAATAACAATAGCTATGTCAATAACCCAACTGTACAAAGACACGGTCACCTAGTGGAGCGTAAAACTGTTTGAGTCTGGAGCGTGGGTGGTCGAGTTTGTATGACCTAACCATAAAGTTCATACTGTTTGACTTTTGTCTTTAAACATTGCGAATGTTCTCGCATTACAAATAAACGATACCATAATAAATAATCCCTAACTGGTATTCAGGGCCCCGTTTTATCAACGGTCCTAAGCCGGTCTTAGCCTAACACCGGTCCTAACACCAAAGTTAGGACCGAGTACCGTTTTATCAAAATCGTCGTAACTAAGACGTCGTAAATATTGGTCCTAACTTTAACACTGGTCGGGGGCAGTGTTAAGTCAGCATTTTGGTCGTAAAACTGGCGGCCGATTTTTTGTTTCTCTCGCTTCGAGAATTGTGTTGCCTTTTACTCAATAGTTATGCATGTTTCATGAGAAATATGCACATCGGGGGCGATTTATTGTTGATAAATTGTTAGGCGATGCCTTTTATTCATCCACAACGCTCTTGATCATCAACAATTCGCGGATCCAAAAATGCTGTAAACGAATCGTTAGCGAAAAACAACAGGTAAAATACTTTGCAACAAATTTCAAAATATTCCGCTCTATTTAAAATAATATGTGTACAGAATACTCAAGAGTATTTATGACTAATCAAATATCCAAGGGGATGTACTCATAAAGTTATAGAGCGCCTTTACACAGAAAATCGATCGAAGTGAAATCGGGGTTTTGCACGATGGAAAATCATAATAAATAATCCCTGACTGCCATTCAGAATGATAAATATATAAGAAAATACGGTGACACCAGTCCACATAAACACAAAGCCGAATGGCCAGGTGGCACCAGTGATTGTAGACAATTTAGCAAAAACAACGACATTGTTCCTCTCATGTTTGACGTTCTTACTGACCGAAGGGGCTCGTTTTATCTTTATAATGATAGTAACAAACATAGACAGATTGGCGAGAACCACTATGGCGGTTGGTATACCGAATGTTATTTCGAGCATTCTTTGTGAGGAGATATAACAACGTTTGTTACCATAACCAAAATCTGTATATTCGCTAGTTACCATGGTAATAAGAATATTGACGGTTACCAATAATGCAGATACTATGATACAGTAAACATGATAATGAACAAGTTTCTTATAGAAGATGATCTAAATGTAACTCTTGTTTTTATCAAAACACGGAACATATGGAAGGTACACACATTCATCCAGAATATAGACAGAAGCCAGAAGAAGTGTGTAAAGCCGCCGACCAACTTACATGACAACGATGCCATATCGAGTCTTCCATAACTACTGAGTAGATACATAGATTGGGCCAGTAAGAGTGACGTTATTAGAGCCATGTTGTTTTTACCAGGAAGTGTTTGTAACTGTGGTAACCAAAAATACGTGAATAATGAAACAACTAAACAAATAATGGATATAGAAACTGATACGACAGATACGATTAGTTCTGCAGAGAAACCAACAGTAACTGTATGGTTGGCTTCTGTACGAAAAACATGTCTGTATGTGTCGACACATATTCTTATTACATAAGGTTTTATGTCATCGTTAACATACTCAGATAGACTAAGGATTATGTCCTGATTTCCTTTATAAATGATACCTCGTGCTGTCTCAATCATTCCATATTCGTTCATGTCGATGGAGAACATTGGGCACGACCTCAACTTCAAAAGTCGTTGCATTATTCCTAAATCGAAACAATAATCATAATCTTTATTCCAGTTAAAATATGGAATAATTGATGTACCATTTTGAACCACCACCAAAGACAACAGTTCTGGTAAACTGACTGGCATAGGTGTCCAAACTGTCAAGTTCTGATACTTTTCGTATTGAATTTCGATACTCTCATACCTTATTTCATCTTTCAAATAAACCGTAAACGTTATTTTCTGTCCTACACTCGTGTTCAAGCTCATGTTCAACCTTTCTATGCTCATCAAACTTTTAACTACATCGTCTATAATGTACATGTCAAACGGAACAACATCATACCGGAAGTGGATACTGTCAACCATTAAATTGACGTCATTTTCGCTCGAATTATTTTGAGAAATTATAATTGCTCGTCGACTGCAAACGTACCCTATTATTAATTTGTTTATGACATCTTCAATCCGTAATCTGAGCAGAGGCATGTGCTTATAGACTTCACGGAGGTCAAGATCTGTAGATGGTCGTACACGTGATGTCACCCTGTAAATTATATTCTCTGTAGATTCTATGAATAGTTCACAGCTGTCGGTCGTGAAAAAGCGGTGATATGAACATGAAACGTTACGACAGCGTTTCTGAAATAAAAAAAGAACAAAAAACAATAGCCGAATTATAAAACTCTGAAAGTTGCTTTTAAGACAATTTCAAATATAATGGATGTTTAAACAACTCGACAATTTGCAACATGTTCACCATCTGGGACAAAAGCAAAAATTAATAAATGAACAATTCTCTATGTTACATAATGTATTTTTCTGATGCTTTTTAACCATTGCCATCATGTAATAATCACTTTCTGATGCATCTGCAGCAGTGTTTACAAAGACGTCTGCTGCAGACTTGTTGTATGTGGGAAAGGGTTAACTTGATCGGTTTAAAATTAGCATGGATGTGAGATTATCAGGAAATCTACGAAGTAGCTTTATTTAATCTCTGTTGTTGTTTTTGTGTATTTTGTCTTTTTGTTCGGGCGGTCTAAAAATGAGCTATAACACTGTCTGATGGGAAAAAAACATGTCAGAACACAGAAATAAATGAATTCATATACATTAATTCAAGCTGTTCCACGATCCGTCTATACTTTAACGAGTTATTTACCAATTATAATACAGATAAAACCGCTTGGCTCACAATTCCTATGTTAAACCCTGAAGTATGTTTCGAGGACCATTTGGAAGACGGCGTAAAATATAAATTTGTCATTTATATAACAAAATTAAATAAATAAAAAATAGTTTATTTCAATGTCAGAACGATATAAAGATACCCGTTGTGCTCTTTCCCTTCAATCATAATGACTCGTGAACATATGACGTTGTCTCCAAACAAAGATTGATTGATTGTTTGTTTTTTTACGCCGCTTTCAACACTTGTTCAGTTAAATCACGGCGTTTCCTGGGTAAGTTACCAGTACATAAGATCTATTAATCCTGACACCAACCAGTAAGACGTAATGCTAAGCCTGTAACCCTGAGCGCCGAGGACGACAGCAAATTCTACCATATTTAAAGTATTTGGTATGGCCCAGTCGGGGATCGAACACGCGACCTCCCGCACCGAGGCTGACGCTCTACCACTACACACCGAGGCGGTTATCTTCACATAAAGAAAACCGTAATTCGATCCTAATACTTCATAGAACTTATGGTACCAGTACAAGTATGTAGCTTGCTCCTGTATTCAGAAGTAATGTTCTAGCGTGTTGAAGGAATATATACACGTGACGTCTGTCAACATGTTAGTAAATAAAAGCGTGAAACACGAGGACAGATAAGTGATTGCCAGTTAAAGCAAGTGACACAACATTCAAAACGTTCGGAATTTCATACCTGTACATCGTCAAACATAGAATCCGGGCCACAACTCTCAGACACTGGTCGTTGTCCGTCATTCTCTAAAGAATCCAAGCGGAGCAACCCCGAGAAGGTAAATGGTGTACCAGGCTGTTCATTATTTACACTGCACAGGTAAATAGATGTTGCGAAACCGTTACAAACTGAACAGTGGATGTTTTTAAACATAATCTCGGACGAGTTATGTACAACAGTAAAGAACAATTCGTATCCCGCACATGCTTTTGACAGGTGAAGATCGAACTCTTTATTTCTGTACGTTTTTAAGGTTACGTTGTCAGTGACCGGAATGATGTCACCAAAGGTAACATTCGAAAACAGTCGGAAATCACCACTACATCGGAAATGAAGACGTTTGTCCGATGACGAAGGACAAGTCTCGTAGGCTTTAACAAGAAGTGTTGTAACGTTGATACTTTGATGCCCTATGCTCGTCGCCATGTACGTTTCAACAACCTCTGATTCCGGCAGTTCAAACACGGTGTCCAGCTTAAAGCCGGGATAATCCGGACAGTAATTTCCGGATTAAACACAATCGGGAGTACAATAACACTGTGCACAACATGATTCGGATAGTTCCCCTGTATTTACTGGAAGATCTACACCAAATGAAAAATTACATAGTTTAATGTATGGACAATTGCGTAATGTCTCCAGCACTATCATTTTCTGTACATCGTCCGAGAATCTTCCAGGTACTTCTTTGTTTCTAGTTGTGTTAGGTACGAAGTCACGTCCGTCGAATTAAGTACTGTACCTTCCCCATAGTCATAATAGTAGTCTGGAGGAGCCGGTGGTAAAGCAGGGGGGGGGGGGGGGGGGGGGCTGTATTGTAGATAAACTGTCTGTTATATCATTTCCAACATATGTGTCATTTGTACTAACACTGTCGTCGCTTAGAAATATGTCTGTAGTGCTTAATAGTTCCCGATTCGTATATGGAAGGATACTTTTTGAAAATGAAAAAATTGTCGTCAGAATAAATAATCCTTTGTTAGTAAACTTCATTTTGTTTTTCCAACTTTAAATTGAGAAATATTATTTTTATGTATTTTATTTTAAATCTCACCCAATAAAGTGTTGATATACTATACTTTTTCCAACTATAAAAATATATATAATTTATTTATTTCAACAAATACACTGTTCTCTTTCTCCATTATGTGCCTGTACTAATGGAATACCGTATACATTGCTGGTGTTAATATACCGGTATTTAGCCATTTTGCCGCGTAAGGTTAGGTTCTAATGCATCCTCGTTTTGGCATAACATGGGATAGGAGTAAAACCCGATTAACAACATTTCTAGTTTTTCGTCCGACAGTACAACATCTATGACTCCTGAATGTGTAGGCGAATAGTGAATGCAAAGGATCCTCCATATCAAGGTAGCCTGGCAATGTAACCAGATCCCATGTTCCATGACGTGGCTGATGTATAATCGGCATTGACCAGACTGTCATTTAAAAAGATACCCTGACCGCTATTTCTCTTTCGTATTCGAATATCAGAACATGATCAGGAAAACATATAGAACATGGCAGAAGCTTCAAATCGTTGCGTATACATACATAAGATTGGTAGTAACAGATCTAGAAAAGACTGCACGGATTTGCAGACTTTTCAGATCGTTAGCTGATTGCCTTTACGCCACGGAACTTTTACAAGTGATTCAACTCAAGGCTAGAGATACTTATGGTCAATAATAGACAGCGACATTTTACGATTACATTAATTTATTGGAAATCAAACCTTGTTCATTTTGGGATTTGGACAGTTTTCACTAAATATGGCGTGCTTTTATATATAAACATTTGACCCCGCATCTGACCAGAAAGGGCGGAGTAAACTGTGAGTTCGAGTCCAAGCTCGACCAACATTCTTTCCGACGTTTGACAAAAGTCACTGTGACGAGCGTCATACGTCTGGCACCAATGGGCTTGCAGTCTATGTGGAAAAGCAGCCAGTTGCTTGGAAAGTATGTTGTGTGGAGTACTGGTGTGAGAAAGCTAGGAAACACAGATGAACTAGCCGCCATGTTATGACTGAAACATTGTTGAAAATACGTTAGGCCCACATCAATTACCAATCAAAAGTGTGTATCTGTACAATACATGAGAATACTTTGAATGATTGGCGTGAACAAAATGCCGATGACATTGAAAATATTAAACATACGAAGGCCAGTGACATATCATATGGAATGCCTTTCGTAATACGCCTGCACATTCCCCTTCTTACTGATGTCATTTGATTAATTACCATGGATTATTCATATCTAATCAATTTATCGTCCAGATTAGAAACGCTTCTGTTTAGGCGTACTTTCATTAAAAACTATAAAAACTATAAACTAGATATTAATCGTTTTGTTTCATTGATTATATATATCTCCCTGATCGACGAGCGATGGGGTGAGCGATTAGTAATCCTTTCCTACATACAACAAATCTATAGCAGCCGACTTTGAAAACATCTTATCAAAAATGTGAAAAATCTCCATTAATGACAGTTTAATTATTAAATATGATGGAAAACTTTGTGACAAATGGTGAAATTGTTCATCGTGAGCAATTTCACCTTTGCCACAATGTTTTCAAAAGCCGTCTGCTGCAGCGGCGTCTGAGGGTGTCTGCACGTGGTAAAGGGTTAATGTTTACTGTATCGTGATGATTATAATAACAGCAACAGAGACAGTGTATGCAAGAATGGGGTATCATGACTTAATAACGTGGGACAAAAGCTCATTCTAGAGCTATATCCGCACATCGAAAGATTCACAGCAGTAACATAGTTTTGTTTTAATGGGAGTTGACGCCGTTCTCAACACTAGTTTAGATCTCCCTCGGTCTGCAGGGAGATATCCCACTTGGTCTGCAGCGATCTACTCTCGTCGGTAGAGGACGGGTTTTTTAACACTGTTTTTTTTTACTTGAAATCCCTGTAGCGCTCGAGAAATCAGACAGTCTGGAAGCGGTCTGAAAGAGTTGCGCTCTGGTAAATACTCACTGTTTATACCTAAGCTGCTGATATCGTACTTCTATCGTGCTGCGAGCGTGCCCGGTAGAACATTGTCGGCTATACGTCAAGTAGAAGTCGGATTAAGGTTGAGAAAGGGTTAGGCTGGTCATGATCGGATAGACACCTGGAAGGGGTATGGTAGAGGTCGAGAACCACTCGGAATGTGTGTCGGCAATCGGTCTTGAAGTGGTATGGAAGTGTCTTGTTCGAGCTTGGAACAGTTTAGTTTAAACATATTTAATTCTCATATATTTTTACATAGTAGGTTACATCAAGAAATATACAATGTAGAAATGGATTGGACCGAAAGCTCATAGCTTATTGAAGGTCCTCTCCAATAAAGAATAATTTACAGGAAGCACGGTGAATATTTAACATGTGCAGAAAATATCAGCTTACTTAAGCTTTGTAATTTATAATACAAGAAACAGATACATAAAAGAGAGTGGAGAGAGAGAGCAAGGAAGGAGAAAGAGGAACAGTTTGATCTCCGTTGGACCTCCGTTAACGCTACCCGGCAAGTTGTGAGAATAGCATAAACAAGAAAGCTAAACCTGTCTGAAATCGAGAATAAATGTCAATGTTAGTTAATCAATTCGACCAATTTTGAACTGTACTGGCGTATGATGCATAATAGAAATTCTGTTTTGAGTGGATTTGACGATTACATTATCGCTTATGCAATGGAATGATTGTTATCAGAGAAAATTGCATTAATGATTAAACACCAATATTATAGCATCCGATTAACATCACTTAGGGCATTCATGACAAGTGAATGTGCACTGACTTTATCAATACAGTAATTTATTTAAAAAAAACCGATTTGAATTCAATATATAAATGATCACAATATTTATCTAACTACATTTAAATATGCCTTTGTTAAATAATAACGTGGAGTTACCTATGTTGAGCTCAAAATCGCTGGATTGGCGGGGTAGGTAGACAGAATTTATGTATTTTCAATATGTTCTTGTTAATCGGAATTTAAACAATATCAACTTTGTAGCGTATGATTATCTCTAAATTTATTCATTGCATCAATGCATGTCAAAGTCATCGTGTGTTTATAACCAATTATCTTCTATATAGCCAGTGAGGTTTGTCGCTCAGTTTCCTGTCGTGTCATACCAATGGAAGATGTCGCTATTCCTTGACGCATTTGTTTTGTTTGATTGTTTTATGTTTACGCCGCTCTAAACAGTCTTCAGTTATATCATGGCGTTTACTGGGTACTTTACGAGTACTACTTGTCCAATTATCCTGATTCCAGCGAGTCAGTCGTATTGCTAACTCCGCAAACCTGATAGCTAAGGAGGAGAACCATAACTTTGACCAGCCGGGGATCGAACCGGCCTCTCGCACCTAAGGAGACGCTCTACGACATCGCCTCCGTGGCGGTTCATTGCCGGTTATAATCGCGCGGATAGTGGTAATATTGATGCTCCGGCTTGGGGATCACATCATACACAAAACTGGTGTTTTACGCCGCTTTAAACTATCCAAGGCGTTTCCTGGGTAAGTTACCAATTCTACTGGTCGGCTTATCCTGACACCAGTCAGTTAGTCGTAATGCAAACCCCGCAACCCTGATCGCCAAGGATGGAAAACCATAACTTTGACCAGCCGGGGATCGAACCCGCGGCCTCTCGCACACAAGGCGGCGCTCTACGAAATCCCCACCGTGGCGGTTCATTGCCGGTTATAATTGCGTGGATAGTGGTAATATTGATGCTCCGGCCTGGGGATCACATCTTACTCATAACTGGTGTTTTACGCCGCTTAAACAATCCAAGATGTTTCCTGGGTAAGTTACCAATTCTACTGGTCGGCTTATCCTGACACCATTTAGTTAGTCGTAATGCAAACCCCGCAACCCTGATCGCCAAGGAGCGAAAGCTATTACTACCATTTTAATATATTCGGTATGACCCGGCCGGAGATCGAACCCGTGACTTCCCGCACCCGAGGCGGACGCTTTTCATTACACCACATAGGCGGTTAAACGGTAAATTAAACACCATCGAAATAAATAACGAAACAAATAAATACAATGATCGTAAAGGTTGCATTCTTGTGACTTATGGACTGTTCGACACTTGCTACTTTCCTCTACACAGACCTACTATGACGCATAGAGCTGCAGCATAAGACTTTCGAAAACAGTGTGACAAAGGGAGAACTTGCTAAAAAACGAGCGATTTCTCCTTTTGCCTCAATATTTTCAACTTGTTTCAATAATTATAATTTCATTTAAAGTTAGTTCCGTAATTTTACTGAGATGTGTTTTAATCCGTCTGCCGCGTATATCTTGCATGCGAGAAAGGATTAAATAAGCGCATTTTCGTATATTCATATTATATGTCTTACGATAATAGAGTCATTTAGTATTCAAGAACAATTAGAAGAAGAAAGCTATAAGGAATCTGTCCTAAATTCTAACAAAACACACAAAAGTTAAGCTTTCTTGTGAAATGGTCCAATGTATGATAATTGCCGAGTAAATTATTCACAAATGTCAAACTTTATTGGTATATAATGATCCGTGTTATACTTAGTAAAACATTTCGTTTGTTATATTGGATCTACGCCACTGCTTTACACGTTAGTATGGTATTATAAATAAAATACACGTTTACATATACAATGCATTTGTTTATTTATTTATATATCTGTTTATTAACTTATTCATAATTTATCTTATTTTCACTATATTTTCTTCTTTAGTGGAAAAATTTGCATACATTATTTATTCATTCCGGATTCGACAGATTCTCTTTTCCACTTGTAGACGCAATCTGACACCTCTGCAACCCTCAACCTTTGAAGACATTGTGGAAAAAAGGAGAAATTGCTCATGATTATATTCTCCTTTTGCAACACAGCTTTGTCGAATTTATTCAATGATAATATTTTCATTATAAAGATATTAAGTATTCGTTCAAAGTCGTCTGAAGCAGATATGTTGTATTAATACGAATCTACAGTTTAATGGTGCTGAACTCCAGATGGAGATCGAACATTTAAAAATGTTGGAACTTCTGCAAATATTGCTAATAGTGACAACAAAGTAAGTAATAAAAAGTTCAAAACTATTTTGGAGGTAAATGTTGAAAAACAGTCAATTGTAAGTCATGAAAATGTACTAAATTTGGTTTACTGGAATTGTCTACCGTGTAAAAATGAAGAATAAACGATCAATATTTAGATGTTTATTGTACTCGAAAGTGAAATTATTACTCTAATTTTATTCCGGAAATATGATTCTAATATTTCCTGTCAACTTTTGAAGAGTTTTAAAACGTTGACTATCTATAATCTGGAGTTCGGCACCTCTAATGGTAGGAATTTATTTAAACTGTGCTAAACTACTATATTTTGATTTCAGAATAGGAGACAAAAGTCAGGCTAAATTCTGGTTTTAAATTTACTTTTTTCTTTGCTGAAAAAAGGAATGACTGATATTTGCCGAGGGACTAAGCACTTGCAAAACTCTAGTTAGCTCAACAATTGTATTCAATAATATTGACTAAATATATGTATATATATATATTAATCAGTGTATATATCATGTTGTAATTTGTATAAATGAAAGAATTGAAAACTTAAAGAGAAAACAATGGAGGTGATAAAAAACAAACAAGTCTCATTGGCATTGATACTCATCATTGTGTCGAAAAGAGTAATTTCAAACGAGAACCGAGAACCATCCACAGTTACAGACGGGTTCCCCTGTACTGATCATACAAATAGCTCAAACTGTATCAATTCAAATAACTCGATGGTCAGTCCAACAACAGAAGCTCTTTTCACACGGACCCCGGAATACGATTTAATACATATTCAGTTGTATGTGCCAAATGCTGAGGACATTGCGAGGCTTTTAAAGCTCCCGAAAACGCAGGAATATCTCAATAGTTTCTCTACTCCGCTACAGAGGTTGGTCGTTGAAGGAACATTACGTCACTGTCCATACTTACAACTTTGTAACTTTTCGTTTGGCCTAACCTCAAATCCTATTTTTTGGGGAAAGGAACCGTGCTGTGAAGCTTGTGATTGTACACCCGAATGTTTATTAAACGGGTTGTGTTGCCCGGATTATCCCGGATTTCAACTGAACAGCTTGTTTGGATCACCGAGTTTAACTGTCGAGGAAACATGTATGAATGCATATATTCGGCACCATGCTGCCCCCAGATTAAAATCAGATGATACGGTGAAAGCATACCAGACCTGTCCCCACAATGCGGACGAACATCTTAACTTCCGTTGTTCAGGGCAATACGAATTGTTTTCAAATATTACTCTTGATGACGTCATTCCTTTTTCGGACAACGTCACCCTGAAAACATATAGAAACAAATACTGCGCTATGTGTAATGACGTTAAAGTAGAAGGCTTGTCAAAATGGAAAGTAACGCTTGGCTGTCAAAGTGTTCCCGTGTTTTCCTCCGAATCCGAGCTTCTGTCTCTAATCCTCGGAGAAGTAGGTCAATGTGATTTAATACTAAACCCTCCACTCAATCTGGACCCTGAATATTGTACTAGCGCAATAACAAAATGCAACGTGTCTGGAGAATGGACAGAGAGTGACCGTAATGTAGAAACTGCTTGCGCTGGGTACGTGACGCGAATAATGGTAGACAATACCCGAGTAGATTATCAGAATCCATTCTGTGCGATGTGTAACGGTGTACAGCCATCTGCGGAAGAATTCATGTGTTCTTCTATTTCTATTGATTACGGATTCCCTTACAGCTTCTCTGGACTGCTAAGAACACAGGTGGCAAATGATCAACTGACGCCTAAAGTGAAAACATGCGAAGAGAAGTCAATATTTGACGAAATAAAGGTAAGATGGCATGCGTTTGAAGTGAACCCGTCTATGGGACATCAGTACAAGTTAGCATTTCTGAACAGTTCAGATGCACAGGCTGACCTTGGTCCGTGACACTGTTCCGAAAAGCGAACGTATACATTTTGCACGGATTGACTTAAATGTATATAAGAAGTATAATATAATAGTGTTTCATTACGTTTAGACGAGAATGATCTCTCTGTCTCTCTCTCTCTCTCTCTCTCTCTATGTGTCTCTCTCTCTATCTCTGTCTCTCTCAGAGTGTGTGTCTCTCTCTCTCGCTATCTCTCTTTCTCTCTCTCTCTCTCTGTCTCTCTCTGTCTCTCTCTGTCTCTCTCTGTCTCCCTCTGTCTCCCTCTCTCTCTCTTTCTCTCTCTCTCTCTCTCTCTCTCTCTCTCTCTTTCTCTATCTCTCTATCTTTCTATCTCTAAATTATAAATAATCAAAAACATGTGTGTGGTTTTCTTTTAGAAACGATGCCGAAATGTAACATGTGCATACCACCGTACTCTACGGTACGATCGATGTGAACTATTTATAGAGAGCTCGGAAATGATGGTTTACAGAATAAGCGGCCTTGTAGAACCAACCATAGACATTTATGTCGACCAAATCTACGACCTCTTACCTGAAATACGATATAGAATTGAAGACTACATCTCTAGTGTTTATATTGGAAGAGTATGCTCCCGCTATACCATGATCATTACAAATGATATCTTAAGAGAAAATGAGATTGAAGTATTACTTGTTGAAAGCATCGATTTCCGTTATGATGTTGCATTAAATTCTGATCATTACATCGACGAGTTTGTTCAACACTTAAATAGCTTAAATGGTATGAATATTACCACGAACACAAGTCTAGGTGAAAGTGTTATGTTTCACCTCTTTCTGAAAGACGACATGAGGAACTATAGCACTATACCATATGATTTCTATAAAAACTGGTCAATTGAAAGTTATACACCCGTGCCTATGCTGGATCTACTAAGCCTATCATTTGAAGAGAACGGGCGACTTGTCATACCATTCTTCACATGGAATGAAGATCCAAATTCATGTTATACTCCAGGGATCAGACTTTTTGATCTCAATGCGTGCCCAATGTTCACTTTAAACACGACAGAGTTCGGCCTTGTTGAGACACCACGTGGTATTAAATACGAGAACGATCAGAACATAGTTATTGGTCTGTCCGAATACACACACAATCAGTTTGATATGTCAATGATTCGTTTATGTGTCGACACGTACAGACGTGTTTTTCGTACAGAAGTCAAACGTAACGATGCTGGTGGTTTCTCTGCAGAACTAATCGTATCTATCGTATCAGTTTCTATATCCATTGTTTGTTTAGTTCTTTCATTATTCACGTATTTTTGGTTACCACAGTTACAAACACTTCCTGGTAAAAACAACATGGCTCTAATAACGTCACTCTTACTGGCCCAATCTATGTATCTACTCAGTAGTTATGGCAGACTCGATACGGCATCGATGTCATGTAAGTTGGTGGGCGGCTTTACACACTTCTTTTGGCTTCTGTCTATTGTCTGGATGAATGTTTGTACCTTTCATATGTTCCGTGTTTTGTTGAAAATGAGAGATGTATCTGGATCTTCTTCTACAAAGAAACATGTTCATTATCATGTTTACTGTATCATAGTATCTGCACTATTTGTGACCGTCAATATCCTTATTACCATGTCAACAAGCCAATATACAGATGTTGGTTATGGTAACAACCGTTGTTATATATCCTCACAAAGAATGATTGAAGTAACATTTGGTATACCGGCCGCCATGGTGGTTCTCGCCAATCTGTCTATGTTTGTTGCTATCATTATAAAGATAAAACGAGCCCCTTCGGTCAGTAAGAACGTCAAACATGAGAGGAACTATTTCGTTGTTTTTGCTAAACTGTCTACAATCACTGGTGCCACCTGGTTATTCGGCTTTGTGTATATGTGGACTGGTGTCACAGTATTTTCTTATATATTTATCATTCTGAATGGCAGTCAGGGATTATTCATGATGGTATCGTTTATTTGTAATGCGAGAACATTCGCCATGTTTAAAGACAGGAGTAAGTCGTTACGAACGTCACCATTTGGTCAAAGCAATTCGTTCAAAATGACTATCATAAATAAGTAAAACAGACACAAAGAATATTATAATTCAATTCTATTCAATCCCTTCATGGCAAGCATCTACACAATTTGTCTATGGCCATTTACAAAGTCGACGTTAGTAGATATACAATATAACTTTCAAAGCATTTAATCCTTTCCCTCATCCAGGAAATCTGCATTAGAAGACTTTGAAAAGATCTAGGCAAAAATGTCGAAACTACTTATTAATGTTAGCATAATTAAAATACATTGTGGCAATCGGGGGAAGATCGGTCATTATAAAAAAATCTCCTTTTGCCACAATGTTTTCAAAACGCGACAGCAACTGGATAAGGGTTAAAGAACTGGACGGGCTAACATCTGATTGGTCTAATTGGAAATATAGTCACATAATCCTGAATTGTTTCTGGTGTAGCTAGATTATATACAAATATGTATAAGAGAGTTGTCATATGGCCAATCCAGGATAGTCGAGATATTAAACATCGTCGAATAAAGGGTAAAGAGACACTTGTCGTTTGGACAATCCAGGATAGTCGAGCTATTAAAAATCGTCAAATAAAGGATAAACAGACACCTGTCGTCTGGGCAATCCGGGATAGTCTAGCTATTAAAAATCGTCCAATAAAGGTTAAAGAACCCTTATCGATTTAGCCATCCAAGATATTCGAGCAATTAAATATCGTTCAATAAAGGGTTAAGAGACACATCTCAATTGGACATTCCGGGTTAGTTGGGCTTTTAAAAATCCTTCAATAAAGGGTTAAGAGTCCCTTGTGGTTAAAGAAATCTGGGATAGAGTTATTAAAAATCGTTCAATAAAGGGTATAGAGACCCTTGTCGTCCGGGCAAACCGAGATATTCGAGCAATTAAATATCGTTCAATAAAGGGAAAAGAGACCCTTGTCGTTCGGACAATCCGAGATATTCGAGCAATTAAATATCGTTCAATAAAGGGAAAAGAGACCCTTGTCGTCCGGGCAATCCGGGTTAGTTGAGCTTTTAAAAATCGTCCAAAAAGGATTAAGAGGACCTTGTGCTTAAGGCAATCTGGAATGGTCGAGCTATTAAACATCGTTCTATAAAGGGTAAAGAGACCCTTTAAGTTTAGGGAATCCGGGTTAGTCGAACTTTTACAAATCGTCCAATTAAGGATAAAGATATCCTTGTCGTGTGGGTAATTCGGAATAGTCGAGCTTTTAAGAATCGTCCAAAAAAGAGTAAAGAGACCCTTGTCATTTGCGGATTCCGGGGTAGTTGAACTATTAAAAATCGTCCAATATAATGGGTAAAGAGACCCTTGTCGTTTTGGCAATCGGGATAGTCGAGCTATTAAACATCGTCCAATAATGATTAACTGAGATCCTTGTCGTTTGGTCAATCCGAGATAATCGAGCTTTTTAAAAAAAACGTCCAATAAAGGGTAAAGAGATCCTTGTTGTTAATGCAATCTGGGATAGTCGAGCTATTAAACATCGTCCAATAATGATTAACGAGATCCTTGTCGTTTGGTCAATCCGAGATAATCGAGCTTTTTAAAAAACGTCCAATAAAGGGTAAAGAGATCCTTGTTGTTAATGCAATCCGGGATAGTCGAGCTATTAAACATCGTCCAATAATGATTAACGAGCAATCTGGCATAGTCGAGCTATTAAGAAATAATTCAATAAAGGGTAAGGGACCCTTTTCGTTTGGGCAATCCGGTGTGGCGTGAAATTTGTTCTCCCGTTGTGGGAGTTCTCATACGTGGTATATGTTCTCCCATGGTATATGTTCGCAGATAAATATAAGAAAGATCGTTTAAACTACATCGAGTAAACAGACGACAACATTTCTTTGTTGGGGTCAAGGAAGTCTTTTGCAAGCGATCCTTGAAGTCACTAATGCTATGATTCTCGTTTTCAGACTGTGTACTCATTTTAAATCTTGAAGAAGTGAGAACTTTTACAACAGCCCGCCAAACCGGAAGCGGTAGTGCACTTATACGCATGCGCACACCGAAATGAGAACTCCCACAACAGGAGAACGAATTTCACGACTATGGCGTGAAATTTGTTCTCCCATTGTGGGAGTTCTCATGTGCATGCAATTGAGAAATTTTACATCAGCCCGCCAGAACGGAAGCGGGAGTGCAATCATACGCATGCGCTCACCGAAATGAGAACTCTCACAACGGGAGAACAAATTTCACGCCACACCGGGATAGTCGAGCTTTTAAAAATCGTCCAATAAAGGGTAAAGAGACACTTGTCGTTCGGGCAATCCGGGATAGTCGAGCTATGTAACATCGTCCAATAAAGGTTAAAGAACCCTTGTTTTTTTAGCCATCAGAGATAGTCGATCAGTTTAATCTCGTTCAATAAAAGGTTAAGAGACCCTTGTCGTTTGGGCAATCCGGGTTAGTTGAGCTTTTAAAAATCGTCCAATAAAGGCTAAAGAGACACTTGTCGTTCGGGCAATCCGGGATAGTCGAGCTATGTAACATCGTCCAATAAAGGTTAAAGAACCCTTGTTTTTTTAGCCATCAGAGATAGTCGATCAGTTAAATCTCGTTCAATAAAAGGTTAAGAGACCCTTGTCGTTTGGGCAATCCGGGTTAGTCGAGATTTTAAAAATAGTCAAATAAAGAGTAAAGAAACCCTTGTCGTTTGGGCAGTCTGGGTTAGTTGAGCTTTTAAAAATCGTCCAATAAACGGTTAAGATGTCCCTGTGGTTAAGGCAATCTGGGGTTGTCGAGCTTTTAAACATCGTTCTATAAAGGGTAAAGAGACTTTTGTAAAATTGTTGTCAAATGTTGTTTGCTGCAAGTGCGTAAGAAAGCGTTTACAGGTTGGAAAGGGTTAACCGCTTAAGATCAGCACCCCTTCAGACGGGTTGCATTCTTTTGAGTCCACTGGGTGTTGATCTGAAGTCGGTGTTGTGTTGATATGTACCACTCTGTTGAACCCTTTCCAACATACAACAAATCTATTGCAGATGACTCTGAAAATATCTTGGCAAACATACGGAAAATATCCATTTACAATAGTCAAATGTTTTAATAGAGTTGAAAACGTTGTGGGAAATGGTGAAATTGCTCATATTCAGCAATTGCTCCATTTGGCACCAATTTTTTTTAAAAGTCGTCAGCAGCCAAGACGTCAAAAGCCGTCAAAAGAAGTGGGGAAGGTTTAACTAATAACTTGTATCGGATATGATTTGCAGAAAAAAAAGAAGAATACTTAGATTGGTAAGAGTTGAAAACAAAATTACGAAATGTGCGAAGTTTAAAACTTCCCTCTATTTATTCTTTACCTCAACAATGTTTTGTTTAACTGTTGTCTGCAGTCGTATTGTAGTGAATGTCTATATTAGGAAAAATGTTAAATGGCTTATATGTGGAATAAAAATAGGCGTTTTATAAAAGTGTTTTTATATATGAAAGCTTATTCCTACGATTTCTGGGACAGTTGCTTTCTTTGAATATTATTTTACAACATTTTCAACAATGTTTTACCTTTATCACGGCGATTGTTTAGTAATTTATCTGGATTAGTTATCTATCCGAAAATATTCGATGCACCTAAACCCCTAAATAATGTGTCTGTTTTATTTGGTGTTTTACGCTGCTTCCAACAAAGTTTCAAGTATATCAGTTACCAGCACTTCTGGTTCATTTATCCCGATACCAGCAAGTCAGTCGCAGTGCTAATAACCCACACTCCTGGAAGGGAAGCCATTCTCAACAAAAAGTTGTGTGCGTGCGCTGTCTTTACACTCGAGTCGCGACGTGTTGACTCAGCGTGCACTAAGGGGCAATCTTATTAACCCTTTCCCACATACAACACATCTGCAGCACCATGCTTTCAACACGCGTCTGCTGCAGAGGCGTCAGAAAGCGTCTGTACGAGCTAAAGGGTTAAAACCGGACTTAACTATAGACCTGATGACTGTCTCTTACAGGTCGTCACAAATATAGTTTACGCCACTCAGCCAATTAAACCGTCGCTTACCAAATGGGTCGGTAAGATCTTATGGTCAAAGGGAAGTAATTCTTTTTTCCATTTGATGACAATTACAGCATTATGGATTGTGGTTCAACAACACTTTGAACTGCCAAAATAGCAACAAAGGAAGCATACAGGTTTACTGACCTTTTTTCGTTTTATGAGGTCAAATCGAAGGTCATCCTTAGTCCGCACTGAATTTTTCTTTCAGTTTCAGAAAATACAGGATGGCTCTAAAAATGTAAATATAGCTAAAAGTAAACAATATTTTGGTTATAAATCAGTCAGAGGTTATTCAACTTTATAAAAAGCACTTTCAACTTCAACAAAATCATTATTGTCCAATGGGAGACAACTTCAGTTTTATATTTACCTGAAAATCTCTCTATCGACTAAATTCTCTGCCTGGCCAGCCGATCCGAATTGCTTCCCTTTGACCATATAAACACACGATATGGAGAAGTGGTGATTGTCGAGTGCTCCGATTGTGCGTTTGTTGTATCGTGCGATTTCATTGGACATAACATCAATTATTTTAAATACATGTATAAGCATGTACATGTACAGACTGAATATGTTATTGACATACGATACGTTTACCTATACGTTATTTACGGCTTATAGTGTATTAGATATGCCGTGTCATGAGTTTCGTTGGAATAATTGATTAATTCGGGGATTAGGTCGTTAAAACAAAGCAGGTCCTTTTCGATTACGTCACCCCATGGTACAAAATTGAAACCTATCCCATACTGACGCCGCGCTTCCACGCGGCGTCAATGAAACTCGTCCCCAATCGAGTTATTAAGCTCACACAAAGGACATTGTTTAGACTGGGTGTTATTTCTGTTCCAGCTTGAAATTTAAACTGGTAATCGGTTTTTCAAGTTCGGAATGTTATAATGTATTTAAATATGGTTGTATTTAGCAAATAAGTTTCAAAATCAAACGTGTTCTTGAATATTCTGTAATTTTGACTTTTTTTGAGGGCCATTCGTTAAAATGAACAAGTCAGAAACGTTTTGATGGAGCCATTTATGGTTTGGAAACAAGTGACTTTCCCATATATGTATATGTCCACATTTAATGAGTATGTTTCTTACATATTTAATCCACAAGTATTTTGATTGTCTTGATTCTGGACAGCAATATCATATATTAATGAAGGTGACTTAGCGTGCGTTGGAATAACGAGTTTAGGCCAGAACATTATTTATACGAGTATATATATCAATTGATAATGGTTTTAAGGCGATCTTAACGTACACAATGTAAGTTGGCGTGCTTGACTTAAGACCTAACAATTGAGCCGTCCGGAGAGAAAACCAACAACATGGCCTCTGCGTAATGTAGCGACCCAGATCAACCTGCGCAATCCGCGCAGGCTAATCCGGGCCGACACATTCCGTCTCGGGGGTATAGCGTAATGATTCCTGAAACAGAAAATCCACAGCAGGCGAAACGTGTCCGGGTTAGCCGGCGTGGCATGCTTAGTTGGATCCGGTTGATACTTTACGCACAGTCCACAATGTTGGTTTTCTCGCGGGACGGCTCATATGTCTTATAGATATCTAAGCTGAACCGTTATGTTAGCCTGATTCAATCGTTCCCGTGATTACACAAACATATCATAGTGAACGCGTATATGCTGAGACGGCGTACACTGTTCAACTAAATGAACAGTTTTCCATTTGCAGGTACTTTTAGATGATGCATACACACAAAGACGACTTATGAAAACATTTAAGCAGATATTGTCTCAACCAATATCCACTTTTCTCACAATGATTTCTACTCTGTTCTAACTTCCATAGGTGTCTATATGATGTTTTCAGAGCTGTTAGATAAAAATGTATTTACAAGGGAAAACACATACTTCAGTTAATTAATTTTGAAAACAATTTTCAGATCTATTCATAAGAATAACAGGATATCATTTTATATAATCCATGTATATTTGAATCATACATATAATGTAAAATATATTCTACTAGAGGAAAGGTACCTGTCTGCGCATCTACGCTAAAGGATCAAAACAAGATACTGCTTTAAAGAAGTTCCGTGAAACCTTCTATAACTTTGGCGAACATTTCAGAGTGAGATCAGACTGAACAGATGCGATGGCTGATCCGGATCTACGTTGATCGCAAATGCCTTACGGTAAGTTTTCGCATTAAAGACAATGATACAGTGTGTATGAATTCAGCGAGATTATGGCTAATTGGTTTTCCCTTTCCCATCGCCTCTGTGGTGTGGCTTCGGATGCGGGAGGTCACGGGTTCGATCCTCAGTCGATTCATACGAAATACTTTACAAATGATAGTAATGTCTTCCCTCCTTTGCGCTGAGGGTTGCTGGGATCGCCAAGAAGGGCAAACATTACTATCATTTGTAAAGTCTTTGGTACGACCCGACCAGGGATCGAACCCGCAACCCCGCACCGAGTCGGACGTTCTACCATTACACAACCGCTGCTGAAGGAATATCACCTTTATGGATAGTAGGGTATTGCCTGTAATACATTACTGACGAAATCAATCAGTAACCGTAAGTCAGTTGTCGATCAACGATATCCTTTCTTGATGGAACTCAAACGTAGAGTGGAATATTTCATATTTTGTTATTTGTCAGGATCAATCCAATTGTTTACATAGGACTTAAATGAATTATAAATTGATAAATCTTGACAGTCAACATAACGAATCAATTACAGAACGGTAATGATAATAACAATAGCTATGTCAATAACCCAAATGTACAAAGACACGGTCACCTAGTGGAGCGTAAAACTGTTTGAGGCTGGAGTGTGGGTGGTCGAGTTTGCATGACCTAACCATGAAGTCCGCACCGTTTTAAACATTGCGAATGTTCTCGCATTACAAATAAACGATACCATAATAAATAGTCCCTGACTGCCATTCAGAATGATAAATATATAAGAAAATACGGTGACACCAGTCCACATATACACAAAGCCGAATAACCAGGTGGCACCAGTGATTGTAGACAATTTAGCAAAAACAACGACATTGTTCCTCTCATGTTTGACGTTCTTACTGACCGAAGGGGCCCGTTTTATCTTTATAATGATAGCAACAAACATAGACAGATTGGCGAGAACCACTATGGCGGTCGGTATACCAAATGTTATTTCGATCATTCTTTGTGAGGAGAGGTAACAACGTTTGTTACCATAACCAACATCTGTATATTCGCTAGTTACCATGGTAATAAGGATATTGACGGTTACCAATAATGCAGATACTATGATACAGTAAACATGATAATGAACATGTTTCTTTATAGAAGATGATCTAGATGTAACTCTTGTTTTTATCAAAACATATGGAAGGTACAAACATTCATCCAGAATATAGCCAGAAGCCAGAAGAAGTGTGTAAAGCCGCCGACCAACTTACATGACAACGATGCCGTATCGTGTCTTCCATCACTACTGAGTAGATACATAGATTGGGCCAGTACGAGTGACGCTATTAGAGCCATGTTGTTTTTACCAGGAAGTGCTTGTAACCAAAAATACGTGAATAATGAAACAACTAAACAAATAATGGATATAGAAACTGATACGACAGATACGATTAGTTCTGCAGAGAAACCACCAGTGGCTGTATGGTTGGCTTCTGTACGAAAAACATGTATGTATGTGCTGTCTCAATCATTCCATATTCGTTCATGTCGATGGAGAACATTGGGCACGATCTCAACTTCAAAAGTCGTTACATTATTCCTAAATCGAAACAATCATCATAATCTTTATTCCAGTTAAAATATGGAATAATTGATGTACCATTTTGAACCACCGCCAAAGACCAAAGTTCTGGTAAACTGACTGGCATAGGTCTCCAAACTGTCAAGTTCTGATACTTTTCATATTGAATTTCGATACTCTCATACCTTATTTCATCTTTCAAATAAAACGTAAACGTTATTTTCTGTCCTACACTCGTGTTCAAGCTCATGTTCAACCCTTCTATGCTCATCAAACTTTTAACTACATCGTCTATAATGTACATGTCAAACGGAACAACATCATACCGGAAGTGGATACTGTCAACCATTAAATTGACGTCATTTTCGCTCGAATTATTTTGAGAAATTATCATTGCTCGTCGACTGCAAACGTACCCTATCATTAATTTGTTTATGACATCTTCAATCCGTAATCTGAGTAGAGGCATGTGCTTATAGACTTCACGGAGGTCAAGATCTGTAGATGGTCGTACACGTGATGTCACCCTGTAAACTATATTCTCTGTAGATTCTATGAATAGTTCACAGCTGTCGGTAGTGAAAAAGCGGTGATATGAACATGAAACATTACGACAGCGTTTCTGAAATAAAAAAAGAACAAAAAAACAATAGCCGAATTATAAAACTCTGAAAGTTGCTTTTAAGACAATTTCAAATATAATGGATGTTTAAACAACTCGACAATTTGCAACATGTTCACCATCTGGGACAAAAGCAAAAATTAATAAATGAACAATTCTCTATGTTACATAATGTATTTTTCTGATGCTTTTTAACCATTTCCATCATGTAATAATCACTTTCTGATGCATCTGCAGCAGTGTTTACAAAGACGTCTGCTACAGACTTGTTGTATGTGGAAAAGGGTTAACTTGATCGGTTTAAAATTAGCATGCATGTGAGATTATCAGGAAATCGGTAGCATATTTATTGAATCTCTGTTGTTGTTTTTGTGTATTTTGTCTTTTTGTTCGGGCGTTACGGGGGCGGTCTAAAAATGAGCTATAACACTGTCTGATGAAAAAAACCCACGTCAGAACACAGAAAGAATGAATCCATATACATTAATCAAGCTGTTCCACGATCCGTCTATACATTAACGAGACCATTTGGAAGACGGCGTAAAATATAAATGTGTCATTTATATATAACACAATGAAATAAATAAACAATAGTTTATTTCAATGTCAAAACGATATAAAGATACCCGTTGTGCTCTTTCCCTTCAATCATAATGACTCGTAAACATATGACGTTGTCTCCAAACAAAGACTGATTGATTGATTGTTTGTTTCTTTACGCCGCTTTCAACAATTGTTCAGTTAAATCACGGTTTTTCCTGGGTAAGTTACCAGTACATATGGTCTATTAATCCTGACACCAACCATTCAGACGTAATGCTAAGCCTGTAACCCTGAGCGCCAAGGACGACAGCAATTTCTATCATTTTTAAAGTATTTATGGCCGGTCGGGGATCGAACACGCGACCTCCCGCATTTGAGACTGGAGCTCTACCACTACACCACCGAGGAGGTTATCTTCACAAAAAGAAAACCGTCATTCGATCCTAATACTTCATAGAACTTATGGTACCAGTACAAGTCTGTAGCTTGCTCCTGTATTCAGAAGTAATGTTCTAGCGTGTTGAAGGAATATGTACACGTGACGTCTGTCAACATGTTAGTAAATAAAAGCGTGAAACACGAGGACAGATAAGTGATTCCCAGTCAAAGCAAGTGACACAACATTCAAAACGTTCGGAATTTCATACCTGTACATCGTCAAACATAAAAACCGTGTCACAACTCTCAGACACTGGTCGTTGTCCGTCATTTTCTAAGGAATCCAAGCGGAGCAATCCCGAGAAGGTGAATGGTGTACCAGGCTGTTCATTATTTACACTACACAGGTAAATAGATGTTGCAAAACAGTTACAAATAGATGTTGCAAAACAGTTACAAACTGAACAGTGGATGTTTTTGAACATAATCTCGGACGAGTTATGTACAACAGTAAAGAACAATTCGTATCCCGCACATGCTCTTGACAGGTGAAGGTCGAACTCTTTCCATAACCCTGTTACATTACATTCGGATATGGCAGTATCGCATGCCTCTACAGGTAGATCTCGAGGAGGTATAAGCTGTAACTGGCATGGCATTGTTCCGCTTATCACAATAGACAGTAACTCAATGGCGGACGAATATGTCGGACGACGCAAACAATTTAGTTTGACGTCCCATGGCGTCAGCATATCTTTATGAACTCCGTTACAAGTAGCACTGTGTATATTTCTGTACGTTTTCAATGTTACGTTGTCGGTGACCGGAATGATGTCACCAAAGGTAGCATTCGAGAACAGTCGGTCACTACATCGGAAATGAAAACGTTTGTCCGATGACGCAGGACAAGCCTCGTAGGCTTTAACAAGAAGTGCTGTAACGTTGATACTTTGATGCCCTATGCTCGTCGCCATGCACGTTTCAACAACCTCTGATTCCGGCAGTTCAATCACGGTGTCCACCTTAAACTGGAATAATCCGGACAGCAATTTCCGGATTAAACACAATCGGGAGTACAATAACACTGTGCACAACATGATTCGGATTGTTCCCCTGTATTTACTGGAAGATATACACCAAATGAAAAATTACAGAGTTTAATGTATGGACAATTGCGTAATGTCTCCATCCGTCCAGGTACTTCTTTGTTTCTAGTTGTGTTAGGTACGAAGCCACGTCCGTCGAATAATTAAGTTCTGTACCTTCCCCATAGTCACCATAGTAGTCAAAAAAGGGTGGTGGTAGAGTAGGGGGAGGGTTGGCTCTATTGTAGATAAACTGCCTGTTATATCATTTCCAACATATATGTCATTTGTACTAACACTGTTGTCGCTTAGAAATATGTCTGTAGTGCTTAATAGTTCCCGATCCGTATATGGAAGGATGCTCTTTGAAAATGAAAAAATGGTCGTCAAAATAAATAATCCTTTGTTAGTAAACTTCATTTTGTTTTTCCAGCTTTAAATTGAGAAATATTATTTTTATGTATTTTTATTTTAAATCTCACCCAATAAAGTGTTGATATACTATACTTTTTCCAACTATAAAAATATATATAATTTATTTATTTCAACAAATACACTGTTCTCTGTCTCAATTGTGTGCCTGTACTAATGCAATACTGTATACATTGCTGGTGTTAATATACCGGTATTTAGCCATTTTGCCTCGTAAGGTTAGGTTCTAATGCATCCTCGTTTTGGGATAGGAATAAAACCCGATTAACAACATTTCTAGTTTTTCGTCCGACAGTACAACATCTATGACTCCTGAATGTGTAGGCGAATAGTGAAGGGTCTGATTGGTCTGCATGTGAATGCAAAGGCTCGTCCATATCAAGGTAGCCTGGCAATTTAACCAGATACCATGTTCCATGACGTGGCTGATGTATAATCGGCATTGACCAGACTGTCATTTAAAAAGATGCCCTGACCGCTATTTCTCTTTCGTATTCAAATATCAGAACATGATCAAGAAAACACATAGAACATGGCAGAAGCTTCAAATAAGTTACATTGTTGTGTATACATACATAAGATTGGTAGTACCAGATCTAGAAAAGACTGCACGGATTTGCAGACTTTTCAAATCATTAGCTGATTACCTTTACGCCAAGGAACTTTTACAAGTGATTCAACCCAAGGCTAGATATACTTCTGGTCAATAATAGACAGCGAAATTTTACGATTACATTAATTTATTGGAAATCCAACCTTGTTCATTTTGGGATTTGGATAGTTTTCACTAAATATGGCGTGCTTTTATATATAAACATTTGACCCCGCATCTGATCAGAAAGGGAGGAGTAAACTGTGAGTTCGAGCCCCAGCTCGACCAACATTCTTTCCGACGTTTGACAAAAGTCACTGTGACGAGCGTCATACGTCTTGCACCAATGGGCTTGAAGTCTATGTGGAAAAGCAGCCAGTTGCTTGGAAAATATGTTGTGTGGAGTACTGGTGTGAGAAAGCTAGGAAACGCACGAGTAGATGAACTGGCAGCCATGTTATGACTGAAACATTGTTGAAAATTCCTTAGGCCCACATCAATTACCAATCAAAAGTGTGTATCTGTACAATACATGGGAATACTTTGAATGATTGATGTGAACAAAATGACGATGACATTGAAAATATTAAACATACGAAGGCCCGTGACATATCATATGGAATGCCTTTCGTAATACGCCTGCACATTCCCCTTCTTACTGATGTCATTTGATTAATCACCATATATTATTCATATCTAATCAATTTATCGTCCAGATTAGAAACGCTTCTGTTTAGGCGTACTTTCATTAAAATCAGGAACTATAAACTAAATATTAATCGTTTTGTTTCATTGATTATTTATATCTCCCTGATCGACGAGCGGTTGGGTGAGCGATTATTAATCCTTTCCTACATACAACAAATCCATAGCAGCCGACTTTGAAAACATCTTATCAAAAATGTGAAAAATCTCCATTAATGACAGTTTAATTATTAAATATGGTGGAAAACTTTGTGACAAATGGTGAAATTGTTCATCGTGAGCAATTTCACCTTTGCCACAATGTTTTTAACAGCCGTCTGCTGCAGAGGCGTCTGAAAGTGTCTGCACGTGGTAAAGGGTTAATGTTTACTGTATCGTGATGATTATAACAACAGCAACAGAGACAGTGTATACAAGAATGGGGTATCATGACTTCATAACATGGGACAAAAGCTCATTCTAGAGCTATATCCGCACATCGAAAGATTCACAGCAGTAACATAGTTTTGTTTTAATGGGAGTTGACGCCGTTCTCAACACTAGTTTAGATCTCCCTCGGTCTGCAGGGAGAGATCCCACCCGGTCTGCAGGGAGAGATCCCACCCGGTCTGCAGCGGTCTACTCTCGTCGGTAGAGGACGGGTTTTTTAACACTGTTTATTTTTACTTGAAATCCCTGTAGCGCTCGAGAAATCAGACAGTCTGGAAGCGGTCTGAAAGAGTTGCGCTCAATGTTTATACCTAGGCTGCTGCTATCGTACTTCTATCGTGCTTCGAGCGTGCCCGGTAGAACATTGTCGGCTATACGCCAAGTAGAAGTCGGGTTGAGGTCGAGAAAGGGTAAGGCTGGTCATGATCGGATAGACATCGGGAAGGGGTATGGTAGAGGTCGAGAAAGGGTTAGGCTGGTCATGATCGGGAAGACATCGGGAAGGGGTATGGTAGAGGTCGAGAACCACTCGGAATGTGTATCGGCAATCGGTCTTGAAGTGGTCTGGAAACGTCTTGTTCGAGCTTGGAACAGTTTGATCTCCGCTGGACCTCCGTGAACAATACCCGGCAAGTTGTGAGAATAGGATAAACAAGAAAGCTAAACCTGTCTAAAATCGAGAATAAATGTCAATGTTAGTTAATCAATTCCACCAATGTTGAACTGTACTGGAGTATGATGCATACTAGAAATTCTGTTTTGAGTGGATTTGACGATTACATTATCGCTTATTCAATGGAATGATTGTTATCGGAGAACATTGCATTAATGATTAAACACCAATATTATAGCATCCGATTAACATCCCTTAGGGCATTCACTCGACAAGTGAATGTGCACTGACTTTATCAATACAGTAATTTATAAAAAATAAAAAAAAAAAGATTTGAATTCAATATATAAATGATCACAATAATAATCTAACTACATTTCAATATGCCTTTGTTAAATAATAACGTGGAATTACCTATGTTGAGCTTAAAATCGCTGGATTGGCGGGGTAGGTAGCCATTATTTATGTATTTTCAATATGTTCTGGTTAATCGGAATTTAAACAATATCAACTTTGTAGTGTATGATTATCTTTAAATTTATTCATTGCATCAATGCATGTCAAAATCATCGTGTGTTTATAACCAATTGTCTTCTATATAGCCAGTGAGGTTTGTCGTTCAATTTCCTGTCGTGTCATACCAATGGAAGATGTCGCTATTCCTTGGCGCATTTGGTTTGTTTGATTGTTTTATGTTTATGCCGCTCTAAACAGTCTTCAGTTATATCACGGCGTTTCCTGGGTTATTTACCAGTACTACTTGTCCAATTATCCTGATTCTAGCGAGTCAGTCGTATCGCTAACCCCGCGACCCTGATCGCCAAGGAATTGAAACCATAACATTGACCAGCCAGGAATCAAACCCGCGGCCTCTCGCACCCAAGGCGGCGCTCTACGACATCACCACCGTGGCGGTTCATTACCGGTTAGAATCGCGCGGATAGTGGTAATATTGATGCTCCGCCCTGGGGATCACATCATACACATAAATGGTGTTTACGCCGCTTTAAACTATCCAAGGCGTTTACTGGGTAAGTTACCAGTTCTACTTGTCGGACCCGGCCGGGTAGCTCAATTGGTAGCGTATCTAACTCGTGATCTGAAGGTCACGGGTTCGATACCCGGTTGCGGCGACATTATTTCGGGCGATGTTTTCCATTGCCTCTCGCCTCTGATCTATGTGAGAAAGTAGTCAGTGGCTTCGAAAGAATGTTGTGTAAGTACTGGTGTGGGAAAGCCGGGAAAACATGGGTAGGTGCACTGACCGCCGTGATATGACCAAAGCCGTTGAAAGCGGCGTTAAACTCCAAACAAACAAACAATTCTACTGGTCTGTTTATCTTGATACCAGTCAGTTAGTCGTAATGCAAACCCCGCAACCCTGATCGCCAAGGAGCGAAAGCTATTACTACCATTTTAATGTATTCGGTATGACCCGGCCGGAGATCGAACCCGTGACTTCCCGCACCCGAGGCGGACGCTTTTCATTACACCACATAGGCGGTAAAACGGTAAATTAAACACCATCGAAATAAATAACGAAACAAATACAATGATCGTAAAGGTTGCATTCTTGTGACTCATGGACTGTTCGACACTTGCTACTTTCCTCTACTATGACGCATAGAGCTGCAGCATAAGACTTTCGAAAACAGTGTGACAAAGGGAGAACTTGCTAAAAACGAGAGATTTCTCCTTTTGCCTCAATATGTTCAACTTGTTTCAATAATTATACATTCATTTATAGTTAGTTCCGTAATTTTACTGAGATGTGTTTTAATCCGTCTGCCGCGTACATCTTGCACAGTCACAGACGGGTTTCCCTGTACTGATCATACCAATAAGCGCATTTTCGTATATTCATATTATATGTCTTACGATAATAGAGTCATATAGTATTCAAGAACAATTAGAAGAAGAAAGCTATAAGGAATCTGTCCTAAATTGCCATTCTAACATTACAAACAAAAGTTAAGTTTTCTTGTGAAATGGTCCAGTGTATGATAATTGCCGAGTAAATTATACACAAATGTCCAACTTTATTGGAATATAATGATCCGTGTTATACTTAGTAAAACATTTCGTTTGTTATATTGGATCTACGCCACTGCTTTACACGTTAGTATGGTATTATAAATAAAATACACGTTTACATATACAATGCATTTGTTTATTTATTTATATATCTGTTTAGTAACTTATTCATAATTTATCTTATTTTCACTATATTTTCTTCTTTAGTGGAAAAATGTGCATACATTATTTATTCATTCCGGATTCGACGGATTCTCTTTTCCACTTGTAGACGCAATCTGACACCTCTGCAGTCCTCAACCTTTGAAGACATTGTGGAAAAAAGGAGAAATTGCTCATGAGCAATTTCTCCTTTTGCATCTCAGTTTTGTCGAATTTATTCAATGATAATATTTTCATTATAAAGATATTAAGTATTCGTTCAAAGTCGTCTGAAGCAGATATGTTGTGTTGATACGAATCTACAGTTTAATGGTACTGAACTCCAGATGGAGATCGAAAATTTAAAAATGTTGGAACTTCTGCAAATATTGCTAATAGTGACAACAAAGTAAGTAATAAAAAGTTCAAAACTATTTTGGAGGTAAATGTTGAAAAACAGTCAATTGTAAGTCATGAAAATGTACTAAATTTGGTTTACTGGAATTGTCTACCGTGTAAAAATGAAGAATACACGATCAATATTTAGATGTTTATTGTACTCGAAAGTGAAATTATTACTCTAATTTTATTCCGGAAATATGATTCTAATATTTCCTGTCAACTTTTGGAGAGTTTTAAAACGTTGACTATCTATAATCTGTTAGTTCGGCACCTTTAATGGTAGGAATTTATTTAAACTGTGCTAAACTACTATATTTTGATTTCAGAATAGGAGACAAAAGTCAGGCTAAATTGGGGTTTTAAATTTACTTTTTTCTTTGCTGAAAAAAGGAATGACTGATATTTGCCGAGGGACTAAGCACTTGCAAAACTCTAGTTAACTCAACAATTGTATTCAATAATATTAACTAAATATATGTATATGTATATATTAATCAGTGTATATATCATGTTGTAATTGGTATAAATGAAAGAATTGAAAACTTAAAGAGAAAACAATGGAGGTGATAAAAAAGAAACAAGTCTCATTGGCGTTGATACTCATCATTGTGTCGAAAAGAGTAATTTCAAACGAGAACCGAGAACCATCCACAGTTACAGACGGGTTCCCCTGTACTGATCATACAAATAGCTCAAACTGTATCAATTCAAATAACTCGATGGTCAGTCCAACAACAGAAGCTCTTTTCACACGGACCCCGGAATACGATTTCATAGATTTTCAGTTGAATGTGCCAAATGCTGAGGATATTGCGAGGCGTTTAAAGCTCCCGAAAACACAGGAATATCTCAATAGTTTCACTACTCCGCTACAGAGGTTGGTCGTTGAAGGAACATTACGTCACTGTCCATACTTACAACTTTGTAATTTTTCGTTTGATCTAATCCCAAATCCTTTTTTGGGCGGACAGGAACCGTGCTGTAAAGCGTGTGATTGTACACCCGAATGTTTATTAAACGGGTTGTGTTGCCCGGATTATCCCGGAATTCAACTGAACAGCTTGTTTGGATCACCGAGTTTAACTGTCGAGGAAACATGTATGAATGCATATATTCGACACCATGCTGCCCCCGGATTAAAAACAGATGATAAGGTGAAAGCATACCAGACCTGTCCTCACAATACGGACGAACATCTTAACTTCCGGTGTTCAGGGCAATACGAATTGTTTTCAAATATTACTCTTGATGACGTCATTCCTTTGTCGGACAACGTCACCCTGAAAACATATAAAAACAAATACTGCGCTATGTGTAATGACGTTAATGTAGAAGGCTTGTCAAAATGGAAAGTAACGCTTGGCTGTCAAAGTGTTCCCGTGTTTTCCTCCGAATCCGAGCTTCTGTCTCTAATCCTCGGAGAAGTAGGTCAATGTGATTTAATACTAAAACCTCCACTCCATCTGGACCCTGAATATTGTACTAGCGCAATAACAAAATGCAACGTGTCCGGAGAATGGACAGAGAGTGACCGCAATATAGAAAGTGCTTGCGCTGGATACGAGACTCGAATAACTGTAATGGTAGACACTACCCAAGTAGATTATCATAATCCATTCTGTGCGATGTGTAACGGTATATGGCCATCTGCGGAAGAATTCATGTGTTACATGTATTATATTCCTGATGATCCCGGATTCCCTTACAGCTTCTCTGGACTGCTAAGAACACAAGTGGCAAATGATCAACTGTCGCCTGAAGTGAAAACATGCGAAGAGAAGGCAATGTTTGACGAAATAAAGGTAAGAGGGCATGCGTTTGAAGTGAACCCGTCTATGGGACAAAAGTACAAGTTGGCATTTCTGAACAGCTCAGATGCACAGACTGATCTTGGTCCGTGACACTGTTCCAAAGAGTGAACGTGTACGTTTTAACACGGATTGACTTAAATGTATATAAGAAGTATAATATAATAGTGTTTCAATACGTTTAGACGCTAATGATGACTAAGCATATTCAAAGCAGTGTATTTAAGGGAAAAATCAAAGTACTGAAAGTACTGTAATGCGAGGATGTTAACAAGATTTTCCTTCAATTTGACCTAGTGACCTACTTCTTGACCCAACATGACTCTTGTTAGAACTTGACCTAAATATCATCAAGAAAAACATTCTGATAAAGTTTCAACATGCTCAAGCTAAAAATGCAGTATCCAGAGTGTTAACAATATTTTCCTTCAATTTGGCCTAGTGACCTAGCTTTTAACACGGCATGACACATATTCAAATTTGACCTAGATATCATTTAAATATAATTCTGACCAAATTGCAAGCTGCTGTAGCCATAAAAGATGCTTCTATAGAGTTAACAAGATTTTCCTTCAATTTGGCCTAGTAACCTAGTTTCTGACCCAATGTGACCCATTTTCGAACCTTACCTGGATATCATTAATACAAACATTCTGACAACATTATTTAATTCCGATGCAAGTTTAACAAATTATTAAAACAGGTGAAATTGATCATTAAGACAAACATTCTGATAAAGTTTCAACATGCTAAGTTAAAAATAAGGCCTTAAGAGTGTTAACAATATTTCAATTCAATTTGACCTAGTGACCTAGTTTTTGTCACGGCTTGACCCAAATTCAAACTTGACCTAGATATAATTTAGATAAACATTCTGACCAAATTCCAAGCTGCCTTAGTGGAAAAAAAGGGCTTTTACAGTGTTAACAAGATTTTCCTTCAATTTGGCCTAGTGACCTAGTTTCTGACCCAATATAACCCATATTCGAACTTGACCTAGAAACCATACACACTTCCGGTCAAAACAAACAGCAGATGAGACGTCCATCTTGCCGATCATCAAAACATTTCATAGAAAACCAGGTTTACTCTCCCTGTCGATTAGTCATTGTTTCCTCTCTCCAATTAAGGTGTCTTCTGCATATCCCGCTTTCTGTAATTTGTGTTTTTGTTCATTGATGTGTATATTGTCCAGGTTCCAGCCTGATCCAAGTGAGCACAGTTTGCGTGTACCCCACCCGCCCGTCACCGGCAGTGCGATTCAACCTCAATTGTCAAACTGGGAGTCAACAACTCAAATTGTCAGAGATTGTCACCAGTGTCAACCTTTCCATTGTCTGCACTGTTTGGGGACGTTTGCTGGGAGAGGAATAGGCAAGCTCTGGCCTGTGATTTACACATCATCAACAACTACATAGATTCTGCAAATTTCGCACACATGCATCCAACCTGCACAACACACATCATTTTTCAGTTTATCTACAGTTGTAATTATCTTAATTTCATGATTAACCTTTTATAATTTATAGTTTACTGCAAATTAAAGCTGTTTCTGTGTTGTTTTCCTTTTTTATGACATTTAGTTTTAGGACAGTATTCTTTCACTGAAGGTCAAACTCCAAGAGTGGAGGCCCAGTGTTTGAGCTGTTATTAGACGCTTTCGTCATCTTATATTGTTATTTATTTTTGGAGCCTTTTTCCTCCAAGATCTTAAACATGCCATCAGCTTTTTCTGATGATTTTTCTAATCATGGAGAACCAATCAATCCAGGTCAGAGACACTTGCTCTCCAAGAATACCTGGACCCATAGATTGTTCATCAAATCTATCACAAGAGGGAGTGACTTTGGGGGGGGGTATCCCCAAAGACACTCGCTCAAAACATAGCGAGTGCTCTGACTGGATTGATTCTTAACATAATTATGTTAAAGAATGGGTCTTTTTTAGCCCAACCAAAATCGGCCGAATCCTTGGCTAAGATCCTCAACATGGGAGTCTTTGCTATAGGCAATATCAGAGCGGTGGCCTACAACCCTGATAAAATGGTCACTTGCCAAGGCGTCGTTCATTGCAGACCACTAAAAGATCATAATGAAAACATTGAATATCAAGGAAACACATTGAAAACATCAACTCCCATACTAAAAATGGAGAGAATAAAAAATTGTCAGGGTAGTCCCACCGGAGTAGTGAAAATTACCTTTCTGGGAGCGATTCTCCCAGAATACGTATCATTTTCCGCTCATATCGCTCCCGGTGGAACCATACCAGACTCCACCGCTCAGATGCTTCAAATGCCAAGGGTTCGGCTATACATCAAAACATTGTAAAAATATGAATAGGTGTGCCCGTTGTGCTGGATCACATAATAGCAACACAAACACGTGCTCAGCCAATACTCTATGCTGTCCAAACTGTCAGGGGGGGCATACCTCCAGATTCAGACTGTGTCCAGCCTATCTTCATGCCTCAATAGTGCAACACTATAAGAACACTCATGGTTGTTCTTGGACACGGGCTGAGTCTGCAGTTACTGACTCTAAGAGTCAGAAAACACATCCTCCGCCCAGGCCTCTGACCCAGAAACAACATTCAGTTGTCAAGACAACACCAAATTCTCACTCGGAATACGCCCGGCCTACTTATTCTCAAATGGTTAAGACCCCTCCCCACGTACCTAACTCCCATGAATCAACAAATTTGCCAAGAAGGTTAATAAGTAGGCAAGAAAGGGAGATAGAACATGGTTCGAATCCCGGCATTGAAAATAGCCCCGGGGGTCAACATGGGGAAATTCTGGATACCCTCGGGAATCCATCCCCCAGCCTTCAATGAGCCCCTTGTCTACAAGGAACAGCTGGTGCTCCTCTTCCTTATTTGACAGCCCCACCAACAAAGGGTCAGAGGTTGGGGTAGGGTCTAGTACCCCTTTTGACAGCAGCAGGGAGGGAAGTGGAGACTTTTCGCTCACTGATGTGTCCCAGATGGACATGTCCTTGAGGGAAGATACCCCACCCCCTCCACAGCATAGACCTACAACACGGGATATGGGATGCCAGACAGAGATATCTGATCCGCTTTCAAAGTCCCTTGAGTCGAAAACAGCACAAACCTCCCCTTTCAAAGTTCAAATCGAATTCAACAAAGAGATCAGAACGTTTACCCTTGAACAGCTGTGTCGGGCTATAGCCGAGGTGGCTGAAGAAAGGGCCCAAAATGGAAATATAAACATGAACAGCATTAAGTCAAAAGTCATCAATATATGCTCGGACAAAAACCTATATATAGCAACAAAAAAGTCCGAGCCATCTCCATCCCGTATCCCTGTTGCATTCCCCCCAGTACAGCGGGCGGTAGCGCCCTCACCGGTTGTGGCACTGACTAAAAATCGAAAAACTCTTACTTCTCATAGCGCCCAAAAGGGTGCGGAGTCCCGGCTAAAGACTCTAAGCTCTCCACTCTAATTTAAGGGCGGGCAGATGCGCTATAGCCGGTGCTCCGCAGCCGCTGGCGGCGGTGTAAAGAGACAAATTTTCCAATGTTAATTTCAATATGGACAGGAATTTAAAAATCCTTAACCTCAATGTTGGTGGGCTCTCAGCCCACAAACATACAGAAATCAAACACTTCTTGGACTCAAACCAAATCGATATACTCTGTATTCAGGAATCTAAACTCAAGAGAAATACATTGAAAAATATCCCTGGATACAGAGCAGAGTATACATATATTGACACTCAAAATAGGATAGGCTTTGGGGGATTAATAACATATTTCAAAAACGGGGTCAATTACAGAAACATCGCAATAGACAATGTAAGGGATCAAAACGGGGCTATCATTCTAGAACTTCAAAAATTTGAAATATTTTTTGGCAAATCTCCATTCACTCTTTTTAACTTATATTCAAGGGGGTGCGACCTAGAAAGTTTAGAACATTTAGACAAGCATATCTTAAATACGGAATTTGTGTTAACTGGTGATTTCAACGCACATAATTTTATCTGGGGTTCTTCAAAAACTGACAGCCATGGTCGTGCAGTCGAGACCTGGGTGACAAAGCACGGTCTCGTGCTGCACAATGATGGCTCGTCCACCAGGGTTGATCTAGGCCGTGGGTACCTCACGTGCATAGATCTAACTATTACAAGTCCGAAACTTGCCAGCGAACTAGGCTGGCAAGTTATTGACGACAATTTAGGTTCAGACCATTTCCCAATCTTAATATCAATGTCAAGATCCAATCAAAATTCCAAAATTGCAGAAGATAAGTTTAAATTTGAAAAAGCAGATTGGGAAATATACAAAACTAAAAGTGGAGAGATCTCCCTTACAGACGTCTATCATCCAAACATAAATATATTTAACAAATCAATTACGGATAAATTCCTGTCCATAGCTAGAGACTCGATCCCAGTTTGTAAACCATGTAAACAAAATCAAAAAAATGTACCGTGGTGGAACGAATTTTGTGAAAAGGCAGTCAAGGAGAGAAAGCTTGCAATTTATACTTTAAAAAAATCGCCTAGTGAAGTCAATCTGGTCAAACTGAAAGAAGCAACAGCCCACTGCAAAAAGGTCATTCTAGAAAACAAAACTAAAAACTGGGCTGAATTCTGCGAATCCTGCATAGTAAACCCCAAAAATTCCAAAGTTTTTTGGAATAAGATTCGCAGAATTAAAGGGACGTCATTTACACCGGTCCCTATATTACATAACACTGCAGGAATTTCGATTACCCCCCTTGACAAGGCAAATTCCCTTGTCTCCCACTACGCAAAAGTAGCTAGTGATGAAAACGTAGAACCATGTGTTTTGGCCCATCAAAAACAATTTGAACAAGACCAACAGGAGTTCATATACTCTCCTCTTTTGGAAAATGAAAATCTAACCCTTAATACCGACTTCACTCTTCAAGAACTAAAAGACTGTATTAGTAGTAGAAAGAATTCCGCCGCGGGGCTAGACAAAATTGCGTACCCTATGTTTAAGCACATGTCCGAGTCCGCACTAAAAATATGGTTAACTTTTTTCAATAAGGTATGGAGTGGGGGTGAATTCCCAGAGGATTGGAAGCTAGCCTGCGTGATTCCTCTGCACAAAAAAGGGAAAGATAAAAATGATCCCAAATCATATAGACCGATAAGCCTGACATCTCACCCTGGGAAATTGCTAGAGGGGATGGTGAAGGCACGCTTGGAACGACTTTTAGAATCTAAAAATATAATAAATCCCCTTCAGTCTGGCTTCAGAAAGGGACGTAGCACGCTCGATCACCTCGTGCGGCTTCAACATGATGTGCTCAAATCTAAAAATAGAGGGCATCATGTTCTAGCGATCTTTCTTGACCTAGAGGCCGCTTTCGATCTGGCTTGGCACTCAGGCATTCTATACAAACTTAAAAAACATGGAATCACGGGGCGATGCTTCAACTATATACGGGCCTTTTTGTTGGACAGGAAAATCACAGTTAAAGTAGATGGTACTCTCTCGGATACTCAAACTCTGACGAGAGGTACGCCCCAGGGCGCCATAATTTCCCCTCTTCTCTTTTCTCTCTTAATAAATGATTTCCCTGACGTATCTGAGGGGTCAGGGTTGGTTATTAGCCAATTTGCCGACGACTCAGGCAGTTGGCTCTGTGGAGGCAATATGCAATATTTACAAAAAAAGGCACAGATAGGACTTGACTCCATTTGGCGCTGGTCTCAAGAATGGGGCTTCAAAATCAGTAAGACAAAAACAGTAGGAGTATTATTTGGGCATGCAAACTCGCACCAAGTGGACGTATCCCTAGGAAACACAAAAATAAAATTTGAAAAAACTGTAAAATTTGTGGGCATGACTCTTGATGAGAGGTTTACTTTACAGCCACACATAAATGAACTGGTCACCAAATGCCAACAGGACTTGAATCTAATGAGAATGCTGAGGGGCACAAATTTCGGATCTGATAAAAAGTCGCTCCTCCTTCTTTACAAGTCCTTAATACGTCCAAAGCTAGACTATGGTGCCTTAGTCTATGCTTGTGCATCAAAAACTAATTTACATCGATTAAGTACTGTCCAACACAGGGCGCTTGCCATAGCTCTGAGAGCGCTCCCTAACACTCCATTAAATGTGCTTGAACAGGAAGCTGGGATCGAGCCTCTAGAATTAAGACGAGAAGAACAATCGTTGAAGTACCTGGCTAGGGTTAAGAGTAGACCTTGCAACCCTGTGAATGCTATCATTGGAGCCGATTTCTTCGTCAAGGCCAAATACAAAAAAGCCAAACTCCCATTTGGAGCAGAGGTTCAACGGCTTGCCGAGGAGTATCGGATCCATGATTACAATGTAGCGGACCTTAGACCCCGTCTAGAGTCGCCCTGGATGCTGGCCCCCCCTGTAGTCGACATGTCCCTAAGTTTGAGGTTTAAAAAGAATGATCATGCACCAACAATTTTAGAGATCACAAATGATCATATCTCCTCAAATTATGCCGAGCATTTAAAAATCTACACAGACGGTAGTAAAGACATAAATCAGACAGTTGCGGCAGCAATGGTTATACCATCAAAAAATGTTACCATCTCAAAAAGACTCAGCAACAAGTTATCTATCTATGCTGCCGAACTGATCGCAATCCAATATGCTTTTAACTGGACTCTCGTCAACCGACCACACAATGTTGCTATTCTATCGGAATCACTCTCTGCCCTGCAATCTATTAATTTAAGAAAAAGCAACTCTAGGCCTGATCTTATAGAAAACATCATCTCCCTTTATGATCAGTGTTATGTAAATGACATAAAAGTTAATCTAGTGTGGTGTCCAGCACATGTCGACGTGATGGGAAATGAGCTAGCAGATAGGGCGGCGAAGGAAGGACTAGGGTGCTCTGTAGTGGACAATGTCCCCCTGGCAGCCTCAGAAATATACTCCATAATTAGGAGTCAAAAAAAGCAGAAATGGAGTAAGAGGCTGGCTGATTCAACACGTAGCCAGCCCATCCCGCCACAGGGAGCCAGTCTTGACCCGCCACACAAGTATTCAACCTGTAAAAGGGTGGATAAGTGTGTGACGAGGCTGAGGCTGGGGTACAATCTGCTGCCGGGGAGTATGGGCCGGTTCATACTTGGCAAACCAAAATCCTGTCCTGTATGCATCGTCCCGGATACTACAGAGCATTTTCTGTTGCATTGTTCGATTCACGGGGGTGCAAGGAAAACGCTCTCCAATGTCATAGTGAGGTCGGGTGGTCATATGGACTTAAATACTTTACTGTTTCTGTCCAGGGCCCTCCGAACCTCTACATTTATGGCATTGGAGACATATCTTGTCGATTGTGAAATGACAGACAAGATATAGGGCCCTTTTTTCTGTTGTTTCCCATTTTTTCCGAACTCAGTGCAATTCCCTCTTTAATTTTCAATTCCTTTTCCACTATGTTTTTCTTTTTGCGGGTGCTTTCGATCGCGTCCGCGCTCTTAATTATTTAAGGATTTGGCCCCCCCCCCCCCCCCCCCCCCTTCTGCTTAATTATTGATCTACATTATTTAAATACCGACTGGGGCCTTTGATTGGTCCGCGCTACAGCCTACATACCCATATAATCCTTTTAATATATAGTTTAATCTTACCATGTAGTATGACAGAGCGGACAATCAGGCCCATAGCATAATAAAAATTTGAAAACATAAAAAAATCTTCAAACATGTAGGTCATATGTTAAATTGGACTATAGATAACCTTGAAATTGCACTGTTTTCTGCCCTAGCCAGTACCGATTGTCGATAACATTACATGGGCTCCCGAGTCAAATTTTTGTAGCGACACACACTTTTTCTGTGTGCTTGCGCGATGGACCCACGGGCTGGGCCGTCTGGGGGATGGAGTCAGTGAAGGCTTGCTGCATGTTGATCTCTATCTGCGTATAAAATACCCTATATTGTGTGTCGGGGGGATGGCGATGTCTGGGTCATTTACGAAAGATGTCCTCCCCGACATACTCTGTAAGCGGTGCGCAGATGGGGGTGAACATGCGCAAGCGAGCATAAAGGCATAGCTGCTAAATCCCTCAGTCGGCTGGCTCGTGGGCCCGGTTTGATAAGGGAGCCCATTCATAAAATATGTGTCAGTGCTACAACCATGAAATAATCTTATTTTTAACAAACTTCGTAAATATTGTACTACACGGAACCGGCACAGTGTGGAATATATGTATATACACCCGTTGGTTTTTTTATGGGTATCTGAGAGGGCCGTTTTTGCCGGAAGTTGTTTAGGATGCTGGAAGCCCAGCACCCAGACTTACATTAGATTGTCATTTTATTAATATGTTTTTTAAACCACACTGTGCAAAACGCTGCTGTAAAAACATCGATAGGTTCCCGTGTGGTACGCTGTCTTTTTCTTTTCGATTTTTCTTACAAATTTTTATTTTATATTTTTTCTTCATCTTAACCTTCTTATATTATGTTTTTCATTTCAATAATTGTTTTATTCAATATATAGTTCCCAATTTATTGGGAATTTTAAAACACATCTATTTAGACTTTGTTTTTTTACACCCTTTGCCCTTTTTAAAGCGGCTAAAGGGTAAACAGCTACCTGTACAACGGGGCCTGTGATTGGCTGGACGCTAAACCTGGCCAACTCGTCATTGACCATAGATTTATGTGTAAATGTCGAGCTTGGCCGTAAAAGCGGATTGAAATTCGGCCAATCAGGGGCTCCGTTGTGGAGGACTGTTGGGTAGTGCTTTTTTTGCACAATATTATTAATTGCGTTTTTTACAAAAATTGCTTTTATATTTTTAGTAACCAAATAAATAAATATAGTTTTACTCACATACACTTATATACACACATACAACACTATACTATAAAAAGAAAGCTGGATATG
>JASEVX010000190.1:258757-303757 GCA_031761405.1 Serripes groenlandicus
GAAATCCGGGATAATCCGGGCAACACAACCCGTTTAATAAACATTCGGGTGTACAATCACAAGCTTCACAGCACGGTTCCTTTCCCCAAAAAGAAGGATCTGGGGTTAGGCCAAACGAAAAGTTACAAAGTTGTAAGTATGGACAGTGACGTAATGTTCCTTCAACGACCAACCTCTGTAGCGGAGTAGAGAAACTATTGAGATATTCCTGCGTTTTCGGGAGCTTTAAACGCCTCGCAATATCCTCAGCATTTGGCACATCATACCACTGAAAATCTATGAAATCGTATTCCGGGGTCCGTGTAAAAAGAGCTTCTGTTGTTGGACTGACCATCGAGTTATTTGAATTGATACAGTTTGAGCTATTTGTATGATCAGTACAGGGGAACCCGTCTGTAACTGTGGATGGTTGTCGGTTCTCGTTTGAAATTACTCTTTTCGACACAATGATGAGCATCAATGCCAATGAGACTTGTTTGTTTTTTATCACCTCCATTGTTTTCTCTTTAAGTTTTCAATTCTTTCATTTATACAAATTACAACATGATATATACACTGATTAATATATATATATACATATATTTAGTCAATATTATTGAATACAATTGTTGAGCTAACTAGAGTTTTGCAAGTGCTTAGTCCCTCGGAAAACATCAGTCATTCCTTTTTTCAGCAAAGAAAAAAGTAAATTTAAAACCCCATTTTAGCCTGACTTTTGTCTCCTATTCTGAAATCAAAATATAGTAGTTTAGCACAGTTTAAATAAATTCCTACCATTAAAGGTGCCGAACTCCAGATTATAGATAGTCAACGTTTTAAAACTCTTCAAAAGTTGACAGGAAATATTAGAATCATATTTCCGGAATAAAATTAGAGTAATAATTTCACTTTCGAGTACAATAAACATCTAAATATTGATCGTTTATTCTTCATTTTTACACGGTAGACAATTCCAGTAAACCAAATTTAGTACATTTTCATGACTTACAATTGACTGTTTTTCAACATTTACCTCCAAAATAGTTTTGAACTTTTTATTACTTACTTTGTTGTCACTATTAGCAATATTTGCAGAAGTTCCAACATTTCAAATTTTCGATCTCCATCTGGAGTTCAGCACCATTAAACTGTAGATTCGTATCAACACAACATATCTGCTTCAGACGACTTTGAACGAATACTTAATATCTTTATAATGAAAATATTATCATTGAATAAATTCGACAAAACTGAGATGCAAAAGGAGAAATTGCTCATGAGCAATTTCTCCTTTTTTCCACAATGTCTTCAAAGGTTGAGGGCTGCAGAGGTGTCAGATTGCGTCTACAAGTGGAAAAGAGAATCCGTCGAATCCGGAATGAATAAATAATGTATGAAAAATTTTCCACTAAAGAAGAAAATATAGTGAAAATAAGATAAATTATGAATAAGTTAATAAACAGATATATAAATAAATAAACAAATGCATTGTATATGTAAACGTGTATTTTATTTATAATACCATACTAACGTGTAAAGCAGTGGCGTAGATCTAACAGAACAAACGGAATGTTTTACTAAGTATAACACGGATCATCATATTCCAATAAAGTGGACATTTGTGTATAATTGACTCGGCAATTATCATACACTGGACCATTTCACAAGAAAACTTAACTTTTGTTTGTATTGTTAGAATGGCAATTTAGGACAGATTCCTTATAGCTTTCTTCTTCTAATTGTTCTTGAATACTATATGACTCTATTATCGTAAGACATATAATATGAATATACGAAAATGCGCTTATTGGTATGATCAGTACAGGGAAACCCGTCTGTAACTGTGCAAGATGTACGCGGCAGACGGATTAAAACACATCTCAGTAAAATTACGGAACTAACTATAAATGAAAGTATAATTATTGAAACAAGTTGAACATATTGAGGCAAAAGGAGAAATCGCTCGTTTTTAGCAAAATCTCACTTTGTCACATTGTTTTCGAAAGTCGTATGCTGCAGCTCTATGCGTCATAATGGGTCTGTGTAGCAAGTAGCATGTGTCGAGCATACCATGAGTCAAAAGAATGCAACCTTTACGATCATTGTATTTGTTTCGTTATTCTTATGTTGCAGCTCTATGCGTCATAGTAGAGGAAAGTAGCAAGTGTTGAACAGTCCATGAGTCAAAACAACGCAGCCTTTACGATCATTGTATTTGTTTCGTTATTCTTATGTTGCAGCTCTATGCGTCATAGTAGAGGAAAGTAGCAAGTGTCGAACAGTCCATGAGTCAAAAGAATGCAACCTTTACGATCATTGTATTTGTTTCGTTATTCTTATGTTGCAGCTCTATGCGTCATAGTAGAGGAAAGTAGCAAGTGTCGAACAGTCCATGAGTCAAAAGAATGCAACCTTTACGATCATTGTATTTGTTTCGTTATTCTTATGTTGCAGCTCTATGCGTCATAGTAGAGGAAAGTAGCAAGTGTCGAACAGTCCATGAGTCAAAAGAATGCAACCTTTACGATCATTGTATTTGTTTCGTTATTCTTATGTTGCAGCTCTATGCGTCATAGTAGAGGAAAGTAGCAAGTGTCGAACAGTCCATGAGTCAAAAGAATGCAACCTTTACGATCATTGTATTTGTTTCGTTATTCTTATGTTGCAGCTCTATGCGTCATAGTAGAGGAAAGTAGCAAGTGTCGAACAGTCCATGAGTCAAAAGAATGCAACCTTTACGATCATTGTATTTGTTTCGTTATTCTTATGTTGCAGCTCTATGCGTCATAGTAGAGGAAAGTAGCAAGTGTCGAACAGTCCATGAGTCAAAAGAATGCAACCTTTACGATCATTGTATTTGTTTCGTTATTCTTATGTTGCAGCTCTATGCGTCATAGTAGAGGAAAGTAGCAAGTGTCGAACAGTCCATGAGTCAAAAGAATGCAACCTTTACGATCATTGTATTTGTTTCGTTATTCTTATGTTGCAGCTCTATGCGTCATAGTAGATGAAAGTAGCAAGTGTCGAACAGTCCATGAGTCAAAAGAATGCAACCTTTACGATCATTGTATTTGTTTCGTTATTCTTATGTTGCAGCTCTATGCGTCATAGTAGAGGAAAGTAGCAAGTGTCGAACAGTCCATGAGTCAAAAGAATGCAACCTTTACGATCATTGTATTTGTTTCGTTATTCTTATGTTGCAGCTCTATGCGTCATAGTAGAGGAAAGTAGCAAGTGTCGAACAGTCCATGAGTCAAAAGAATGCAACCTTTACGATCATTGTATTTGTTTCGTTATTCTTATGTTGCAGCTCTATGCGTCATAGTAGAGGAAAGTAGCAAGTGTCGAACAGTCCATGAGTCAAAAGAATGCAACCTTTACGATCATTGTATTTGTTTGGTTATTTATTTCGATGGTGTTTAATTTACCGCTTTACCGCCTATGTGGTGTAATGGAAAGCGTCCGCCTCGGGTGCGGGAGGTCACGGGTTCGATCTCCGGCCGGGTCATACCGAATACATTAAAATGGTAGTAATAGCTTTCCCTCCTTGGCGATCAGGGTTGCGGGGTTTGCATTACGACTAACTGACTGGTGTCAGGATAAGCCGACCAGTAGATTTGTTTGTTTGTTTGGAGTTTAACGCCGCTTTCAACAGCTTTGGTCATATCACGGCGGTCAGTGCACCTACCCATGTTTTCCCGGCTTTCCCACACCAGTACTTACACAACATTCTTTCGAAGCCACTGACTACTTTCTCACATAGATCAGAGGTGAGAGGCAATGGAAAACATCGCCCGAAAGAATGTCGCCGCAACCGGGTATCGAACCCGTGACCTTCAGACCACGAGTCAGATACGCTACCAATTGAGCTACCCGGTCGGGTCCGACAAGTAGAACTGGTAACTTACCCAGTAAACGCCTTGGATAGTTTAAAGCGGCGTAAACACCATTTATGTGTATGATGTGATCCCCAGGGCGGAGCATCAATATTACCACTATCCGCGCGATTCTAACCGGTAATGAACCGCCACGGTGGTGATGTCGTAGAGCGCCGCCTTGGGTGCGAGAGGCCGCGGGTTTGATTCCTGGCTGGTCAAAGTTATGGTTTCAATTCCTTGGCGATCAGGGTCGCGGGGTTAGCAATACGATTGACTCGCTAGAATCAGGATAATTGGACTGAAGTAGTACTGGTAAATAACCCAGGAAACGCCGTGATATAACTGAAGACTGTTTAGAGCGGCATAAACATAAAACAATCAATCAAACCAAATGCGCCAAGGAATAGCGACATCTTTCATTGGTATGACACGACAGGAAATTGAACGACAAACCTCACTGGCTATATAGAAGACAATTGGTTATAAACACACGATGATTTTGACATGCATTGATGCAATGAATAAATTTAAAGATAATCATACACTACAAAGTTGATATTGTTTAAATTCCGATTAACCAGAACATATTGAAAATACATAAATAATGGCTACCTACCCCGCCAATCCAGCGATTTTAAGCTCAACATAGGTAATTCCACGTTATTATTTAACAAAGGCATATTGAAATGTAGTTAGATTATTATTGTGATCATTTATATATTGAATTCAAATCTGTTTTTTTTTTTTTTTTTATAAATTACTGTATTGATAAAGTCAGTGCACATTCACTTGTCGAGTGAATGCCCTAAGGGATGTTAATCGGATGCTATAATATTGGTGTTTAATCATTAATGCAATTTTCTCCGATAACAATCATTCCATTGAATAAGCGATAATGTAATCGTCAAATCCACTCAAAACAGAATTTCTAGTATGCATCATACTCCAGTACAGTTCAACATTGGTGGAATTGATTAACTAACATTGACATTTATTCTCGATTTTAGACAGGTTTAGCTTTCTTGTTTATCCTATTCTCACATCTTGCCGGGTAGCGTTCACGGAGGTCCAGCGGAGATCAAACTGTTCCAAGCTCGAACAAGACGTTTCCAGACCACTTCAAGACCGATTGCCGATACACATTCCGAGTGGTTCTCGACCTCTACCATACCCCTTCCCGATGTCTTCCCGATCATGACCAGCCTAACCCTTTCTCGACCTCTACCATACCCCTTCCCGATGTCTATCCGATCATGACCAGCCTTACCCTTTCTCGACCTCAACCCGACTTATACTTGGCGTATAGCCGACAATGTTCTACCGGGCACGCTCGAAGCACGATAGAAGTACGATAGCAGCAGCCTAGGTATAAACATTGAGCGCAACTCTTTCAGACCGCTTCCAGACTGTCTGATTTCTCGAGCGCTACAGGGATTTCAAGTAAAAATAAACAGTGTTAAAAAACCCGTCCTCTACCGACGAGAGTAGACCGCTGCAGACCGGGTGGGATCTCTCCCTGCAGACCGGGTGGGATCTCTCCCTGCAGACCGAGGGAGATCTAAACTAGTGTTGAGAACGGCGTCAACTCCCATTAAAACAAAACTATGTTACTGCTGTGAATCTTTCGATGTGCGGATATAGCTCTAGAATGAGCTTTTGTCCCATGTTATGAAGTCATGATACCCCATTCTTGCATACACTGTCTCTGTTGCTGTTGTTATAATCATCACGATACAGTAAACATTAACCCTTTACCACGTGCAGACACTTTCAGACGCCTCTGCAGCAGACGGCTGTTAAAAACATTGTGGCAAAGGTGAAATTGCTCACGATGAACAATTTCACCATTTGTCACAAAGTTTTCCACCATATTTAATAATTAAACTGTCATTAATGGAGATTTTTCACATTTTTGATAAGATGTTTTCAAAGTCGGCTGCTTTGGATTTGTTGTATGTAGGAAAGGATTAATAATCGCTCACCCCAACCGCTCGTCGATCAGGGAGATATAAATAATCAATGAAACAAAACGATTAATATTTAGTTTATAGTTCCTGATTTTAATGAAAGTACGCCTAAACAGAAGCGTTTCTAATCTGGACGACAAATTGATTAGATATGAATAATATATGGTGATTAATCAAAAGACATCAGTAAGAAGGGGAATGTGCAGGCGTATTACGAAAGGCATTCCATATGATATGTCACGGGCCTTCGTATGTTTAATATTTTCAATGTCATCGTCATTTTGTTCACATCAATCATTCAAAGTATTCCCATGTATTGTACAGATACATACTTTTGATTGGTAATTGATGTGGGCCTAAGGAATTTTCAACAATGTTTCAGTCATAACATGGCTGCCAGTTCATCTACTCATGCGTTTCCTAGCTTTATCACACCAGTACTCCACACAACATATTTTCCAAGCAACTGGCTGCTTTTCCACATAGACTGCAAGCCCATTGGTGCAAGACGTATGACGCTCGTCACAGTGACTTTTGTCAAACGTCGGAAAGAATGTTGGTCGAGCTGGGGCTCGAACTCACAGTTTACTCCTCCCTTTCTGATCAGATGCGGGGTCAAATGTTTATATATAAAAGCACGCCATATTTAGTGAAAACTATCCAAATTCCAAAATGAACAAGGTTGAATTTCCAATAAATTAATGTAATCGTAAAATTTCGCTGTCTATTATTGACCAGAAGTATATCTAGCCTTGGGTTGAATCACTTGTAAAAGTTCCTTGGCGTAAAGGTAATCAGCTAACGATTTGAAAAGTCTGCAAATCCGTGCAGTCTTTTCTAGATCTGTTACTACCAATCTTATGTATGTATACACAACAATGTAACTTATTTGAAGCTTCTGCCATGTTCTATGTGTTTTCTTGATCATGTTCTGATATTTGAATACGAAAGAGAAATAGCGGTCAGGGCATCTTTTTAAATGACAGTCTGGTCAATGCCGATTATACATCAGCCACGTCATGGAACATGGGATCTGGTTAAATTGCCAGGCTACCTTGATATGGACGAGCCTTTGCATTCACATGCAGACCAATCAGACCCTTCACTATTCGCCTACACATTCAGGAGTCATAGATGTTGTACTGTCGGACGAAAAACTAGAAATGTTGTTAATCGGGTTTTATTCCTATCCCAAAACAAGGATGCATTAGAACCTAACCTTACGCGGCAAAATGGCTAAATACCGGTATATTAACACCAGCAATGTATACAGTATTCCATTAGTACAGGCACACAATTGAGACAGAGAACAGTGTATTTGTTGAAATAAATAAATTATATATATTTTTATAGTTGGAAAAAGTATAGTATATCAACACTTTATTGGGTGAGATTTAAAATAAAAATACATAAAAATAATATTTCTCAATTTAAAGCTGGAAAAACAAAATAAAGTTTACTAACAAAGGATTATTTATTTTGACGACCATTTTTTCATTTTCAAAGAGCATCCTTCCATATACGGATCGGGAACTATTAAGCACTACAGACATATTTCTAAGCGACAACAGTGTTAGTACAAATGACATATATGTTGGAAATGATATAACAGGCAGTTTATCTACAATAGAGCCAACCCTCCCCCCTACTCTACCACCACCCTTTTTTGACTACTATGGTGACTATGGGGAATGTACAGAACTTAATTATTCGACGGACGTGGCTTCGTACCTAACACAACTAGAAACAAAGAAGTACCTGGACGGATGGAGACATTACGCAATTGTCCATACATTAAACTCTGTAATTTTTCATTTGGTGTATATCTTCCAGTAAATACAGGGGAACAATCCGAATCATGTTGTGCACAGTGTTATTGTACTCCCGATTGTGTTTAATCCGGAAATTGCTGTCCGGATTATTCCAGTTTAAGGTGGACACCGTGATTGAACTGCCGGAATCAGAGGTTGTTGAAACGTGCATGGCGACGAGCATAGGGCATCAAAGTATCAACGTTACAGCACTTCTTGTTAAAGCCTACGAGGCTTGTCCTGCGTCATCGGACAAACGTTTTCATTTCCGATGTAGTGGCCGACTGTTCTCGAATGTTACCTTTGGTGACATCATTCCGGTCACCGACAACGTAACATTGAAAACGTACATAAATATACACAGTGCTACTTGTAACGGAGTTCATAAAGATATGCTGACGCCATGGGACGTCAAACTAAATTGTTTGCGTCGTCCGACATATTCGTCCGCCATTGAGTTACTGTCTATTGTGATAAGCGGAACAATGCCATGCCAGTTACAGCTTATACCTCCTCGAGATCTACCTGTAGAGGCATGCGATACTGCCATATCCGAATGTAATGTAACAGGGTTATGGAAAGAGTTCGACCTTCACCTGTCAAGAGCATGTGCGGGATACGAATTGTTCTTTACTGTTGTACATAACTCGTCCGAGATTATGTTCAAAAACATCCACTGTTCAGTTTGTAACTGTTTTGCAACATCTATTTGTAACTGTTTTGCAACATCTATTTGTAACTGTTTTGCAACTTCTATTTACCTGTGTAGTGTAAATAATGAACAGCCTGGTACACCATTCACCTTCTCGGGATTGCTCCGCTTGGATTCCTTAGAAAATGACGGACAACGACCAGTGTCTGAGAGTTGTGACACGGTTTTTATGTTTGACGATGTACAGGTATGAAATTCCGAACGTTTTGAATGTTGTGTCACTTGCTTTGACTGGGAATCACTTATCTGTCCTCGTGTTTCACGCTTTTATTTACTAACATGTTGACAGACGTCACGTGTACATATTCCTTCAACACGCTAGAACATTACTTCTGAAGACAGGAGCAAGCTACAGACTTGTACTGGTACCATAAGTTCTATGAAGTATTAGGATCGAATGACGGTTTTCTTTTTGTGAAGATAACCTCCTCGGTGGTGTAGTGGTAGAGCTCCAGTCTCAAATGCGGGAGGTTGCGGTTTCGATCCCCGACCGGCCATAAATACTTTAAAAATGATAGAAATTGCTGTCGTCCTTGGCGCTCAGGGTTACAGGCTTAGCATTACGTCTGAATGGTTGGTGTCAGGATTAATAGACCATATGTACTGGTAACTTACCCAGGAAAAACCGTGATTTAACTGAACAATTGTTGAAAGCGGCGTAAAGAAACAAACAATCAATCAATCAGTCTTTGTTTGGAGACAACGTCATATGTTTACGAGTCATTATGATTGAAGGGAAAGAGCACAACGGGTATCTTTATATCGTTTTGACATTGAAATAAACTATTGTTTATTTATTTCATTGTGTTATATATAAATGACACATTTATATTTTACGCCGTCTTCCAAATGGTCTCGTTAATGTATAGACGGATCGTGGAACAGCTTGATTAATGTATATGGATTCATTCTTTCTGTGTTCTGACGTGGTTTTTTTACATCAGACAGTGTTATAGCTCATTTTTAGACCGCCCCCGTAACGCCCGAATAAAAAGACAAAATACACAAAAACAACAACAGAGATTCAATAAATATGCTACCGATTTCCTGATAATCTCACATGCATGCTAATTTTAAACCGATCAAGTTAACCCTTTTCCACATACAACAAGTCTGTAGCAGACGTCTTTGTAAACACTGCTGCAGATGCATCAGAAAGTGATTATTACATGATGGAAATGGTTAAAAAGCATCAGAAAAATACATTATGTAACATAGAGAATTGTTCATTTATTAATTTTTGCTTTTGTCCCAGATGGTGAACATGTTGCAAATTGTCGAGTTGTTTAAACATCCATTATATTTGAAATTGTCTTAAAAGCAACATGTTTCATGTTCATATCACCGCTTTTTCACGACCGACAGCTGTGAACTATTCATAGAATCTACAGAGAATATAGTTTACAGGGTGACATCACGTGTACGACCATCTACAGATCTTGACCTCCGTGAAGTCTATAAGCACATGCCTCTACTCAGATTACGGATTGAAGATGTCATAAACAAATTAATGATAGGGTACGTTTGCAGTCGACGAGCAATGATAATTTCTCAAAATAATTCGAGCGAAAATGACGTCAATTTAATGGTTGACAGTATCCACTTCCGGTATGATGTTGTTCCGTTTGACATGTACATTATAGACGATGTAGTTAAAAGTTTGATGAGCATAGAATGGTTGAACATGAGCTTGAACACGAGTGTAGGACAGAAAATAACGTTTACGTTTTATTTGAAAGATGAAATAAGGTATGAGAGTATCGAAATTCAATATGAAAAGTATCAGAGCTTGACAGTTTGGAGACCTATGCCAGTCAGTTTACCAGAACTTTGGTCTTTGGCGGTGGTTCAAAATGGTACATCAATTATTCCATATTTTAACTGGAATAAAGATTATGATTATTGTTTCGATTTAGGAATAATGTAACGACTTTTGAAGTTGAGATCGTGCCCAATGTTCTCCATCGACATGAACGAATATGGAATGATTGAGACAGCACATACAGACATGTTTTTCGTACAGAAGCCAACCATACAGCCACTGGTGGTTTCTCTGCAGAACTAATCGTATCTGTCGTATCAGTTTCTATATCCATTATTTGTTTAGTTGTTTCATTATTCACGTATTTTTGGTTACAAGCACTTCCTGGTAAAAACAACATGGCTCTAATAGCGTCACTCGTACTGGCCCAATCTATGTATCTACTCAGTAGACTCGATACGGCATCGTTGTCATGTAAGTTGGTCGGCGGCTTTACACACTTCTTCTGGCTTCTGTCTATATTCTGGATGAATGTTTGTACCTTCCATATGTTCCTTGTTTTGATAAAAACAAGAGTTACATCTAGATCATCTTCTATAAAGAAACTTGTTCATTATCATGTTTACTGTATCATAGTATCTGTATTATTGGTAACCGTCAATATCCTTATTACCATGGTAACTAGCGAATATACAGATGTTGGTTATGGTAACAAACGTTGTTACATCTCCTCACAAAGAATGATCGAAATAACATTTGGTATACCGACCGCCATAGTGGTTCTCGCCAATCTGTCTATGTTTGTTACTATCATTATAAAGATAAAACGAGCCCCTTCGGTCTGTAAGAATGTCAAACATGAGAGGAACAATGTCGTTGTTTTTGCTAAATTGTCTACAATCACTGGTGCCACCTGGTTATTCGGCTTTGTGTTTATGTGGACTGGTGTCACCGTTTTTTCTTATATATTTATCCTTCTGAATGGCAGTTAGGGATTATTTATTATGATATCGTTTATTTGTAATGCGAGAACATTAGCAATGTTTAAAGACAAAAGTCAAACGGTATGAACTTCATGGTTAGGTCATACAAACTCGACCACCCACACTCCAGCCTCAAACAGTTTTACGCTCCACTAGGTGACCGTGTCTTTGTACAGTTGGGTTATTGACATAGCTATTGTTATTATCATTACTGTTCTGTAATTGATTCCTTATGTTGACTGTCAAGATTTATAAATTTATAATTCATTTAAGTAGTCCTATTTAAGCAATTGGATTGATCCTTACAAATAACAAAATAAGAAATATTCGACTCTACGTTTGAGATCCACCAAGACAGGACATCGTAGATCAACAACTGACTTACGGTAACTGAGTGATTTCGTCAGTATAGCAGGCAATACGCTCATATCCATACAGGTGATATTACTTCAGCAGCGGTGGTGTAATAGTAGAGCGTCCGACTCATTCGGAATACCTCGGTGATGAATGCTTCATGATGAAGGATTACGGAATTACCCGAGAAGTTCCGATTGCGTCCGACTCAGTGCGCATGTCGCGGGATCGATCCCCGGCCGGGTCCTTCGAAATACTTTAAAAATGGTACTAATGTCTGCCCTCCTTGGCGATCCCCGCAACCCTCAACGTAAAGGAGGGAAGACATTACTATCATTGTTAAAGCATTTCGTATGAACCGACTGAGGATCGAACCCGTGACCTCTCACATCCTATAATACCACTCTACCACCACACCACCGAGGCGACGCTCTACCACCACACCACCGAGGCGACGCTCTACCACCTCACCACCGAGGCGACGCTCTACCACCACACCACCGAGGCGACACTCTACCACCACACCACCGATGCGACACTCTACCACCACACCACCGAGGCAACACTCTACCACCACACCACCGAGGCGACACTCTACCACCACACCACCGAGGCGACACTCTACCACCATACCACCGAGGCGACGGGGGAAGGGAAAGCCAATTAACCATAATCTCGCTGAATTCATACACACGGTATCATCGTCCTTAATACAAAAACTTACCCTACGGCATTTGCGACCAGCGTAGATCCAGATCAGCCATCGTATCTGTTCAGTCTGATCTCTCTCTGAAATGTTCGCTAAAGTTATAGAAGGTTTCACGAAACGTCTTTAAAGCAGTATCTTGTGTTGATCCTATAGCGAAGATGCGCAGACAGGTACTTTTCCTCTAGTAGAATATATTTTACATTATATGTATGATTCAAATATACATTGATTATATAAAAAGATATCCTGTTATTCTTATGAATAGATTTGAAAATTATTTTCAAAATTAATTAACTGAGGTATGTGTTACCTTTCCTTCGTAAATACTTTTTTATCTTACAGCTCTGAAAACATATTATAGATAGGCACCTATGGAAGTAAGAACAGAGTAGAAATCATTGTTAGAAAAGTGGATATTGGTTGAGACAATATCTCAGTTCCCTTTAATGCTTTCATAAGTATGTATCATCTAAATGTATCTGCATATGGAAAAATGCTCATTTAGCTGAACAGTATACGCCGTCTCAGAATATACGCGTTCACTATAATATGTGTGTGCAAACACGGGAATTATTGAATCGGGCTAACGTAAAGGTTCAGCTTAGATATCTAAAACACATATGAGCCGTCAACGTCAAACCAACATTGTGGACTCTGCGTAAAGTATCGACCCGGATCTAACTAAGCATGCCGCGCAGGCTAACCCGGACAGACACGTTTCGCCTCCTGTGAATTTTCTGTTTCAGGAATCATTACTCTATACCTATATCCCCCTCGATACGGAATGTGTCGGCCCGGATTAGCCTGCACGAACTGCGCATGATGATCTGGGTCGATACATTACGTAGAGGCCATGTTGTTGGTTTTCTCGCGGGACGGCTCAATTGTTAGGTCTTAAATCCAGCACGCCGAATTACATTGTGTACGTTAAGACCGGCATAAAACCTTTATCAATTGATATAGATACTCGTAGTTTTGACCTAAACTCGTTATTCCAACGCACGCTAAGTCACCTTCATTAATATATGATATTGCTTTAAGTAATTTTTTAAATTGTCCAGAATCAAGACAATCAAAATACTTGTGGATTAAATATGTAAGAAACATACTCATTAAATGTGGACATTAAAATATATGGGAAAGTCACTTGTTTCCAAACCATAAATTGCTCCAACAAAACGTTTCTGACTTGTTCATTAACGAATGGCCCTCAACATTGAACACCTCAAATAAATGTCAAAATTACAGAATAGTCAAGAAAACGTTTCATTTTGAACCATATTTGCTAAAAACACCCCATATTGAAATATATTATAAAATTCCCAACTAGAAAAACCGATTACCAGTTGAAATATCAAGCTGGAACAGAAATAACACCCGGTCTAAACCATGTCCTTTGTGTAACCTTAATAACTCGATTGGGGACGAGTTTCATTGACGCCGCGTGGAAGCGCGGCATCAGTATAGGATAGGTTTTCATTGTTTACCATGGGGTGGCGTAATCGAAAAGGGAGCAACCAACATTATTATTGTTAAGAAAAACACTGTTATATGTTTGAAAAAAATTATGAATAAATAGTTTGTATAAAAGGATTTAAGAAACAGCAAAATACAAAATACGTATGTCTTCTACCGTTATTACAAAACTTTAGACACATGTAATGGGTATTTAATAACTTTCCCCTAACTTCCTAGGCTACGCCTATTTTATAGTTTGGTTTACAACCCGATTCATCAAAGCCCAGAAAAAAGTTTCTGGCGATGTTTTTGCCTATTTACAATATTGAGATTTTTAAATTAATGAGTAATCTTTAAAAAATCAATGATGATTCATTTTGATTACTACATATTACAGTATAATTCTAGAAACTGTAAAACAGTAAATGCAGCATGTCATCGCTTGGCGATTTGGGTCATTCTTATTTAATAGACAACAAGGTGTCATCGGTTCCCATAGGTAATTAAGTTGTCTCTGCTTCCTTCCGTTATGACTACTTTGCTGTTTTCACGATTTCATCCGATTCTAAAATTCATTGGATTCGTAACCGGGTTTTAGCTCCACTGGCTGAAAGCCAGTCGAGCTTATGTCATGGCGAATTGTCCGTCGTGCGTGCGTCTGTACGTCTGTGCGTGCGTCTGTGCGTGCGTTAACTTTTTCCTTTAAACCACTTCTTCTCCCTAACCACTCGGCCAATTTGGTTGAAACTTCATAGGAAGCATCCTCTCAATGTCCTCTCTTAAATTCCTTCAATTTGTTTTATCCATCTATAATTCTGGTTGCCATGGCAACCAAAAGAAAATAATCGTGAAAACTTAAAAAATCTTCTTCTCCGAAAGTGTCAGGCCGATTTTCAAATAATTTTGTAGAAATGTTCCTTGGGTGACTCTTTATTAGATTCCTTCAAGAAATGTTGATTGGGCGAAAAACATGGCCGCCAGGGGGGGCGGGGCTTTTTTGCCTTATATAGCTATAGTGAAAACTTAAAAAATCTTCTTCTCCAAAAGTGTTCAGCCGATTTTCAAATAATTTTGTAGAAATGTTCCATGGGTGACCCTCTATCAGATTTCTTCAAGATATGTTGATTGGTAAAAAACATGGCCGTCACAGGGCGGGGCTATTTTGCCTATATGGCTAAAGAGAAAACTTAAAAAATATTCTCCTCCAAAAGTGTCAGGCCGATTTTCAAATAATTTTGTAGAAATATTCCTTGGGTGACCTTTTATTAGATTCCTTCAAGAAATGTTGATTGGTTGAAAAACATGGCCGCCAGGGGGCGGGGCGGGCTATTTTGCCTTATATAGCTATAGTGAAAACTTAAAAAATCTTCTTCCCTGAAAGTGTTCAGCCGATTTTCAAATAATTTTGTAGAAATGTTCATTGGGTGACCCTCTATCAGATTCCTTCAAGCAATGTTGATTGGTCGAAAAACATGGCCGCCAGAGGGTAGGGCTATTTTGCCTTATATGACCATAGTGAAAACTTAAAGAATCTTCTCCTCCGAAAGTGTTTGGCTGATATTCAAATAATTTTGTAGAAATGTTCCTAGGCTTACCCTCTATCAGATTCCTTCAAGCCATGTTGATTGGTTGAAAAATATGGTTGCCAGGGGGTGGGGCTATTTTGTCTTATATGGCTATAGTGAAAACTTAAAATATCCTCTCCTCCGAAAGTGTCAGGCCGATTTTCAAATAATTTTGCGGAAACATTCCTTGGGTGACACTCTACAAGATTCCTTTAAGCCATGGTGGTTGGTAAAAAAAATAGCCACCAGGGGGCAGGGCTGTTTGGAGATTTTATTTTTGCCTTATGGCCGTGGAGCGATACTGGCCCTCTTGGGCCTCTTGTTCATGTTTCGTTCCAACTGGTTTTCGCTCTTTGCTCTTGGGGAACTGACTTGACAATTTTCTTGTGTTTATTTTTCAGTTTTCTACTGGCATGTTCAAAACGATTAAAGTGACATTACAAAAAACAAAACAGACTTAATAGTTCTTGCTATATGTTGACTATACATGTGAACTTTCATAATGCTCAATCTTGATCATAAATATCCTTTTTTTTTTTTTAATTACTTCATATTTTTTGTTTATATACTCCCGTTTTTGCTATCATACTTCTGCTAAACTGGAAGGAGAATAGACTCTCCCCTTTCCTTCCAAAGCTTGTGTCCCACTTAACTTATAACTAGAGGCAATACACCTTAATATATGTTAACATTTAAGCACCTATGGTGTATTTTTATCTAATGGATCTAGTTAGAGGATTTAAAACTTCAGCTTGTATGACACATTATAGTTGCAGTGAATGTTAAGCAAACCGTAAACCAAATGGTTTCAGGGCTAAACTTGTCATTTCACGACTAAACTTCACATGCTGAATATCACATAGATCGTAGTATATAAAACGTTTAATTCCTACGTCAATATTGACCCTTTCTGCTCTTGGTAACCTTTTTATATAGGTTATGGTAGCCAGGTGAGCAATATAGGCACATCTTGGCCTACTTGTTTAAAATAAAGGGACATTTGGCCTTCTTGTTCGAAATATTTACATCCTGTCTGCTTGCACAGGTTATTTAAATGTACTGAACTGCATCTGCTTCCTTTAAGTCATGCTTCAAAATCATGCTCGGTGTCTTTGATGCTTTGCATCAAAATTCTTCTTGTTACTAATTAGAATGCAATTCCTAAAATTCGGAGAGGATTAGATTTACTGATTATATTTTTTACAAATGTCCGAACATCCATTTTATCAAAAGCCTTATGAATATAACCACTTCTAATTTTGTGAAATATCGTAAATTTTGTGCATTCAGAAGCCCGCAACTTATATTTTTGATAGCTTTTCGGAAATGACATGGGAGGCCGAGTTATAACAGGAAAAAACAAATTTAAATGTCTTGAACATATTACAATTGTGTTTGTTTAAAAACACTTAGTTATGACACATCTAAAATGAAATAAATAATCCGATGTTTTAAGTATTTGCAGTTTCTTTATTTTGACTCGTATTTATGTTTTTTTGTCTTATTTACGAAGACAAAAACGTCCGTGCTAGACTTGCTGCAGACTGTTACGTGTCAATATCGAGATAAAAATCACGTCGAATTCTCCTTTTAATAGCAATTTTAACTTACTAAATGCTGTTTTCATGATCAAAACGATGTCTTGATTTGTGTAGAATTCATTTAATATTGTTAATCCATGTATATCTAAAATAGGAACTGTTTCTAAACTAAATAAAGTATGCTCTGAAAAATGTTGATCGTGACCTAGTTTCATTTTGTCAAAATATAAAGGGAAGTAACCGGAAGTAAAATGTAAACTTAGAAAAACGCTTCCATGACATTGACTTATGCAGACAAAACGTGTCGCTCGAAAAATGGATTTCTAATACGTCACGAAACGAGTGCATGGGCCGAATGAAGAAGAAAGAAAGATAATATAGAAATGCTTTCTTTTTCTCGAATGCAGCGAATAAAACATGCACTAAAGCTTTGCGTGATTTTTTATTCATTTTCTTCGATGTCACAACGACTCGATCTTGACACGAGGGCACCCAATTAATTTCTTACTTGTATGTAATGTATGTAATTATAGAGACCAATTGCTCTGATCGAGCATAAGCTTTCTAGCTTCTATAGGCCCATTTGGTAGTGTACACTATATAGTGTACAAACATCTGGCAGGTGCAGATAAATTCAAGAGACAGAATTAGATACAAGGGAGTCCGGGTGCGATACCCTAGCTCTTTCCGAAAAGACCCCTTGGTTCTTTAACGTGCTCAATGTAAAGCACCGATACACGCGAGGCACTTATTCCTGGAATTGACCAGTACTTGACCTCTAGTTGAGTGGGAGCCACTTAAAGCACCTCAGAAAAATCAAGAACCTGGACCGGGATTTAAACCCCAGACATCTGGATTGACAGTCAAGCGTGTTAACCACTAGACCACCATGCCACTTGCCACCTTTTAAATAGTAATGGGACTCGCAACTGGCATTTCTCTTGCGCCATACATATATTTTATGCATCAATGATTTAAATACACAATTAAGATAATATGGTGTTAGACATATGAGGATAAATTTTAACATCTGTGAAATACTTATATTATAATTATTATTAAAAAGGAGGAAGTTTATGTCTTCAGCTATTCAACCGTTTTCGCAATGTTTTAAACGTTTAAAAGTTTTCATTGTTGCTTCAGACATGGAAAGGGTTAGATAGCTTTTTATTGCATGTAGATTTAAATCCCAAACTGTATTTGTTGTGATTTAATTGACTAATACAAAAAATCCAAAATCCTGACCAAAGGAAATCCTGAAATTTGTATGTGGAATTTCAAAAATCCTTAATGAAAACATTATGTGTATGTTTAGACTAATGAAAGTCAAGAATAAAGAACTAAATAAATGCAGTCTTTTCCGGTGACAGTGATGTCTTGCATCAACTTTCTCTTGTAAGTAATTTTTAAGAGCTAACAGGATTTAATTTGGGTATAACACTTTTTCAGGTACTTTATTTGATTTTCCCACCTATATTGTATTGTTAAATATGCTACATTTTGTGCTTTGTACGACTCGTTTATATTTATTATTATTATAATGCTTACTTTTATCATATTGTCATGTATACATGAACTGAGATTATAATTAATAAAACGTGTAAACTTGCATTACAATAAATAAAAATGTGTCGTATTGATGGCACTATGCATCAACATGTCGGTACTCCATGTCAAACGGCTTTGATGGGGGTGAACTATCTCGTAACCGCTTAGTGCGTCGGGTCCCTTCTGACCAATTAATTGTCATTGGTGCATTTCCAATCTATAAATTGATATGATGATAAGGTGTCTTGCCGATTGTCCCACATTTTGAAAATGCTATTAACCTTTAATGCGGACGGGTGAAGATGGGTAAGGGAAAGGTGAGAATACAGTCCGGTTATTTTGCCTATTCCAAGTTTACATTATTAGCCTATCCCTTGTTAAAAATCCGTCTGCTGCACATATTTTTACTACAAAAATTAAATGTTGGACAATCGGGAATAAACGACCATTTCCTACGCATAGACGCTAGCTGACGCCTATGCAGCAGATGGCTTTTAAAAACACTGTCCGCCTAAGGAATCTTTTGCCAAAAAGACTAGGAGTGTAGCCCCACGACTAATACCTTAATCTTACTTTGAATGATGACAAATCGGAAAGTCATTATGACGCGCGACGAACTCGAAATAAATCCTTTCCCGAATATAGACGCTATCAGACGCATGTGCAGCAGACGAACTTTGAAATTAGTCATGATGAGCTATTTTTACATTTGTCACAATGAGTGTGGGTTATTAGCACTGCGACTGACTCGCTGGTATCAGGATAAATGGACCAGAAGTGCTGGTAACTGATATAACTGAAACTTTGTTGAAAGCAGCGTAAAACACCAAATAAAAAACCTTCTTAAGGGGTTTATGTGTGTCTAATATGTCAGGATAGATAACAAATCCAGGTAAATTACCAAAGAATCGCCGTGATAAAGCTAAAACACTGTTGAAAATGTCGTAAAATAACATTGGAAGAAAGCAACAGAAATCGTAGGATAAAGCTTTCATATATAAAAACACTTTTATAAAACGCATATTTTTATTACAATTCGACCGCAGACAACAGTTAAACAACACATTGGGGGAAAGAAGAAAAAGAGTTTTAAACTTCGCACATTTCGCAATTTTGTTTTCAACTTTTACCAATCTAAGGATTCATTTTTTTATGCAAATCATATCAGAAAAAAGTTATTAGTTAAACCTTTCCCACATACAGACGTCCTTTGACGTCTCTTCTGCAGACGACTTTTAAAAAAACATTGTGGCAAGTGGAGCATTTGATCAATATGAGCAATTACTCCATTTCTCACAACGTGTTCAACTCTATTAAAACATTTGACTATTGTTTATGGATATTGTCCGTATGTTTACCAAGATACTTTTAAAGCATGCAACACATCTGAAAGGGTGCTGCCCTTAAGCGGTTAACCCTTTCACTGCAGCAGACGACTTTTGAATGCATTGTACTTTTGCTTCAACGTTTTCAACTCTAATAAGGAATCATATCTTCATTTCTGGAAAGTATTCATCTTTTTGCAATGACGTTTTCAAAACAGTCTGCTGCAGATTTGTTGTATGTGAGAAAGGGTTAATTAAATCATTAACCTGATCTAAACAGGCTTGTAACATTTGAATGCACACAACGATGGCAATCGTTGTATGAAAAGGACGTTGGAGTGATTTCTCCTTTTCCCATCAATGATTTCAATGTTTTGTTTTTGTTACTTATTTCTAGACTATTTCGTTTCTATCAAATTTCGCCAGATCTGAGTAAACAGTAATCTGTCGTTCTAAAGATATGTCCGTTCTGCAGAGGTTTTGTTTAAACATAGTTTATTACGAAAATAACCTTTTATATTCACAAATATACTAATGAGTCGTTCCACGAGAAACCTAACATTACGGACTCTGCGAAATGTATCGACCAAGATAAGCCTACGCAGTCCGCACAGGCTAATCCGGGCCGATACATTCCGTTTCAAGGGGATAGAGGTATAGAGTAATGATTCCTGCAACAGAAAATTCAGAGAAGGCGAACAGCGTATTTCCGGTGCGGCATGCTTAGGCTGATCCGGATCGAGTCCACACTCTTCGTTTTTTCGTGGAACGGCCCATAGTTTAACAAATATATAAAGGGAAAAGGGTCTGGCCACAAGTTCTCTCACACACACACACACACACACACACACACACACACACACACGGACATACACAGACAGGCACCCATGCACACATATACAGACAGGCACCCATGCACACATATACAGACAGGCACCCATATACAGACAGGCACCCATGCACACATATACAGACAGATAGATAGACAGACAGACAGACAGACAGACAGACAGACAGACAGACAGACAGACAGACAGACAGACAGACAGACAGACAGACAGACAGACAGACAGACAGACATACAGACATAAACAAAACTACAGATAGACATAAATCCAGATAGGCATACATTTAAAGGCACATGATTACATGCAGATATACACACACACATACATACATACATACATACATACATACATACATACATACATACATACATACATACATACATACATACATACATACATACATACATACATACATACATACATACATACATACATACATACATACATACATACATACATACATACATACATACATACATACATACATACATACATACATACATACATACATACATACATACATACATACATCGTGATATACATACATACATACATACATAATGATAGACATACATGATGATATATATAGAGAGACAGATAGACATACAAACGCATAGACACATAAACATACTTATTGACATGCATATAGACATACAGGCAGATTGCCAGCTACATCAACAGATAGACGGAGAGATAGACGGACACATACACGTACACAGACATATAGACATACAGACGCATAGCATAGACAGATAAACATACAGACTGACATACGCACGTATATTCATGCATACAGACATACAGGCAGATTGACAGCTACACCAACAGATAGACAGAGAGATAGACGGACATACGTATACACATAAACATAAAGACAAAAATACAGATAGACATACACTCAGATGGACGTAAATTCAGATAGGCATACATTCAAAGACACATGCTAAATGCATATAAATACATAGTGATAGACATACCTAATGATAGACACACGATTATGGACATATAGACATACTCATACATAGACAGATAGACATACACACGCATAGACAGATTAACATACACACGTATAAACACGCATACAGGCATACAGGCAGATGAACAGTTACCCCAACGGATAGACGGAGAAAAAGACGGGCATACATATATACCTAAACATAAAGACATAAATACAGATAGACATAACTTCAGATAGGCATACATTCAAAGACACATTAATAAATGCAGATATACATACATACATACATACATACATACATACATACATACATACATACATACATACATACATACATACATACATACATACATACAAAGACATAAATACAGATAGACATATACTCAGATAGACATACATTCAGGGACACATGCATAAATGCTGATAGGCATACACACTGATAGGCACACGATGATAGACATATATGATGATAGACATACATAGACACATAGACATACAGATACATAGACAGAAAGACATACAAACACATTTACACCAACCGATAGACGGACATACATATATACATAAACATAAAGACATTCAGATAGGCATAAATTCAAAGACACATAAATAAATGCAGACACGAAACACCCTTGAGCAGAAGAAACACGCCAACCTGTAGTATTTTGGAAAGTAGCATATATGTATACAAACACTCAATTAGGAGAAAGTACACGAGTGTGATACCCAAACGGATCGCACATGTACGTATTCCACTTTTGTTCCGCCTCGCAAACGTTTAAAAGTAGCCCGATCCTAGGTTGTTTTGGCATTTGGTGGTAAAAGAAACTCTTCTCTATCCAGCCATACCATCGGTTCGGCTTAGATCACTATATTAAAAAAATAGCCCAAGGCCCATTCGAATATTTTCACATACCGGTCTCACACTAGTACTAATTAACTTAAGCGTCAATTAAATCGCATTGCAAATCTTCATATAAACTTTACATATACATATAGCTGTACATATGAAAAAAAATTGTAATCACACACAAACAAACGCACACATACGTGTTTGACCGTAAAAAGTAGCACCTTGTTTTAAGACAGTCTATGTAGAACGGCTATAAATAAGGCGCTTTAATGACTTTCGTGAAAGTGTAGCGACAGTAACCACCCTTTATATATTGACTGCAATTAATACACTCCGATACACTCGATATTTAGAAACACACAGTGAGTCGTTTATCACTGAACAATGTAGCTCTTTGTGCTTCAAATCAACCTCAATTTGTAGCACTCTTTTGTTGTATTCTACATTACAATGTAGCACAGTGTGTATTACAAAAATGGTCGTAACATAACAGTTTGACAAACAGGTAAACACTGACACAAATTAATGATACGTATGTACTTGTACCTTCATTCTGCATACATTGAAATGTTGATAAAACGATGTTTACAATGTGATACATAACAGGCGATCTGCATGCATGTGTGTTCAAACACACACTTCTATGTAGCACTGTTGAACAGCGTAGGTATTTGTTTTGGCTTTTGAGTTACAAAAACGTATTGGTGTGCCAAAGGCCACTCTAACAAAACAGAAGACACATGGGGTTGTAAGCTCTTTGAATCTCTGCAGATGTGTTGAATAAATGGTGAGAACATATGTAGCACTCACTGCGGGTGCTACACAAGCATGTCCGTGCTACATGCGTGAGTGATATTCAAGTGCATGTGCTACATTTGTAGGATGAACTCTCTCACACACACACACACACACACACACACACACACACACACACACACACAGACACACACAGACAGACACACACACACACACACACACACACACACACACACACACACACACACACATACTCGAGTTGGAAAGGTTGTGGACACTGCCTACCTAAACCTACTTTGTGGACACTTACAGAAATAATAAAGGTACAGACTCTTTGTTTACATTATTAGTAACTAGTAGGTCTTAAAAACATATACAGTCATAGAGTACCTGATAAAATGCAAAAATAGTAAAAGTAGTATAACCTATGTTGTGGACACCATATTTGCACTGTGGACACAATGTGTGTACATGCACTTTAGACAGTCACTATGGACACATATTAGAGTATATAGGATAAGTGTCACGGTGTTTGAGGATTTTTCACCTAGATGCATGACCATATAAATTATTGAAAATAACAATTAAAGTTCTACATTCAGAAATGCGGTAGGGACGCGAGTATGTATGATATGATTTGATAACACATTTATCTTTTCATGCAATCAAATAATTATTTTTGCATTATAATCTCAAGACTCGGCACCGCCTGTTATGGTCTTTTCGCTACCTTGACTGTTCGCTACCTAGTCTAAAGTAGTTTGTAATTCAGACTGTTTCTCTGCTCATACATTTCGCTTCCTAAATTATGACAACTAAAGAGCTTCGTTTTATTTTAATACAAAATATGTAGACCTGGAGTTTAAATGTTCTGTATGTAATGAATATATTAATGTGAATAAGTAACCATTATTCGCCAAGACAAAGAATTGTCTTATAAAAACGCATATGAAAATGATTGTCACTCTCGATGAAGTTATATTAACCGCCCTTTGTCGGCTATCAAAATATGGCAAGCTTGAAGTTTTGCTTAATTGAAATCACACTAAACTCAGCAAGACTAATGAAAGTGAAAATTAAAATGCTCTATTATACAAACTAACATGGTGCAAATTTAAACAATCAAACAATTAGAATAACCTTTTGTTAGTAAACAATTTATTTGTGTCCAGATCAGTATAAAAGTGTTCCCGTGCAAAAACAAACAAAATCCTCTGTATTTTTTCAAACTTTCAGACATTTCAAATAGTGTAGATATAAATCAGTTGTTATGTTAAAAGTATTGTGTCTGAACTAGGCATATTTGAAGAAAACATATTATTGACTCAAGCAGCTGAAAGTGTAGAAACTGATAAGACGCCGTCTGAAGCGAAATAACTGGCAGCGTCTACACTGTTTTGTAATGTCTCATTGTTGGACACCGTGCAACGGCGCTCACGTATTTTAACTTTTCTGTTATTATTTTTACAAACAACCATTAGTAAACAAAAGTTGTTCTGTATTCATAAACACACTCATAATATTATTATGCATATACCATAATGAAAGTGATATAAATGGTTACTAGTTGATTCGTCACCTAGCGTTTCGCTACCTTACACTTTCGCCACCTAAGTCGTTTCGCCACAGTCGATTTGCTACTTAGTCAGGAGTCGTTTCGCTATCTAATATTGTCCGATACCTGTTCAAACTTAACAAAATATTTGCTTACTATTTTTTAACATAGTTGGAACATACGATTTTCATAGTATAGTATATGATCAACCTCGTGGATTAAAACAGTGATTTGATACAGTGTTATAAAATATACATTACCCCAAGTACACTATGTACCACTGCATAAAAAAAGGAGGGGGGCGGATAATAAGTGTTGCCTGTGAATTTCACAAGCCGTGATATCGTAATTAATGGTGCTAAAAAGCGTCTGTGCGTAAATACATGTTTGTTCTCGCGTTAGTTGTATAACGTTTCCGTATTTAAGATTCATAGAATATGTATACCGGCAAACACAACGAACAATGTATCAATCCGAAGTTACCTTAAAGTGTTATATTGCTGTAAAGTATAAACGTGACTGTAACGTCGCCCATTGTTATATTTGTACTTTATTTCCCAGAGTTAATCGATAACTGTCCATTATTTAGAAGTAAATATCCTATAAGTCAATGATGGCAACAAGCATTTGGACGTCAAAATAGCTTGGAACAAGATCTGATTCCGAAACACTCGGCGTGATCTGGATTCAAACTTATAGTGTAAATATTAACTAAACGTCACATCAGCGACTCTACGTTTCGTCATGATCTACGCTGTTTGCATAGACAGAGGACTATAGTACTTTTGAATTTAATTGGTGACAAATATTATAGAAAATTTGTGAGATAGAGTTGTTGATATGTATAGCCTACTATCCAACGGCTTGGTTTCGATCATACGCCAATCGATCAACCCAACTGCCAACCAAACGTCTTGTTTACACAACTAGCATTCCTTCATGTTTTGATAAAATTACCTTTATTATGCTAATTGCAACCAAATTATTAATTTCAAATTTCTTGGATCGGAAATCAACTCGACTATTCCAGCACCCGAGAATTATAGCAGCATAATAAGGGTTATAAGAGTGTGCGGGTTGCATGTTTCTTAACCCATACTCCACATATTACATGGTTCTGATACAACGTACGCAGACAGCTGTCACGTATTTCAGGTGACGAGTAACTCGGATCTTGATCCAATTCAGAGTTGATTGTCTCTAAATTACAATATATTCTCGACAAAATTAGGGGACCCGACATATTATTAGAAATGAAACAGAATATATTTGATCCGACGATACGTACTGTTTGAGATATGTAAAATCACCATCCTATTTGGATTTGCAGCATATTTTATTTATAACGAACCACTGAGTAAAACATAGTGCAGATCTAACAAGCTCTAAGAAGATCTCACGCTTATTCATAAAATGTGTCCACAACGACGGTGGGGTTGTTAGCGCAGTGGTATAACTGTTTCCTGTGAAATACACATGCCGTGATCACTTTTACACCCTTTTATTGAAGTTGAACATTAAAACAAACACATGATGTTTATCTACACGCTATGTACATTTAAAGGAGTCCATTTCATTGATCTTGCGATTAACGCAGAACAAATTAATCTAAATTGATAAAATTTACGTTGTATCCATCTTAGGTGGAAACGAATATATAATGCGATATTAATCCACTCATCGACTTCTGTACGATTTCACGCTGGATCTAAAATGTGTCCACAACGACCGTGGAGTTATACCTGTTGCCTGTGACTTACACATGCCGTGATATCGATATTTATGGTGCTTGAACAATAGATTGTGCGTAAACATATGTTTGTTATAGCGCTAGATGTGTAACGTTTCCGTATTCGAAATTCATAGCAATTGTTTACCTGCAAACATAACGAACAATGTATCAATCCGAAGTTAACTTAACGTGTTATATTGCTGTAAAGTTTAAACGTGACTGTAACGTCGTCCATTGTTATATTTGTACTTTATTTCCCAGAGTTAATCGATAACTTTCCATTATTTAGAAGTAAATGTCCTATAAGTCAATGATGGCAACAAGCATTTGGACGTCAACGTGTGTAATTGAAAATAATGGACAAATATCGATACCACACTGCATGTTTAAAACAATATAAGTCCGTGACAACGAGAAATTGAAGTCTTAGCCCTATTTCTATTGTGAAAATGGTCGCCTGCTCAAACTTTCGTCAACTTCAGTTTGCATATTTATTCGATTTGCTTAAAAATACAAGGTGAAATCATTAGCCGTTTGCACAATAGCTTGGAACAAGATCTGATTCCGAAACACTCGGCGTGATCTGGATTCAAACGTATAGTGCAAAATATTAACTAAACGTCACATCAGCGACTCTACGTTTCGTCATGATCTACGCTGTTTGCATAGACAGAGGACTATAGTACTTTTGAATTTAATTGGTGACAAATATTATAGAAAATTTGTGAGATAGAGTTGTTGATATGTATAGCCTACTATCCAACGGCTTGGTTTCGATCATACGCCAATCGATCAACCCAACTGCCAACCAAACGTCTTGTTTACACAACTAGCATTCCTTCATGTTTTGATAAAATTACCTTTATTATGCTAATTGCAACCAAATTATTAATTTCAAATTTCTTGGATCGGAAATCAACTCGACTATTCCAGCACCCGAGAATTATAGCAGCATAATAAGAGTTATAAGAGTGTGCGGGTTGCATGTTTCTTAACCCATACTCCACAGATTACATGGTTCTGATACAACGTACGCAGACAGCTGTCACGTATTTCAGGCGACGAGTAACTCGGATCTTGATCCAATTCAGAGTTGATTGTCTCTAAATTACAATATATTCTCGACAAAATTAGGGGACCCGACATATTATTAGAAATGAAACAGAATATATTTGATCCGACGATACGTACTGTTTGAGATATGTAAAATCACCATCCTATTTGGATTTGCAGCATAATTTATTTATAACGAACCACTGAGTAAAATATAGTGCAGATCTAACAAGCTCTAAAAAGATCTCACGCTTATTCATAAAATGTGTCCACAACTACGGTGGGGTTGTTAGCGCAGTGGTATAACTGTTTCCTGTGAAATACACATGCCGTGATCACTTTTACACCCTTTTATTAAAGTTGAACATTAAAACGAACACATGATGTTTATCTACACGCTATGTACATTTAAAGGAGTCCATTTCATTGATCTTGCGATTAACGCAGAACAAATTAATCTAAATTGATAAAATTTACGTGTATCCATCTTAGGGGGAAACGAATATATAATGCGATATTACTCCACTCATCGACTTCTGTACGATTTCACGCTGGATCTAAAATGTGTCCACAACGACCGTGGAGTTATACCTGTTGCCTGTGACTTACACATGCCGTGATATCGATATTTATGGTGCTTGAACAATAGATTGTGCGTAAACATATGTTTGTTATAGCACTAGATGTGTAACGTTTCCGTATTCGAAATTCATAGCAATTGTTTACCTGCAAACATAACGAACAATGTATCAATCCGAAGTTAACTTAACGTGTTATATTGCTGTAAAGTTTAAACGTGACTGTAACGTCGCCCATTGTTATATTTGTACTTTATTTCCCAGAGTTAATCGATAACTTTCCATTATTTAGAAGTAAATGTCCTATAAGTCAATGATGGCAACAAGCATTTGGACGTCAACGTGTGTAATTGAAAATAATGGACAAATATCGATACCACACTGCATGTTTAAAACAATATAAGTCCGTGACAACGAGAAATTGAAGTCTTAGCCCTATTTCTATTGTGAAAATGGTCGCCTGCTCAAACTTTCGTCAACTTCAGTTTGCATATTTATTCGATTTGCTTAAAAATACAAGGTGAAATCATTAGCCGTTTGCAAAATAGCTTGGAACAAGATCTGATTCCGAAACACTCGGCGTGATCTGGATTCAAACTTATAGTGCAAAATATTAACTAAACGTCACATCAGCGACTCTACGTTTCGTCATGATCTACGCTGTTTGCATAGACAGAGGACTATAGTACTTCTGAATCTAATTGGTGACAAATATTATAGAACATTTGTGAGATAGAGTTGTTGATATGTATAGCCTACTATCCAATGGCTTGGTTTCGATCATACGCCAATCGATCAACCCAACTGCCAACCAAACGTCTTGTTTACACAACTAGCATTCCTTCATGTTTTGATAAAATTACCTTTATTATGCTAATTGCGACCAAATTATTAATTTCAAATTTCTTGGATCGGAAATCAACTCGACTATTCCAGCACCCGAGAATTATAGCAGCATACTAAGGTTTATAAGAGTGTGCGGGTTGCATGTTTCTTAACCCATACTCCACAGATTACATGGTTCTGATACAACGTACGCAGACAGCTGTCACGTATTTCAGGCGACGAGTAACTCGGATCTTGATCCAATTCAAAGTTGATTGTCTCTAAATTACAATATATTCTCGACAAAATTAGGGGACCCGACATATTATTAGAAATGAAACAGAATATATTTGATCCGACGATACGTACTGTTTGAGATATGTAAAATCCCCATCCTATTTGGATTTGCAGCATATTTTATTTATAACGAACCACTGAGTAAAAGATAGTGCAGATCTAACAAGCTCAAGCTCTAAGAATATCTCACGCTTATTCATAAAATGTGTCCACAACGACGGTGGGGTTGTTAGCGCAGTGGTATAACTGTTTCCTGTGAAATACACATGCCGTGATCACTTTTACACCCTTTTATTGAAGTTGAACATTAAAACGAACACATGATGTTTATCTACACGCTATGTACATTTAAGGGACTTCATTTCATATTAAATGTTATCTACATTGTTCCGGTTTTGTAACAACGTGCCTAAGAACAAGGATCTTGTGATTCACGCAAAACGAATTCATCTAAATGAATAAAAATACGTTGTATCCATCTAAGGGGGAAACGGATAATTAATGCGATATTACTCTCACGATATTCATCGACTTCTGAACGATTTCACGCTGGATCAAAAATGTGTCCACAACGACGGTGGTGTTATAACTATTGCCTGTGACTTACACATGCCGTGATATCGATATTTATGGTGCTTGAAAAACGGTTTGTGCGGAAACATATGTTTGTTCTCGGGCTAGATGTGTAACGTTTCCGTATTCGAAATTCATAGGAATTGTTTACCTGCAAACATAACGAACTATGTATCAATCCAAAGTTACCTTAATGTGTTATATTGCTGTAAAGTTTAAACGTGACTGTAACGTCGCCCATTGTTATATTTGTACTTTATTTCCCAGAGTTAATCGATAACTTTCCATTATTTAGAAGCAAATGTCCTATAAGTCAATGATGGCAACAAGCATTTGGACGTCAACGTGTGTAATTGAAAATAATGGACACATATCGATACCACACTGCATGTTTAAAACAATATAAGGCCGTGACAACGAGAAATTGAAGTCTTAGCCCTATTTCTATTGTGAAAATGGTCGCCTGCTCAAACTTTCGTCAACTTCAGTTTGCATATTTATTCGATTTGCTTAAAAATACAAGGTGAAATCATTAGCCGTTTGCAAAATAGCTTGGAACAAGATCTGATTCCGAAACACTCGGCGTGATCTGGATTCAAACTTATAGTGCAAAATATTAACTAAACGTCACATCAGCGACTCTACGTTTCGTTATGATCTACGCTGTTTGCATAGACAGAGGACTATAGTACTTCTGAATCTAATTGGTGACAAATATTATAGAACATTTGTGAGATAGAGTTGTTGATATGTATAGCCTACTATCCAACGGCTTGGTTTCGATCATACGCCAATCGATCAACCCAACTGCCAACCAAACGTCTTGTTTACACAACTAGCATTCCTTCATGTTTTGATAAAATTACCTTTATTATGCTAATTGCGACCAAATTATTAATTTCAAATTTCTTGGATCGGAAATCAACTCGACTATTCCAGCACCCGAGAATTATAGCAGCATAATAAGTTTTATAAGAGTGTGCGGGTTGCATATTTCTTAACCCATACTCCACAGATTACATGATTCTGATACAACGTACGCAGACAGCTGTCACGTATTTCAGGCGACGAGTAACTCGGATCTTGTTCCAATTCAAAGTTGATTGTCTCTAAATTACAATATATTCTCGATAAAATTAGGGGACCCGACATATTATTAGAAATAAAACAGAATATATTTGATCCGACGATACGTACTGTTTGAGATATGTAAAATCCCCATCCTATTTGGATTTGCAGCATATTTTATTTATAACGAACCACTGAGTAAAAGATAGTGCAGATCTAACAAGCTCAAGCTCTAAGAATATCTCACGCTTATTCATAAAATGTGTCCACAACGACGGTGGGGTTGTTTAGCACAGTGGTATAACTGTTTCCTGTGAAATACACATGCCGTAATCACTTTTACACCCTTTTATTGAAGTTGAACATTTAAACGAACACATGATGTTTATCTACACGCTATGTACATTTAAGGGACTTCATTTCATATTAAATGTTATCTACGTTGTTCCGGTTTTGAAACAACGTGCCTTAGAACAAGGATCTTGTGATTCACGCAAAACGAATTCATCTAAATGAATAAAAATACGTTGTATCCATCTAATGGGGAAACGGATAATTAATGCGATATTACTCTCACGATATTCATCGACTTCTGAACGATTTCACGCTGGATCAAAAATGTGTCCACAACGACGGTGGTGTTACAACTGTTGCCTGTGACTTACACATGCCGTGATATCGATATTTATGGTGCTTGAAAAACTGTTTGTGCGGAAATATATGTTTGTTCTCGAGCTAGATGTGTAACGTTTCCGTATTCGAAATTCATAGCAATTGTTTACCTGCAAACATAACGAACTATGTATCAATCCAAAGTTACCTTAATGTGTTATATTGCTGTAAAGTTTAAACGTGACTGTAACGTCGCCCATTGTTATATTTGTACTTTATTTCCCAGAGTTAATCGATAACTTTCCATTATTTAGAAGTAAATGTCCTATAAGTCAATGATGGCAACAAGCATTTGGACGTCAACGTGTGTAATTGAAAATAATGGACAAATATCGATACCACACTGCATGTTTAAAACAATATAAGGCCGTGACAACGAGAAATTGAAGTCTTAGCCCTATTTCTATTGTGAAAATGGTCGCCTGCTCAAACTTTCGTCAACTTCAGTTTGCATATTTATTCGATTTGCTTAAAAATACAAGGTGAAATCATTAGCCGTTTGCAAAATAGCTTGGAACAAGATCTGATTCCGAAACACTCGGCGTGATCTGGATTCAAACGTATAGTGCAAAATATTAACTAAACGTCACATCAGCGACTCTACGTTTCGTCATGATCTACGCTGTTTGCATAGACAGAGGACTATAGTACTTCTGAATCTAATTGGTGACACATATTATAGAACATTTGTGAGATAGAGTTGTTGATATGTATAGCCTACTATCCAACGGCTTGGTTTCGATCATACGCCAATCGATCAACCCAACTGCCAACCAAACGTCTTGTTTACACAACTAGCATTCCTTCATGTTTTGATAAAATTACCTTTATTATGCTAATTGCGACCAAATTATTAATTTCAAATTTCTTGGATCGGAAATCAACTCGACTATTCCAGCACCCGAGAATTATAGCAGCATAATAAGGGTTATAAGAGTGTGCGGGTTGCATGTTTCTTAACCCATACTCCACAGATTACATGGTTCTGATACAACGTACGCAGACAGCTGTCACGTATTTCAGGCGACGAGTAACTCGGATCTTGATCCAATTCAAAGTTGATTGTCTCTAAATTACAATATATTCTCTACAAAATTAGGGGACCCGACATATTATTAGAAATGAGACAGAATATATTTGATCCGACAATACGTACTGTTTGAGATATGTAAAATCACCATCCTTTTTGGATTTGCAGCATATTTTATTTATAACGAACCACTGAGTAAAAGATAGTGCAGATCTAACAAGCTCAAGCTCTAAGAATATCTCACGCTTATTCATAAAATGTGTCCACAACGACGGTGGGGTTGTTAGCGCAGTGGTATAACTGTTTCCTGTGAAATACACATGCCGTGATCACTTTTACACCCTTTTATTGAAGTTGAACATTAAAACGAACACATGATGTTTATCTACACGCTATGTACATTTAAGGGACTTCATTTCATATTAAATGTTATCTACATTGTTCCGGTTTTGTAACAACGTGCCTTAGAACAAGGATCTTGTGATTCACGCAAAACGAATTCATCTAAATGAATAAAAATACGTTGTATCCATCTAAGGGGGAAACGGATAATTAATGCGATATTACTCTCACGATATTCATCGACTTCTGAACGATTTCACGCTGGATAAAAAATGTGTCCACAACGACGGTGGTGTTATAACTGTTGCCTGTGACTTACACATGCCGTGATATCGATATTTATGGTGCTTGAAAAACTGTTTGTGCGGAAACATATGTTTGTTCTCGGGCTAGATGTGTAACGTTTCCGTATTCGAAATTCATAGCAATTGTTTACCTGCAAACATAACGAACTATGTATCAATCCAAAGTTACCTTAATGTGTTATATTGCTGTAAAGTTTAAACGTGACTGTAACGTCGCCCATTGTTATATTTGTACTTTATTTCCCAGAGTTAATCGATAACTTTCCATTATTTAGAAGTAAATGTTCTATAATTCAATGATGGCAACAAGCATTTGGACGTCGACGTGTGTAATTGAAAATAATGGACAAATATCGATACCACACTGCATGTTTAAAACAATATAAGGCCGTGACAACGAGAAATTGAAGTCTTAGCCCTATTTCTATTGTGAAAATGGTCGCCTGCTCAAACTTTCGTCAACTTCAGTTTGCATATTTATTCGATTTGCTTAAAAATACAAGGTGAAATCATTAGCCGTTTGCAAAATAGCTTGGAACAAGATCTGATTCCGAAACAATCGGCGTGATCTGGATTCAAACTTATAGTGCAAAATATTAACTAAACGTCACATCAGCGACTCTACGTTTCGTCATGATCTACGCTGTTTGCATAGACAGAGGACTATAGTACTTCTGAATTTAATTGGTGACAAATATTATAGAAAATTTGTGAGATAGAGTTGTTGATATGTATAGCCTACTATCCAACGGCTTGGTTTCGATCATACGCCAATCGATCAACCCAACTGCCAACCAAACGTCTTGTTTACACAACTAGCATTCCTTCATGTTTTGATAAAATTACCTTTATTATGCTAATTGCGACCAAATTATTAATTTCAAATTTCTTGGATCGGAAATCAACTCGACTATTCCAGCACCCGAAAATTATAGCAGCATAATAAGGGTTATAAGAGTGTGCGGGTTGCATGTTTCTTAACCCATACTCCACAGATTACATGGTTCTGATACAACGTACGCAGACAGCTGTCACGTATTTCAGGCGACGAGTAACTCGGATCTTGATCCAATTCAAAGTTGATTGTCTCTAAATTACAATATATTCTCTACAAAATTAGGGGACCCGACATATTATTAGAAATGAGACAGAATATATTTGATCCGACGATACGTACTGTTTGAGATATGTAAAATCACCATCCTTTTTGGATTTGCAGCATATTTTATTTATAACGAACCACTGAGTAAAAGATAGTGCAGATCTAACAAGCTCAAGCTCTAAGAATATCTCACGCTTATTCATAAAATGTGTCCACAACGACGGTGGGGTTGTTAGCGCAGTGGTATAACTGTTTCCTGTGAAATACACATGCCGTGATCACTTTTACACCCTTTTATTGAAGTTGAACATTAAAACGAACACATGATGTTTATCTACACGCTATGTACATTTAAGGGACTTCATTTCATATTAAATGTTATCTACATTGTTCCGGTTTTGTAACAACGTGCCTTAGAACAAGGATCTTGTGATTCACGCAAAACGAATTCATCTAAATGAATAAAAATACGTTGTATCCATCTAAGGGGGAAACGGATAATTAATGCGATATTACTCTCACGATATTCATCGACTTCTGAACGATTTCACGCTGGATAAAAAATGTGTCCACAACGACGGTGGTGTTATAACTGTTGCCTGTGACTTACACATGCCGTGATATCGATATTTATGGTGCTTGAAAAACTGTTTGTGCGGAAACATATGTTTGTTCTCGGGCTAGATGTGTAACGTTTCCGTATTCGAAATTCATAGCAATTGTTTACCTGCAAACATAACGAACTATGTATCAATCCAAAGTTACCTTAATGTGTTATATTGCTGTAAAGTTTAAACGTGACTGTAACGTCGCCCATTGTTATATTTGTACTTTATTTCCCAGAGTTAATCGATAACTTTCCATTATTTAGAAGTAAATGTTCTATAATTCAATGATGGCAACAAGCATTTGGACGTCAACGTGTGTAATTGAAAATAATGGACAAATATCGATACCACACTGCATGTTTAAAACAATATAAGGCCGTGACAACGAGAAATTGAAGTCTTAGCCCTATTTCTATTGTGAAAATGGTCGCCTGCTCAAACTTTCGTCAACTTCAGTTTGCATATTTATTCGATTTGCTTAAAAATACAAGGTGAAATCATTAGCCGTTTGCAAAATAGCTTGGAACAAGATCTGATTCCGAAACAATCGGCGTGATCTGGATTCAAACTTATAGTGCAAAATATTAACTAAACGTCACATCAGCGACTCTACGTTTCGTCATGATCTACGCTGTTTGCATAGACAGAGGACTATAGTACTTCTGAATTTAATTGGTGACAAATATTATAGAAAATTTGTGAGATAGAGTTGTTGATATGTATAGCCTACTTTCCAACGGCTTGGTTTCGATCATACGCCAATCGATCAACCAAACTGCCAACCAAACGTCTTGTTTACACAACTAGCATTCCTTCATGTTTTGATAAAATTACCTTTATTATGCTAATTGCGACCAAATTATTAATTTCAAATTTCTTGGATCGGAAATCAACTCGACTATTCAAGCACCCGAGAATTATAGCAGCATAATAAGGTTTATAAGAGTGTGCGGGTTGCATGTTTCTTAACCCATACTCCACAGATTACATGGTTCTGATACAACGTACGCAGACAGCTGTCACGTATTTCAGGCGACGAGTAACTCGGATCTTGATCAAATTCAAAGTTGATTGTCTCTAAATTACAATATATTCTCGACAAAATTAGGGGACCCGACATATTATTAGAAATGAAACAGAATATATTTGATCCGACGATACGTACTGTTTGAGATATGTAAAATCACCATCCTATTTGGATTTGCAGCATATTTTATTTATAACGAACCACTGAGAAAAAGATAGTACAGATCTAACAAGCTCTAAGAAGATCTCACGCTTATTCATAAAATGTGTCCACAACGACGGTGGGGTTGTTAGCGCAGTGGTATAACAGTTTCCTGTGAAATACACATGCCGTGATCACTTTTACACCCTTTTATTGAAGTTGAACATTAAAAGGAACACATGATGTTTATCTACACGCTATGTACATTTAAGGGACTTCATTTCATATTAAATGTTATCTACATTCTTCCGGTTTTGTAACAACGTGCCTTCGAAAAGGATCATGTGATTCACGCAAAACAAATTCATCTAAATTAATAAAAATACGTTGTATCCATCTTAGGGGGAAACGAATAATTAATGCGATATTACTCTCACGATATTCATCGACTTCTGAACGATTTCACGCTGGATCAAAAATGTGTCCACAACGACGGTGGAGTTATTACTGTTGGAAACGTATGTTTGTTCTCGGGCTAGATGTGTAACGTTTCCGTATTCGAAATTCATAGCAATTGTTTACCTGCAAACATAACGAACAATGTATCAATCCAAAGTTAGCTTAATGTGTTATATTGCTGTAAAGTTTAAACGTGACTGTAACGTCGCCCATTGTTATATTTGTACTTTATTTCCCAGAGTTAATCGATAACTTTCCATTATTTAGAAGTAAATGTCCTATAAGTCAATGATGGCAACAAGCATTTGGACGTCAACGTGTGTAATTGAAAATAATGGACAAATATCGATACCACACTGCATGTTTAAAACAATATAAGGCCGTAACAACGAGAAATTGAAGTCATAGCCCTATTTCTATTGTGAAAATGGTCGCCTGCTCAAACTTTCGTCAACTTCAGTTTGCATATTTATTCGATTTGCTTAAAAATACAAGGTGAAATCATTAGCCGTTTGCAAAATAGCTTGGAACAAGATCTGATTCCGAAACACTCGGCGTGATCTGGATTCAAACTTATAGTGTAAAATATTAACTAAACGTCACATCAGCGACTCTACGTTTCGTCATGATCTACGCTGTTTGCATAGACATAGGACTATAGTACTTTTGAATCTAATTGATGACAAATATTATAAAAAATAACTATAAAATGTGTGAGATAGAGTGGTTGATATGTATAGCCTACATTCAAACAGCTTGGGCATGGATCATACGCCGAGCGATTAACTCTACTTCTAAGCAAAAGTCTTGTTTACACAACTGGCATTTCTTCATGTATTGATAAATTTACCTTCATTATGCTAATCGGGACCAAATTATTAATTTCAAATTTCTTCGATCGTAAGCGCCAATGAACTAGACTATTCCAGCACCCGCGAATGATAGCAGCATGATAAGGGTTATAAGAGTGTGCGGGTTGCATGTTTATTAACCAATATTCCACCGATTACATGGTTCTGATACAACGTACGCAGACAGCTGTCACGTATTTCAGGCGACGAGTAACTCGGATCTTGATCCAATTCAAAGTTGATTGTCTCTAAATTACAATATATTCTCTATAAAATGAGGGAACCCGACGTATTATTAGAATTGAAACAGAATATATTTGATGCGACGATACGTACTGTTTGAGATATGTAAAATCACCATCCTATTTGAACTTGCAGCATATTTTATTTATAACGAACCACTGAGAAAAAGATAGTGCATATCTAACAAGCTCTAAAAAGATCTCACGCTTATTCATAAAATGTGTCCACAACGACGGTGGGGTTGTTAGCGCAGTGGTATAATTGTTTCCTGTGAAATACACATGCCGTGATCACTTTTACACCCTTTTATTGAAGTTGAACATTAAAACGAACACATGATGTTTATATACACGCTATGTACATTTAAAGGAGTCCATTTCATTGATATTGTGATTAACGCAAAACAAATTCATTTAAATTAATAAAATTTACGTTGTATCCATCTTAGGGGAAAACGAAAAATTAATGCGATATTACTCTCACGATATTCATCGACTTCTGAACGATTTCACGCTGGATCAAAAATGTATCCACAACGACCGTGGAGTTATACCTGTTGCCTGTGACTTACACATGCCGTGATATCGATATTTATGGTGCTTGAAAAATAGTTTGTGGGTAAACATATGTTTGTTATCGCGCTAGATGTGTAACGTTTCCGTATTCGAAATTCATAGCATTTGTTTACCTGCAAACATAACGAACAATGTATCAATCCGAAGTTACCTTAATGTGTTATATTGCTGTAAAGTTTAAACGTGACTGTAACGTCGCCCATTGTTATATTTGTACTTTATTTCCCAGAGTTAATCAATAACTGTCCATTATTTAGAAGTAAATGTCCTATAAGTCAATGATGGCAACAAGCATTTGGACGTCAACGTGTGTAATTCAAAATAATGGACAAATATCAATACCACACTGCATGTTTAAAACAATATAAGGACGTGACAACGATAAATTGAAGTCTAAGCCCTATTTCTATTGTGAAAATCGTCGCCTGCTCAAACTTTCGTCAACTTCAGTTTGCATATTTATTCGATTTGCTTAAAAATACAAGGTGAAATCATTAGCCGTTTGCAAAATAGCTTGGAACAATATCTGATTCCAAAACGCTCGGCGTGATCTGGATTCAAACTTATAGTGTAAAATATTAACTAGACGTCACATCAGCGACTCTACGTTTCGTCATGATCTACGCTGTTTGCATAGACAGAGGACTATAGTACTTTTGAATCTAATTGATGACATATATTATAAAAAATTACTACACGGCATGCACTGATTACTCCCATTGCTCACGGTGTGGAAATAGTGATATTAAAACAAGTTTGACTGAGCATATTCTGATTAACTGTTTTTGTGTAAGATCCCTCTCGGATTCCTTTCAATAGATAACTTATGTCAAATTTGGTAGTAGTATTTTCAATATGCTAGATTCTTTGAATGGTAAGGAGTATGTTGAAGCTCTTTTTATTCGGTTTGAATCCGAACTTGAACAGCGTACTGCTTAACAATTATGATATGTTTTACAAACATGTGGTACTATTTCTACATAACGTATGGAATAGATACAAGTACTTTTTACCGGGTTAAATAAAAACTGTCAGTATTATTTTATGTCATGTTTGTTTTGTTTGTTTTTGTGCTGTTGTAATATTGCATGTATTAATTGTTGAGATGTGTTGATGTGGATATATTTCTGCACGTGTGTTTGCACCCCCTTCCCTATGAACGCTTTTCTCTTCGTTTCGGTCAAGCGTTTCTTTGGTGGGAAGCTATTATCAACAAATGCATTTAGTTAAGATCAGCTACGGTGCATCTCATATACTGTCATTAGTATTTGTTTTGTTGTATTTTCTTTCCCTCTGTTTCTCTCTCTCTTTCTCTCTCTCTCTCTCTCTCTCTCTCTCTCTCCTCTCTCTCTCTCTCTCTCTCTCTCTCTCTCTCTCTCTCTCTCTCTCTCTCTCTCTCTCTCTCTCTCTCTCTCTCTCTCTCTCTCTCTCTCTCTCTCTCTCTCTCTCTCTCTCTCTCTCTCTCATTCATAATGTTGTATATTTCAATCGACATTGTTAATAATTGTCTTTGTTATTTTGAAATGATCTTCCATTAAATAAATAAAACTATCAAGCGGCTTGGGTTTGGATCATACGCCGAGCGATCAACCCTACTGCCAACCAAACGTCTTGTTTACACAGCATTCCTTCATGTTTTGATAAATATACCTTTATTATGCTAATCGGGACCAAATTATTAATTTCAAATTTCTTCGATCGGAAGCGCCAATCAACTCGACTATTCCAGCACCCGAGAATGATAGCAGCATTATAAGGGTTATAAGAGTTTGCGGGTTGCATGTTTTGTAACCTATATTCCACCGATTACATGGTTCTGATACAACGTACGCAGACAGCTGTCACGTATTTCAGGCGACGAGTAACTCGGATCTTGATCCAATTCAAAGTTGATTGTCTCTAAATTACAATATATTCTCTATATAATGAGGGAATCTGACGTATTATTATAATTGAAACAGAATATATTTGATCCGACGATACGTACTGTTTGAGATATGTAAAATCACCATTCTATTTGGACTTGCAGCATATTTTATTTATAACGAACCACTGAGAAAAAGATAGTGCAGATCTAACAAGCTCTAAGAAGATCTCACGCTTGTTCATAAAATGTGTCCACAACGACGGTGGGGTTGTTAGCGCAGTGGTATAACTGTTTCCTGTGAAATACACATGCCGTGATCACTTTTACACCCTTTTGTTGAAGTTGAACATTAAAACGAACACATGATGTTTATCTACACGCTATGTACATTTAAAGGACTCCATTTCATATTAAATGTTATCTACATTGTTCCTTAGAACAAGGATCTTGTGATTCACGCAAAACAAATTGATCTAAATTAATAAAAATACGTTGTATCCATCTTAAGGGGAAACGAATAATTAATGCGATATTACTCTCACGATATTCATCGACTTCTGAACGATTTCACGCTGGATCAAAAATGTGTCCACAACGACGGTGGAGTTATGACTGTTGCCTGTGACTTACACATGCCGTGATATCGATATTTATGGTGCTTGAAAAATAGTTTGTGCGTAAACATATGTTTGTTATCGCGCTAGATGTGTAACGTTTCCGTATTCGAAATTCATAGCAATTGTTTACCTGCAAACATAACGAACAATAGTGTCATTATTATCACACTATATGGGCGTATAGAGGGGCTATTTATAGTAACACGTGCGGGATTCCCCAAATTACCATTACGATCATTTTTATCAAAGCGTATAGACAATATATATATACTTTTTGTGTATTTTAACGAGGTATTGTGTGATTTTCCGCATTTTTTGCTGTAATAGAAATTCGGACGCCTGTGGTATAACAAAAACCTTACGGTGAATGTTTTATTTAATTTGTGTGTACTCTACATGGTGATGAGTGTGACGTCATGGTAAATATACGCAATAAAATGACGTTATAAAATATTTCAACTGTACCATTCCTCCTTAGTGTCACATAAATTGTTAAATAGTTTTATAATTATCGACTATCTAGGCTGATACATTATCAGGTCAACACGTAATCTGTACATATGATAATTCATTCGTTCGTTAAGTTTAGTGATCGACTTGATATGCGATAAACAAACGTTTGCTATATCTATTTACAGAATAATTCAGTAATGAGTGTTTGATTAAAAGTATGTAACATACCGGTGTTATGTGAATATGTCAAAGAGTCTTAATCAGGCTATGGACTTATCTACTGAACAAAAAGGGGTAGACGCAGACACGCTGGACATTCTTTAATCGACGTTTGATATAGGTCTACACAGTTTTACATCCACCAACACACAGTGTATTTTGTCTGCATCAACTGCAGTGGAGACCCTAATTAGAATAGTCTGAATCTGTATTAGTTTTTAATACTAAAATAACCTTACCATAATAAGCACACAACGTATAAAGGTAGACATTACATAGCAATGAGGGGATCATTCCCATTATTTTGAGTAGGTATAAATGGATATTTGCTATAGGTATAATAACATAATTACATGTATAAGAGGACTTCCCCGCATGGCATTCTATATTTACCAATGTTTCAATGTTGTGTCACTAATCTAAATCCGGATGTACATAATTTTATAAATGCTGAAAAGATAGATTTCTTACCAACTATAATTTTATAAAAAATATCTTACTGTTATTCGCACAAATGACCGTTAAATAGCCGATAAGCCCCGATAAGCCCGCCCTAACTGTTTTATTGCTACTTTATTGCGATTTATTGCTATTCTGGCAGACTAATTGCCATGGCTTAGACCCCATGAGAGGCGAGATGATATCATGTTACAAGAGTGCGTCTGTCGGGAGATTACTTGTGCCACACACCAAATTCTGCAATTTTTGAGGAATTATCTATGTGTGTGTAAAAGTGGTTCACAACTGCAGTTTGCACTTCCCGTTGAAAATTAAAAAACATATTAAATGTAATCATATTTAACGTTAACTTTGTGGACACCACGTTTTGGTGTCCACAATTCAAAATGTGTCCACAAAGTAGGTTATTTTACAACTGACTGTGTCCACAGCGTATTAAGTCTGAGAACACACACACACACACACACACACACACACACACACACACACACACACACACACACACACACGCACACACACACACACACACACACACACACACACACACACACACCCACACACATATATATAGAAAAGTTGCAAATAAAATATAATCTTTTATTGAACGAGATTTAATTTCTCGATATCTCTGATGGCTAAAAAACAAGGGTTCTTTAACCTTTATTGAACGATGTTAAATAGCTCGACTAACCCGGATTGCTCTAACGAAAAGGGTCCCTTACCCTTTATTGAATTATTTCTTAATAGCTCGACTATCCCAGATTGCCTTAATCACAAGGATCTCTTTACCCTTTATTGGACGATTTTAAAAAGCTCGACTATCTCTGATTGCCCAAACGACAAGGGTCCCTTACCCTTTATTGAATCATTTCTTAATAGCTCGACTATCCCAGATTGCCTTAATCACAAGGATCTCTTTACCCTTTATTGGACGATTTTAAAAAGTTCGACTATCTCGGATTGCCCAAACGACAAGGGTCTCTTTACCCTTTATATTGGACGATTTTTAATAATTCAACTACCCCGGATTGCCCAAATGACAAAGGTCTCTTTACTCTTTTTTGGAAGATTTTTAAAAGCTCGACTATTCCGGATTACCCACACGACAATGATCTTTTTATCCTTTATTGGACGATTTTTAAAAGTTCGACAAACCCGGATTGCCTAAACTAAAAGGGTCTCTTTACCCTTCATATAACGATGTTTAATAGCTCGACTATTACAGATTGTCTTAACCACAAGGTCCTCTTAACCCTTTTTGGACGATTTTTAATAGCTCAACTAACCCGGATTGCCCGGACGACCAGGGTCTCTTTTCCCGTTATTGAACGATATTAGATTGCTCGAATTTCTCGGTTTGCCCTGATGACAAGGGTCTCTTTACTCTTTATTGGACGATTTTAAAAAACTCGACTATCCCGGATTGCCCGGACGACAAGGGTCTCTCTACCCTTTATTTGACGATTTTTGATAACTCTACTATCCCAGATTGCCTTAACCACAAGGGACTCTTAACCCTTTATTGAACGATTTTTAAAAGCTCGACTAACCCGGAATGCCTTAACCACAAGGGACTCTTTAACCCTTCATTGAACGATATTTAATTGCTCGAATATCTCGGATGGCTAAATCGATAAGGGTTCTTTAACCTTTATTGGACGATGTTAAATAGCTTGACTCTCCCGTATTGCCAAAACGACAAGGGTCTCTTAACCCTTTATTGGACGATTTTTAATAGCTCGACTATCCCGGATTGCCCAAATGACGAGGGTTTCTTAACCCTTTATTGAACGATGTTTTATAGATCGACTATACCGAATTGCCCAGACGACAAGGGTTTCTTAACCCTTTATTGAACAATGTTTTACAGGTCGACTATCCCGAATTGCCCAGACGACAAGGGTCTCTTAACCCTTTATTTGACGATTTGTATTAGCTCGACTATCCTGGCAAGTGTCACTTTACCCTTTATTCGACGATGTTTAATATCTCAACTATCCTGGATTAGCCATATGACAACTCTCTGATACATATTTGTATATAATCTAGCAACACGAGAAACAATTCAGGATTATGTGACTATGTTTCCAATTAGACCTATCAGGTGTTAGTTCTTCCAGTTCTTTAACCCTTATCCAGTTGCTGTCGCGTTTTGAAAACATTGTGGCAAAAGGAAATTTTTATAATGATGACCGATCCTCCCCTGATTGCCACAATGTTTTTTAGTTATGCTAAGATTCATAAAGATTTTCAACATTTTTGCCTAGATCTTTTCTGCTGCAGATTTCCTGTACGTCGACTTTTTCTTTCTTTCAGAGTCACACAAACATACGCACTGTCATTGCGCATGTGTCATAATAATATTATAAAGTACTTGGCTGTCGCAAACATGTTCTTTAACTTTGTAAATGGCCATAGACAAAGTTTGTAGATGTTTGCCATGAAGGGATTGAATTGAATTGAATTGAATTGAATTGAATTATAATATTCTTTGGGTCTGTTTTACTTACTTATGGTAGTCATTTTCAACGAATTGCTTTGACCAAATGATGACGTTCGTAAAGACTTACTCCTGTCTTTAAACATGGTGAATGTTCTTGCATTACAAATAAACGATACCATCATGAATATTCCCTGACTGCCATTCAGAATGATAAATATATAAGAAAATACGGTGACACCAGTCCACATATACACAAAGCCGAATAACCAGGTGGCACCAGTGATTGTAGACAATTTAGCAAACACAAAGAAATAGTTCCTCTCATGTTTGACGTTCTTACTGACCGAGGGGGCTCGTTTTATCTTTATAATGATAGCAACAAACATAGACAGATTGGCTAGAACCACTATGGCGGCCGGTATACCAAATGTTACTTCGATCATTATTTGTGAGGAGATATAACAACGGTTGTTACCATAACCGACATCTGTATATTCGCTAGTTACCATGGTAATAAGGATATTGACGGTTACCAATAATGCAGATACTATGAAACAGTAAACATGATAATGAACATGTTTCTTTGTAGAAGATGATCTAGATACATCTCTCATTTTCAACAAAACACGGAACATATGGAAGGTACAAACATTCATCCAGAATATAGACAGAAGCCAGAAGAAGTGTGTAAAGCCACCGACCAACTTACATGACAACGATGCCGTATCGAGTCTGCCATAACTACTGAGTAGATACATAGATTGGGCCAGTAAGAGAGACGTTATTAGAGCCATGTTGTTTTTACCAGGAAGTGTTTGTAACTGTGGTAACCAAAAATACGTAAATAATGAAACAACTAAACAAATAATGGATATAGAAACTGATACGATAGATACGAT
>JASEVX010000190.1:308757-331257 GCA_031761405.1 Serripes groenlandicus
ATTTAGCTTAACATTTGTCTCCTATTCTGAAAAAAAAAAAAGTAGTTTAGCACAGTTTAAATAAATTCCTACCATTAAAGGGGCTGAACTCCAGATTATAGATAGTCAACGTTTTAACGTTTTAAAACTCTTCAACAATTGTCTTGAAATATATGAATCATAATTCTGGGAGTTATAATTTCACTTTCGAGTACAATGAACATCTAAATATTTATCGTTTATTCTTTATTTTTTACTCGGTAGACATATCCAGTAAACCAAATTTAGTACATTTTCATGACTAACAATTGACTGTTGTTCAACATTTACTGCCAATATAGTTTTGAACTTTTTATTACTTACTTTGTTGTCACTATTAGCATTATTTGCAGAAGTTTCTACATTTCAAATGTTTGATCTCCATCTGGAGTAAAGCACCATTAAACTGTAGATTCGTCTCAACACAACACATCTGCTTCAGACGACTTTGAATGAATACTAAATATCTTTATAAATGACAAATATTATCATTGAATAAAGTTGACAAAATATTGTGTCAAAAGGATAATATGATCATGAGCAATTTTTACTTTTTCCACAATGTCTTCTAAAGTTGAGGGCTGCAGAGGTGTCATTTGCGTCTACAAGTGGAAAAGAGTTAATTAAACAATTAACATGGCATATATATTAAACATTTTATAGACTGCACATATATCCAGGCTGATCTTGATCTGCACTTCCCGTTAACGATACATGTTTAAATTTAGACAATATAACGAACAACCACTTAGTCAAGCATACAATTATAAATATTAAATACTTTATATATCGACAAAAGCCGTCGAATCAGGAATGAATAAATAATGTATGTAAATTGTTCCATTAAAGAAGAAAAAAGAGTGAAAATAAGATAAATTATAAATAAGTAAACAGATATATAAAATGACAAATGCATTGAATATATAAACGTGTATTATATTTATAATGGCATACTAACACTAAAACAGTGGCGTAGATCCAACAGAACAAACGGAATGCTTTTTACTAAGCCTAACACCGATCTATATATACCAATATAGGTTGACATTTGTGAGTAATTTACTCGGCAATTAGCATACACTGGACCATATCACAAGAAAACTTAAATTTTAAGTTTTTGGTCAAATTAATAATTTAGGACAGCTTTTTATAGCTTTCTTCTAATTGTGCTTGAATACTATATGGCTCTATTATCGTAACAAATATAATTAATCTTGTCCCACATTCAAAATGTACGCGGCAGACGGATTCAAATACATAATGGTAAAATTAACGAAACTCACTATAAATAAAAGTATAATTATTGAAACAGGTTGAAAATGTTGGGGCAAAAGGAGAAATCGCTCGTTTTAAGCAAGTTTTCCCTTTGTCACACTGTTTCAAAAGTCGTATGCTGCAACTCTATGCGTCATACTGGGTCTGTGTGATGAAAAGTATCAAGTGTCGAGCATTCCATGAGTAACAAGAACGCAGCCTTTACGATCATTGTATTTGTTTGGTTATTTATTTCAATGGTGTTTAATTTACCGCTTTACCGCCTATGTGGTGTAATGAAAAGCGTCCGCCTCGGGTGCGGGAGGTCATGGGTTCGATCTCCGGCAGGGTCATACCGAATACATTAACATTGTAGTTATAGCTTTCCCTCCTTGGCGATCAGGGTTGCGGGGTTAGCATTACGACTAACTAACTGGTGTCAGGATAAACCGACCAGTAGAACTGGTAACTTACCCAGGAAACGCCTTGGATAGTTTAAAGCGGCGTAAACACCAGTTATGTGTATGATGTGATCCCCAGGCCGGAGCATCAATATTACCACTATCCGCGCCATTCTAACCGTCAATGAACCGCCACGGTGGTGATGTTGTAGAGCGCCGCCTTGGGTGCGAGAGGCCGGTTCGATCCCCAGCTGGTCAAAGTTATGGTTTCAATTCCTTGGCGATCAGGGTTGCGGGGTTAGCAATACGACTGACTCGCTAGCATCAGGATAATTGGACAAGTAGTACTGGTAAATAACCGACGAAACGCCGTGATATAACTGAAGACTGTTTAGAGCGGCATAAACATAAAACAATCAAAGAAAACAAATGCGCCAAAGAATAGCGACATCTTCCATTGGTATGACACGAAAGGAAATTGAACGACAAACCTCACTGGCTATATAGAAGACAATTGGTTATAAACACACGATGATTTTGACACGCATCAATGCAATGAATTAATTTCAAGATAATCATACACTACAAAGTTGATATTGTTTAAATTCCGATTAATCGGAACATATTGAAAATACATAAATAATGGCTACCTACCCCGCCAATCCAGCGATTTTGAGCTCAACATAGGTAACTCCACGTTATTATTTAACAAAGGCATATTGACATGTAGTTAGATTATTATTGTGATCATTTATATATTGAATTCGAATCTGTTTGTTTTTTTGTTTTTTTTTATAAATTACTGTATTGATAAAGTCAGTGCACATTCACTTGTCGAGTGAATGCCCTACGGGATGTTAATCGGATGCTATAATATTGGTGTTTAATCATTAATGCAATTTACTCCGATAACGATCATTCCATTGAATAGGCGATATTATGTAATCGTCAAATCCACTCAAAACAGAATTTATATTATGCATCATACTCCAGTACAGTTCAGCATTGGTGGAATTGATTAACTAACATTGACATTTATTCTCGATTTCAGACTGGTTTAGCTTTCTTGTTTATGCTATTCACACAACTTGCCGGGTAGCGTTAACGGAGGTCCAACGGAGATCAAACTGTTCCAAGCTCGAACAAGACGCTTCCAGACCACTTCAAGACCGATTGCCGACACACATTCCGAGTGGTTCTCGACCTCTACCATACTCCTTCCAGATGTCTATCCGATCATGACCAGCCTTACCCTTTCTCGACCTCAATCCGACTTCTACTTGACGTATAGCCGACAATGTTCTACCGGGCACGCTTGCAGCACGATAGAAGTACGATAGCAGCAGCCTAGGTATAAACATTGAGTATTTACCAGAGCGCAACTCTTTCAGACCGCTTCCAGACTGTCTGATTTCTCGAGCGCTACAGGGATTTCAAGTCAAAATAAATAGTGTTAAAAACCCCGGACGCTACCGACGAGATTAGACCGCTGCTGACCGGGTGGGATATCTCCCTGCAGACCGAGGGAGATCTAAACTATTGTTGAGAACGGCGTCAACTCCCATTAAAACAAAACTATGTTACTGCTGTGAATCTTTCGATGTGCGGATATAGCTCTAGAATGAGCTTTTGTCCAACGTTATGAAGTCATGATACCCCATTATTGCATCTCTGTTGCTGTTGTTATAATCATCACGATACAGTAAACATTAACCCTTTCCCACGTGCAGACACTTTCAGACGCCTCTGCAGCAGACGGCTTTTGAAAACATTGTGGCAAAGGTGAAATTGCTCATGATTGTCCGTTCTCTGCGGTACAACGTATAGAGGAGAACAATTGTCTCAACAGGTTTGTATACAAAACTGGTTTGACCAGTTTGTGTCACGTGATTGGAGGCTATTTGTGATAGGAATAGTCAGTTCTACGCAGACCACGAGACGGTATTGACTTAAAGTCCACTATTAAGAACCAGATGGATAATGCGGGTGTGGACGTTTTACAGCATGGACATGTTATTGATCATATGGCCGCATATTTAGTGCAGTCGAGAGCCAATTCCACTAACCAAAAATACGTAAACTGTTTCAAACATTTCGATAATTATTGCAAGAGTAATTCCTTTCAATCCAAACCAGCATCGCCAATTGTTGTGGCAATGTATGTAACATATATGCTTGATCAGGCGAAGAGTTACTCCGTCATTTCGGCAGCAGTGTATGCTATAAAGTGGTTACATTCACTACACAGTTTCGAGGACCCAACTTGTAACAGTACGGTTAAACACTTATTGGATTCCGCTAGACGTTTACGATCTGGTCCAGTTCACAAGAAGGACGTGATTGATTCAGAGATGTTACAGACACTATGCGGATCTTTTTCTGATTCAGATGATGTAATAACCTTACGCGATTTAGCCATTATTCTAATAGGGTATGCTGGCTTTATGCGTTTCAACGAGCTTAGCTCTTTATGTTGTTCAGACAGAGTATTTCATGATGATCACTTCATAATACATATTCGTTCCAGTAAAACTGATATTTACCGTGAAGGGAAGCAGGTCCCTATTTCCAAAGGGAATTCAGTTGCTTGTCCGTATGCTATGCTACAGAAGTACATGAAAACAGCTGGGTTGTCGATTACGTATACCGACTTCTTATTTAGACCATGCTATAGGTCTAAGGGTGTATCAAACATTATTAAAACTAACAAAAGATTAAGTTACACACGAGTTAGAGAATGTATTTTGTCAAAATTAAAGTTGGTTGCTCCAAGTTTGAATTTGGGTACGCATAGCTTGAGGGCTAGCGGAGCTACTGCAGCTGCTAATGCCATCGGCATATCTGAAAGATGTCTTAAAAGACACGGTCGTTGGAAGACCGATATAGCCAAGGACGGTTACATAGTAGACTCTATTGAAAGGAGACTGATGATTACTAAACAATTAAAGTTATAATTGGATATATATGTATAGATTGTGTTGAATGTACATTTCCAAATTGGAATCGCAACTCTCAATCTTTGTATTTCTATATGGGTCGCACAATGCAAAATAGGTCTTTGTTGTTTTGTGTAAATGCTGTTGAGACTGTCCGTTCTCCGCGGTACAACGTATAGAGGAGAACAATTGTCTCAACAGGTTTGTATACAAAACTGGTTTGACCAGTTTGTGTCACGTGATTGGAGGCTATTTGTGATAGGAATAGTCAGTTCTACGCAGACCACGAGACGGTTAACTTTAATTCACTTACAATTCAAATTTGGAAATGAAAAGTATTACAATGCGTGAACAAGCTCATCACGTGAATCACACTTATCACGGCTGATATGACTTAACTAATGTTGAAAACATGTTAATTAGAAAATAGGTATGCATGCATGTAAGATCTCCGTTATTCAGTATTTCGAGGAATAGTCAGAGCATAGCTACGGGAACACGTTTCCTCCTTTCTTTATTGAGATTTATTGAGAGGGGGTTGTTCGTGGGCGGCTCGTATTCTGTTTGAGAAATACGCATTTAAAGTCGGTTTAAGAATATGTTGTCCGAAAACATAAGGAATTGTTTATCTTGTAATATACATGTAAGGTTTTGTTCTGATAGGACACCGACTTGATTGCTGCATGTTTGAATTGAATATTCAAAGTCTCTTTAGAGATAGTAAATTAATAAGATTCGTTTATTACTGATCACATTACTGAAAATATTTTATTTTTTTGTATGTCAACTTGTACGTTAACCGCAATTACATGGGTCGCACAATGCAAAATAGGTGTTTGTTGTTTTGTGTAAATGCTGTTGAGACGAACAATTTCACCATTTGTCACAAAGTTTTCCACCATATTTAATAATTAAACTGTCATTAATGGAGATTTTTCACATTTTTGATAAGATGTTTTCAAAGTCGGCTGCTATAGATGTGTTGTATGTAGGAAAGGATTAATAATCGCTCACCCTCATCGCTCGTCGATCAGGGAGATATAAATAATCAATGAAACAAAACGATTAATATTTAGTTCATAGTTCCTGATTTTAATGAAAGTACGCCTAAACAGAAGCGTTTCTAATCTGGACGATAAATTGATTAGATATGAATAATCTATGGTGATTAATCAAATGACATCAGTTAGAAGGGGAATGTGCAGGCGTATTACGAAAGGCATTCCATATGATATGTCACTGGCCTTCGTATGTTTAATATTTTCAATGTCATCGGCATTTTGTTCACGCCAATCATTCAAAGTATTCCCATGTATTGTACAGATACACACTTTTGATTGGTAATTGATGTGGGCCTAACGAATTTTCAACAATGTTTCAGTCATAACATGGCGGCTAGTTCATCTACTCGTATGTTTCCTAGCTTTCTCACACAAGTACTCCACACAACATATTTTTCAAGCAACTGGCTGCTTTTCCACATAGACTGCAAGCCCATTGGTGCAAGACGTATGACGCTAGTCACAGGGACTTATGTCAAACGTCGGAAAGAATGTTGGTCGAGCTGGGACTCGAACTCACAGTTTACTCCTCCCTTTCTGGTCAGATGCGTGGTCAAATGTTTATATATAAAAGCACGCCATATTTAGTGAAAACTATTCAAATCCCAAAATGAACAAGGTTTGATTTCCAATAAATTAATGTAATCGTAAAATGTCGCTGTCTATTATTGACCAGAAGTATCTCTAGCCTTGAGTTGAATCACTTGTAAAAGTTCCTTGGCGAACTGAAAAGTCTGCAAATCCGTGCAGTCTTTTCTAGATCTGTTACTACTAATCTTATGTATGTATACGCAACGATGTAACTTATTTGAAGCTTCTGCCATGTTCTATATGTTTTCTTGATCATGTTCTGATATTCGAATACGAAAGAGAAATAGCGGTCAGGGTATCTTTTTAAATGACAGTCTGGTCAATGCCGATTATACATCAGCCACGTCATGGAACATGGGATTTGGTTACATTGCCAGGCTACCTTGATATGGACGAGCCTTTGCATTCACATGCAGACCAACCAGACCCTTCACTATTCGCCTACACATTCAGGAGTCATGGATGTTGTACTGTCGGACGAAAAACTAGAAATGTTGTTAATCGGGTTTTATTCCTATCCCATGTTATGCCAAAACGAGGATGCATTAGAACCTAACCTTACGCGGCAAAATGGCTAATATTAACACCAACAATGTATACAGTATTCCATTAGTACAGTCACACAATGGAGAAAGAGAACAGTGGAATTGTTGAAATAAATAAATTATATATATATTTATAGTTGGAAAAAGTATAGTATATCAACAATTTATTGGGTGAGATTTAAAATAAAATACATAAAAATAATATTTCTCAATTTAAAGCTGAAAAAACAAAATGAAGTTTACTAACAAAGGATTATTTATTCTGACGAAAATGTTTTCATTTTCAAAGAGCATCCTTCCATATAAGAATCGGGAACTATTAAGCACTACAGACATGTTTCTAAGTGACGACAGTGTTAGTACAAATTACAGATATGTTGGAAATGATATAACAGACAGTTTATCTCCTATACAGCCACCCCTCCCCCTGCTCTACCACCGGCTTCTTTTGACTACTATTATGACTATAGGGAAGGTACAGTACATAATTCGACGGGCGTGGCTTCGTACCTAACACAACTAGAAACAAAGAAGTACCTGGACGGTTTCTCGGACGATGTACAGAAAATGATAGTGCTGGAGACATTACGCAATTGTCCATACATTAAACTCTGTAATTTTTCATTTGGTGTAGATCTTCCAGTGTTATTGTACTCACGATTGCGTTTAATCTGGAAATTGCTGTCCGGATTATCCCGGCTTTAAGCTGGACACAGTGCTTGAACTGCCGGAATCAGAGGTTGTTGAAACGTGCATGGCGACGAGCATAGGGCATCAAAGTATGAACGTTACAGCACTTCTTGTTAAAGCCTACGATACTTGTCCTGCGTCATCGACCAACTTACATGACAACGATGTACTGGTAACTTACCCAGGAAACACCGTGATTTAACTGAACAATTCTTGAAAGCGGCGTAAAAAAACAAATAATAAATCAGTCTTTGTTTGGAGACAACGTCATATGTTTACGAGTCATTATGATTGAAGGGAAAGAGCACAACGGGTATCTTTATATCGTTTTGACATTGAAATAAACTATTGTTTATTTATTTCATTGTGTTATATAAATGACAAATTTATATTTTACGCCGTCTTCCAAATGGTCCTCGAAACATACTTCAGGGTTTAACATAGGAATTGTGAGCCAAGCGGTTTTATCTGTTTTATAATTGGTAAATAACTCGTTAAAGTATAGACGGATCGTGGTACAGCTTGATTAATGTATATGAATTCATTTATTTCTGTGTTCTGACGTGGTTTTTTCCATCAGACAGTGCTATAGCTCATTTTTAGACCGCCCCCGTAACGCCCGAACAAAAAGACAAAATACACAAAAACAACAACAGAGATTAAATAAAGCTACTTCGTAGATTTCCTGATAATCTCACATACATGCTAATTTTAAACCGATCAAGTTAACCCTTTCCCACATACAACAAGTCTGCAGCAGACGTCTTTGAAAACACTGCTGCAGATGTATCAGAAAGTGATTACATGATGGAAATGGTTACAAATCATCAGAAAAATACATTATGTAACATAGATAATTGTTCATTTATTAATTTTTGCTTTTGTCCCAGATTGTGAACATGTTGCAAATTGTCGAGTTGTTTAAACATCGATTATATTTAAAATTGTCTTAAAAGCAACTTTCAAAGTTTTATAATTCGGCTATTGTTTTTTTGCTCTTTTTTTTTTCAGAAACGCTGTCGTAATGTTTCATGTTCATATCACCGCTTTTTCACGACCGACAGCTGTGAACTATTCATAGAATCTACAGAGAATATAGTTTACAGGGTGACATAACGTGTACGACCATCTACAGATCTTGACCTCCGTGAAGTCTATAAGCACATGCCTTTACTCAGATTACGGATTGATGATGTCATAAACAAATTAATAATAAGGTACGTTTGCAGTCGACGAGCGATGATAATTTCTCAATATAATTTGAGCGGAAACAAGAAGAATTTTGATGCAAAGCATCAAAGACGCCGCGCATGATTTCCAAGCATGACTTAAAGGAAGCAGATGCAGTTTAGTACATTTAAATAACCTGTGCAAGCAGACAGGATGTAAATATTTGGAAAAAGAAGGCCAAATATCCCTTTATTTTAAACAAGAAGGCCAATATGTGCCTATATTGCTCACCTGGCTACTATAGCCTATATAAAAAGGTTACCAAGAGCAGAAAAGGTCATTATTGACGTAGGGATTAAACGTTTTATATGCTACGATCTATGTGATATTCAGCATGTGAAGTTTAGTCGTGAAATGACAAGTTTAGTCCTGAAACCATTTGGTTTACGGTTTACTTAACATTCACTGCAACTATAATGTGTCATACAGGCTGAAGTTTCTCAAGTGTTTTTGTTTACCAACAAACTGTTTTAAATCCTCTAACTAGATCCATTAGATAAAAAACAAACATACGTGCTTAAATATTAACATATATTAAGGTTTATTGCCTCTAGTTATAAGTTAAGTGTGACACAAGCTGTGGAAGGAGAGGGGGGAGTCTATTCTCTTTCCAGTTTAGGAGAAGTATAATAGCAAAAACTAGGAGTATATAAACAAAAAATATGCAGTAATTAAAAAAAAAAAAAGATATTTATGATCAAGATTGAGAATTTTGAAAGTTCACATGTATAGTCAACATATAGCAAGAATTATTAAGTCTGTTTTGTTTGTTTGAAATGTCACTTTAATCGTTTTGAACATGCCAATAGAAAACTGAAAAATAAACAAAAGAAAATGGTCAAGTCAGTTCCCCAAGAGCAAAGAGCGAAGAACCAGTTGGTACGAATCGTTCATCTCGAACGAAACATGAAAAACCGGGTACGAATCCAATGAATTTTAGAAATCGAATGAAATCGTGAAAACAGCGAAGTATTCATAACGGAAGGAAGCAGAGACAACTTAATTACTCTATGGGAACCAATGACACCTTGTCGTCTATTCAATAAGAATGACCAAAATCGCCAAGCGATGACATGCTGCATTTACAAATAGAACGGGTCACGTTATGGCCCTACCTATTGCATAGTTTGGTTAACGATGTTTTTACAGTTTCTAGAATGATACTGTAATATGTAGTAATTAAAATGAATCATCATTGATTTTTTAAAGATTACCCATTTTTTAAAAAATCACAATATTGGAAATAGGCAAAAACATCGCCAGAAACGTTTTTCTGAGCTTTGATGAATCGGGTCGTAAACCAAACTATAAAAAAAGTTTAGCCTAGGAAGTTAGGGGAAAGTTAATAAATACCCTTTAGATGTGTCTAAAGTTCTGTAATAACGATAGAAGACATGCCTATTTTGTATCTTTGTGTGTCTTAAATCATTTTATACAATTTATTGATTCATAAAGGTTGTTTTTTCAAACAAACAACAGAGGTTTTTTTAACAATAATAACATTGGTTTCTCCCTTTTCGATTACGTCACCCCATGGTACAAAATTAAAACCTATCCCATACTGACGCCGCGCTTCCACGCGGCGTCAATGACATCAATTTAATGGTTGACAGTATCCACTCCCGGTATGATCTTGTTCCGTTTGACATGTACATTATAGACGATGTAGTTAAAAGTTTGATGAGCATAGAAGGGTTGAACATGAGTATGAACACGAGTGTAGGACAGGAAATAACGTTTACGTTTTATTTGAAAGATGAAATAAGGTATGAGAGTATCGAGATTCAATATGAAAAGTATCAGAACTGGACAGATTGGAGACCTATGCCAGTCAGTTTACCAGAACTTTTGTCTTTAGCGGTGGTTCAAAATGGTACATCAATTATTCCATATTTTAACTGGAATGAAGATTATGATTTTTGTTTCAATTTAGGAATAATGCAACGACTTTTGAAGTTGAGGTCGTGCCCAATGTTCTTTATCAACATGAACGAATATGGAATGATTGAGACAGCACGAGGTATCATTTATAAAGGAAATCAGGACATAATCCTTAGTCTATCTGAGTATGTTAACGATGACATAAAACCTTATGTAATAAGAATATGTGTCGACACATACAGACATGTTTTTCGTACAGAAGCCAACCATTCAACCACTGGTGGTTTCTCTGCAGAACTAATCGTATTTGTCGTATCAGTTTCTATATCCATTATTTGTTTAGTTGTTTCATTATTCACGTAATTTTGGTTACCACAGTTACAAACACTTCCTGGTAAAAACAACATGGCTCTAATAACGTCACTCTTACTGGCCCAATCTATGTATCTACTCAGTAGTTATGGAAGACTCGATACGGCATCGTTGTCATGTAAGTTGGTCGGCGGCTTTACACATTTCTTCTGGCTTCTGTCTATATTCTGGATGAATGTGTGTACCTTCCATATGTTCCTTGTTTTGATAAAAACAAGAGTTACATTTAGATCATCTTCTATTAAGAAACTTGTTCATTATCATGTTTACTGTATCATAGTATCTGCATTATTGGTAACCGTCAATATCCTTATTACCATGGTAACTAGCGAATATACAGATGTTGGTTATGGTAACAAACGTTGTTATATATCCTCACAAAGAATGATCGAAATAACATTTGGTATACCGACCGCCATAGTGGTTCTCGCCAATCTGTCTATGTTTGTTACTATCATTATACAGATAAAACGAGCCCTTTCGGTCAGTAAGAACAATGGCAGTCAGGGATTATTTATTATGGTATCGTGTATTTGTAATGCGAGAACATTCGCAATGTTTAAAGACAAAAGTCAAATCGTATGGACTTCATGGTTAGGTCATACAAACTCGACCACCCACACTCCAGCCTCAAACAGTTTTACGCTCCACTAGGTGACCGTGTCTCTGTACAGTTGGCTTATTGAGATAGCTATTGTTATTATCATTACTGTTCTGTAATTGATTCGTTATGTTGACTGTCAAGATTTATAAATTTATAATTCATTTAAGTAGTCCTATTTAAGCAATTGGATTGATCCTTACAAATAACAAAATAAGAAATATTCGACTCTACGTTTGAGATCCACCAAGACAGGACATCGTAGATCAACAACTGACTTACGGTAACTGAGTGATTTCGTCAGTATAGCAGGCAATACGCTCATATCCATACAGGTGATATTACTTCAGCAGCGGTGGTGTAATGGTAGAGCGTCCGACTCAGTGCGCATGTCGTGGGTTCGATCCCCGGCCGGGTCGTACCAAAGACTTTAAAATGGTACTAATGTCTGCCCTCCTTGGCAATCCCCGCAACCCTCAACGTAAAGGAGGGAAGACATTACTATCATTGTTAAAGCATTTCGTATGAACCGACTGGAGATCGAACCCGCGACCTCTCGCATCCTATAATACCACTCTACCACTACACCACCGAGGCGATGGGGGAAGTGAAAACCAATTAACCGTAATCTCGCTGAATTCATACACACGGTATCATCGTCCTTAATACGAAAACTTACCCTACGGCATTTGCGACCAGCGTAGATCCAGATCAGTCATCGTATCGGTTCAGTCTGATCTCTCTCTGAAATGTTTTCTAAAGTTATAGAAGGTTTCACGAAACGTCTTTAAAGCAGTATCTTGTTTTGATCCTATAGCAAAGATGCGCAGACAGGTACTTTTCCTCTAGTAGAATATATTTTACATTATATGTATGATTCAAATATACATGGATTATATAAAAAGATATCCTGTTATTCTTATGAATAGATCTGAAAAATGTTTTCAAAATTAATTAACTGAAGTATGTGTTACCCTTCCTTCGTAAATACTTTTTATCTTACAGCTCTGAAAACATCTTATAGGCACCTATGGAAGTAAGAACAGAGTAGAAATCATTGTTAGAAAAGTGGATATTGGTTGAGACAATATCTCCGTTCCCTTTAATGATTTCATAAGTATGTATCATCTAAAAGTTTTTGCATATGGAAAAATGCTCATTTTGTTAAGAAAAACACTGTTATATGTTTGAAAAAAAAACACTGTTATATGTTTGAAAAAAAAACACTTTATGAATAAATAAATTGTATAAAATGGTTTAAGAAACAGTAAAATACAAAATACGTATGTCTTCTACCGTTATTACAAAACTTTAGACACATGTAATGGGTATTTAATAACTTTCCCCTAACTTCCTAGGCTACGCTTTTTTTATAGTTTGGCTTACGACCCGATTCATCAAAGCTCAGAAAAAGGTTTCTGGCGATGTTTTTGCCTATTTACAATATTGAGATTTTTAAATAAATGAGTAATCTTTAAAGAATCAATGATGATTCATTTTAATTAGTACATATTACAGTATAAATCCAGAAACTGTATAAAACAGTAAATGCAGCATGTCATCGCTTGGCGATTTTGGTCATTCTTATTTAATAGACGACAAGGTGTCATCGGTTCCCATAGAGTAATTAAGTTGTCTCTGCTTCCTTCCGTTATGAATACTTCGCCGTTTTCACGATTTCATCCGATTCTAAAATTAATTGGATTCGTAACCGGTTTTTCATGTTTCGTTCAAGATGAACGATTCGTACCAACTGGTTTTCGCTCTTTGCTCTTGGGGAACTGACTTGACAATTTTCTTGTGTTTATTTTTCAGTTTTCTACTGGCATGTTCAAAACGATTAAAGTGACATTACAAACAAACACAACTTAATAGTTCTTGCTATATGTTGACTATACATGTGAACTTTCATAATGCTCAATCTTGATCATAAATATCTTTTTCTTTTTTTTTAAATTACTTCATATTTTTTGTTTATATACTCCCGTTTTTGCTATCATACTTCTGCTAAACTGGAAGGATAATAGACTCCCCCTTTCCTTCCAAAGCTTTTGTCCCACTTAACTTATAACTAGAGGCAATACACCTTAATATATGTTAATATTTAGGCACCTATGGTGTATTTTTATCTAATGGATCTAGTTAGAGGATTTAAAACTTCAGCTTGTATGACACATTATAGTTGCAGTGAATGTTAAGCAAACCGTAAACCAAATGGTTTCAGGGCTAAACTTGTCATTTCACGACTAAACTTCACATGCTGAATATCACATAGATCGTAGTATATAAAACGTTTAATTCCTACGTCAATAATGACCCTTTCTGCTCTTGGTAACCTTTTTATATAGGCTATGGTAGCCAGGTGAACAATATAGGCACATCTTGGCCTACTTGTTTAAAATAAAGGGACATTTGGCCTTCTTGTTCGAAATATTTACATCCTGTCTCCTTGCACAGGTTATTTAAATGTACTGAACTACATCTGCTTCCTTTAAGTCATGCTTCAAAATCATGCGCGGCGTCTTTGATGCTTTGCATCAAAATTCTTCTTGTTACTAATTAGAATGCAATTCCTAAAATTCGAAGAGGATTAGATTAACTGATTATATTTTTTACAAATGTCCGAACATCCATTTTATCAAAAGCCTTATGAATATAACCACTTCTAATTTTGTGAAATATCGTAAATTTTGTGCATTCATAAAGGCAATCATTAGTCGCCGGGCAGAAGACCGCAACTTATATTTTTAATAGCTTTTCGGAAATGACATGGGAGGCCGAGTTATAACAGGAAAAAACAAATTTAAATGTCTTGAACATATTACAATTGTGTTTGTTTAAAAACACTTAGTTATGACACATCTAAAATGAAATAAATAATCCGATGTTTTAAGTATTGGCAGTTTCTTTATTTTGACTCGTATTTATGTTTTTTTGTCTTATTTACGAAGACAAAAACGTCCGTGCTAGACTTGCTGCAGACTGTTACGTGTCAATATCGAGATAAAAATCACGTCGAATTCTCCTTTTAATAGCAATTTTAACTTACTAAAAGCTGTTTTCATGATCAAAACGATGTCTTGATTTGTGTAGAATTCATTTAATATTGTTAATCCATGTATATCTAAAATAGGAACAGTTTCTAAACTAAATAAAGTATGCTCTGAAAAATGTTGATCGTGACCTAGTTTCATATTGTCAAAATATAAAGGGAAGTAACCGGAAGTAAAATGTAAACTTAGAAAAACGCTTCCATGACATTGACTTATGCAGACAAAAAGTGTCGCTCGAAAAATGGATTTCTAATACGTCACGAAACGAGTGCATGGGCCGAATGAAGAAGAAAGAAAGATAATATAGAAATGCTTTCTTTTTCTCGAATGCAGCGAATAAAACATGCACTAAAGCTTTGCGTGATTTTTTATTCATTTTCTTCGATGTCACAACGACTCGATCTTGACACGAGGTCAACATTTCGAAAGAATGCTCAAACACCTAATATTACAGTTAGATAGCTAATAGTACACACTTATATGATTAAATATATGTGATATTAACTGTTGATTTGGCTTGAAACAAATTAAGAAAAGAACAAACTCTGAAAAACAATAATTTTAGAAATAAAAAATCTGGTCTTTCGCACCCAATTAATTTCATACTTGTATGTAATGTATGTAATTATAGAGACCAATTGCTCTGATCGAGCATAAGCTTTCTAGCTTCTATATGCCCATTTGGTAGTGTACACTATATAGTGTACAAACATCTGGCAGGTGCAGATAAATTCAAGAGACAGAATTAGATACAAGGGAGTCCGGGTGCGATACCCTAGCTCTTTCCGAAAAGACCCCTTGGTTCTTTAACGTGCTCAATGTAAAGCACCGATACACGCGAGGCACTTATTCCTGGAATTGACCAGTACTTGACCTCTAGTTGAGTGGGAGCCACTTAAAGCACCTCAGAAAAATCAAGAACCTGGACCGGGATTTAAACCCCAGACATCTGGATTGACAGTCAAGCGTGTTAACCACTAGACCACCATGCCACTTGCCACCTTTTAAATAGTAATGGGACTCGCAACTGGCATTTCTCTTGCGCCATACATATATGTTATGCATCAATGATTTAAATACACAATTAAGATAATATGGTGTTAGACATATGAGGATAAATTTAACATCTGTGAAATACTTATATTATAATTATTATTAAAAAGGAGGGAGTTCATGTCTTCAGCAATTTAACCGTTTTTGCAATGTTTTAAACGTTTAAAAGTTTTCATTGTTGCTTCAGATATGGAAAGTGTTAAATAGCTTTTTATTGCATGTAGATTTAAATCCCAAACTGTATTTGTTGTGATTTAAATGACTAATAGTATTCGATTACAGCGTCGGGCATGTCATATTATCCTAGGTGAGCAATACACTAACCTAAATGAAGCTTTATTGAGTATTAATGTACTTAGTATTGAACATAGAATTTTACTTCAAAAGGCAAAATTTATGTATAGGGTATTTCAAAATGCCACTCCGTCTTACATTCATAACATGTTTCAGTACAATAATAATAATCACAGAAATTTAAGGTCATCAAACCATTTAAATGTTTTAATACCGAAACCAAATAAAGAATTATTTAAAGGAAGCATGTCTTACTCTGGGGCTAAAGTATGGAATAGTATCCCAGATTATATTAGACTCTGTCCTACAATAAACAGTTTTACTTCTAATTTTATCAAGTGGATAAAGTCGGGATAATTTTCATACTCGTACTTCTAATTTTAAATAAGGTTTAAAAGATTAATCATTTTAACTATAAAAAATGAAAAAATTGGTGTTTAAATAATTTCAAAACCACTGCCTCTGTTTGATCTCTAATGCTAAATGTTCTATATTTGAATGTGTCATGTATTGCTATTTTATATCTTAATTACAGGGAAAATGCTTTAACTTTTACCATCATTGAACTGATATATTTTGATTTCTATTATTATATGATATTATTTTGTTAAATCACTGATTATATTGTTAATGTGTTTGTGTGTATGTATAAATATGTGTTTTATCCAGAGGGCCCCAAGGAAGATTAGCTAATGTTAATTGGGTCACCCTCTTAAAATAAAGACTTTTCATTCATAAAGACTTTCATTCATTCATTCATTCATTCATTCATTCATTCATTCATTCAATACAAAAAATCCAAAATCCTGACCAAAAGAAATCCTGAAATTTGTATGTGGAATTTCAAAAATCCTTAATGAAAACATTATGTGTATGTTTAGACTAATGAAAGTCAAGAATACAGAACTAAATAAATGCAGTCTTTTCCGGTGACAGTGATGTCTTGCATCAACTTTCTCTTGTAAGTAATTTTTAAGAGCTAACAGGATTTAATTTGGGTATAACACTTTTTCAGGTACTTTATTTGATTTTCCCACCTATATTGTATTGTTAAATATGCTACATTTTGTGCTTTGTACGACTCGTTTATATTTATTATTATTATAATGCTTACTTTTATCATATTGTCATGTATACATGAACTGAGATTATAATTAATAAAACGTGTAAACTTGCATGAGAATAAAATAAAAATGTGTCGTATTGATGGCACTATGCATCAACATGTCGGTACTCCATGTCAAACGGCTTTGATGGGGGTGAACTATCTCGTAACCGCTTAGTGCGTCGGGTCCCTTCTGACCAATTAATTGTCATTGGTGCCTTTCCAATCTATAAATTGATATGATGATAAGGTGTCTTGCCGATTGTCCCACATGTTGAAAATGCTATTAACCTTTAATGCGGACGGGTGAAGATGGGTAAGGGAAAGGTGAGAATACAGTCCGGTTATTTTGCCTATTCAAAGTTTACATTATTAGCCTATCCCTTGTTAAAAATCCGTCTGCTGCACATATTTTTACTTCAAAAATTAACTGTTGGACAATCGGGAATAAACGACCATTTCCTACGCATAGACGCTAGCTGACGCCTATGCAGCAGATGGCTTTTAAAAACACTGTCCGCCTATGTTTTAAATGTTTAATACATCCTAAGGAATCTTTTGCCAAAAAGACTAGGAGTGTAGCCCCACGACTAATACCTTAATCTTACTTTGAATGATGACAAATCGGAAAGTCATTATGACGCGCGACGAACTCGAAATAAAACCTTTCCCGAATATAGACGCTATCAGACGCATGTGCAGCAGACGGACTTTGAAATTAGTCATGATGAGCTATTTTTACATTTGTCACAATGAGTGTGGGTTATTAGCAATGCGACTGACTCGCTGGTATCAGGATAAATGGACCAGAAGTGCTGGTAACTGATATAACTGAAACTTTGTTGAAAGCAGCGTAAAACACCAAATAAAAAACACACCTTCTTTAGGGGTTTATGTGTGTCTGATATGTCAGGATAGATAAATATCCAGGTAAATTACCAAAGAATAGCCGTGATAAAGCTGAAACACTGTTGAAAATGCCGTAAAATAACATTGGAAGAAAGCAACAGAAATCGTAGGATAAAGCTTTCATATATAAAAACACTTTTATAAAACGCATATTTTTATTACAATTCGACCGCAGACAACAGTTAAACAACACATTGAGGGAAAGAAGAAAAAGAGTTTTAAACTTCGCACTTTTCGCAATTTTGTTTTCAACTTTTACCAATCTAAGGATTCATTTTTTTATGCAAATCATATCAGAAAAAAGTTATTAGTTAAACCTTTCCCACATACAGACGTCCTTTGACGTCTCTTCTGCAGGCGACTTTTAAAAACATTGTGGCAAGTGGAGCATTTGATCAATATGAGCACTTACTCCATTTCTCACAACGTGTTCAACTCTATTAAAACATTTGACTATTGTTTATGGATATTGTCCGTATGTTTACCAAGATACTTTTAAAGAATGCAACACATCTGAAAGGCTGCTGCCCTTAAGCGGTTAACCCTTTCACTGCAGCAGACGACTTTTGAATGCATTGTACTTTTGCTTCAACGTTTTCAACTCTAATAAGGAATTATATCTTCATTTATGGAAAGTATCCATCTTTTTGCAATGACGTTTTCAAAACAGTCTGCTGCAGATTTGTTGTATGTGAGAAAGGGTTAATTAAATCATTAACCTGATCTAAACAGGCTTGTAACATTTGAATGCACACAACGATGGCAATCGTTGTATGAAAAGGACGTTGGAGTGATTTCTCCTTTTCCCATCAATGATTTCAATGTTTTGTTTTTAATACTTATTTCTAGACTATTTCGTTTCTATCAAATTTCGCCAGATCTGAGTAAACAGTAATCTGTCGTTCTAAAGATATGTCCTCTCTGCAGAGGTTTTGTTTAAACATAGTTTATTACCAAAATAACCTTTTATATTCACAAATATACTAATGAGTCGTTCCACGAGAAACCTAACATTACGGACTCTGCGAAATGTATCGACCAATATAAGCCTACGCAGTCCGCACAGGCTAATCCGGGCCGATACATTCCGTTTCAAGGGGATAGAGGTATAGAGTAATGATTCCTGCAACAGAAAATTCAGAGAAGGCGAACAGCGTATTTCCGGTGCGGCATGCTTAGGCTGATCCGGATCGAGTCCACACTCTTGGTTTTTTCGTGGAACGGCTCATATTTATACATAGCTTAACAATTATATAAAGGCAAAAGGGTCTGGTCACAAGTTCTCACACACACACACACACACCCCCACACCCCCCCCCCCCCACACACACATATATATAGAAATGCAAATAAAATAACCTTTTATTGAACGAGATTTAATTTCTCGACTATCCCGGATTGCCCTAACGAAAAGGGTCCCTTACCCTTTATTGAATTATTTCTTAATAGCTCGACTATCCCAGATTGCCTTAATCACAAGGATCTCTTTACCCTTTATTGGACGATTTTAAAAAGCTCGACTATCTCTGATTGCCCAAACGACAAGGGTCCCTTACCCTTTATTGAATCATTTCTTAATAGCTCGACTATCCCAGATTGCCTTAATCACAAGGATCTCTTTACCCTTTATTGGACGATTTTAAAAAGTTCGACTATCTCGGATTGCCCAAACGACAAGGGTCTCTTTACCCTTTATATTGGACGATTTTTAATAATTCAACTACCCCGGATTGCCCAAATGACAAAGGTCTCTTTATTCTTTTTTGGAAGATTTTTAAAAGCTCGACTATTCCGGATTACCCACACGATAATGATCTTTTTATCCTTTATTGGACGATTTTTAAAAGTTCGACAAACCCGGATTGCCTAAACTAAAAGGGTCTCTTTACCCTTCATATAACGATGTTTAATAGCTCGACTATTACAGATTGCCTTAACCACAAGGTCCTCTTAACCCTTTTTGGACGATTTTTAATAGCTCAACTAACCCGGATTGCCCGGACGACCAGGGTCTCTTTTCCCGTTATTGAACGATATTTAATTGCTCGAATTTCTCGGTTTGCCCTGATGACAAGGGTCTCTTTACTCTTTATTGGACGATTTTAAAAAACTCGACTATCCCGGATTGCCCGGACGACAAGGGTCTCTCTACCCTTTATTTGACGATTTTTGATAACTCTACTATCCCAGATTGCCTTAACCACAAGGGACGCTTAACCCTTTATTGAACGATTTATAAAGCTCGACTAACCCGGAATGCCTTAACCACAAGGGACTCTTTAACCCTTCATTGAACGATATTTAATTGCTCGAATATCTCGGATGGCTAAATCGATAAGGGTTCTTTAACCTTTATTGGACGATGTTAAATAGCTTGACTCTCCCGTATTGCCAAAACGACAAGGGTCTCTTAACCCTTTATTGGATGATTTTTAATAGCTCGACTATCCCGGATTGCCCAAATGACAAGGGTCTCTTAACTCTTTATTGGACGATTTGTTGATAGCTCGACTATCCCGGATTGCCCAAACGACGAGGGTTTCTTAACCCTTTATTGAACGATGTTTTATAGATCGACTATACCGAATTGCCCAGACGACAAGGGTTTCTTAACCCTTTATTGAACAATGTTTTATAGATCGACTATCCCGAATTGCCCAGACGACAAGGGTCTCTTAACCCTTTATTTGACGATTTGTATTAGCTCGACTATCCTGGCAAGTGTCTCTTTACCCTTTATTCGACGATGTTTAATATCTCAACTATCCTGGATTAGCCATATGACAACTCTCTGATACATATTTGTATATAATCTAGCAACACCAGAAACAATTCAGGATTATGTGACTATGTTTCCAATTAGACCTATCAGGTGTTAGTTCTTCCAGTTCTTTAACCCTTATCCAGTTGCTGTCGCGTTTTGAAAACATTGTGGCAAAAGGAAATTTTTCTCATGATGACCGATCCTCCCCTGATTGCCACAATGTTTTTTAGTTATGCTAAGATTCATAAAGATTTTCAACATTTTTGCCTAGATCTTTTCTGCTGCAGATTTCCTGTACGTCGACTTTTTCTTTCTTTCAGAGTCACACAAACATACGCACTGTCATTGCGCATGTGTCATAATAATATTATAAAGTACTTGGCTGTCGCAAACATGTTCTTTAACTTTGTAAATGGCCATAGACAAAGTTTGTAGATGTTTGCCATGAAGGGATTGAATTGAATTGAATTGAAGTGAATTGAATTATAATATTCTTTGGGTCTGTTTTACTTACTTATGGTAGTCATTTTCAACGAATTGCTTTGACCAAATGATGACGTTCGTAAAGACTTACTCCTGTCTTTAAACATGGTGAATGTTCTTGCATTACAAATAAACGATACCATCATGAATAATCCCTGACTGCCATTCAGAATGATAAATATATAAGAAAATACGGTGACACCAGTCCACATATACACAAAGCCGAATAACCAGGTGGCACCAGTGATTGTAGACAATTTAGCAAACACAAAGAAATAGTTCCTCTCATGTTTGACGTTCTTACTGACCGAGGGGGCTCGTTTTATCTTTACAATGATAGCAACAAACATAGACAGATTGGCGAGAACCACTATGGCGGCCGGTATACCAAATGTTACTTCGATCATTATTTGTGAGGAGATATAACAACGGTTGTTACTATAACCGACATCTGTATATTCGCTAGTTACCATGGTAATAAGGATATTGACGGTTACCAATAATGCAGATACTATGAAACAGTAAACATGATAATGAACATGTTTCTTTGTAGAAGATGATCTAGACACATCTCTCATTTTCAACAAAACACGGAACATATGGAAGGTACAAACATTCATCCAGAATATAGACAGAAGCCAGAAGAAGTGTGTAAAGCCACCGACCAACTTACATGACAACGATGCCGTATCAAGTCTGCCATAACTACTGAGTAGATACATAGATTGGGCCAGTAAGAGAGACGTTATTAGAGCCATGTTGTTTTTACCAGGAAGTGTTTGTAACTGTGGTAACCAAAAATACGTAAATAATGAAACAACTAAACAAATAATGGATATAGAAACTGATACGATAGATACGATTAGTTCTGCAGTGAAACCACCAGCATCTTTACGTTTGACTTCTGTACGAAAAACACGTCTGTACGTGTCGACACATAAACGAATCAGTGACATATCAAACGGAGTGTGTGTGTATTCGGACAGACCAATAACTATGTTCTCATCGTTCTCGTACTTAATACCACGTGGTGTCTCAACAAGGCCGAACTCTGTCGTGTTTAAAGTGAACATAGGACACGCATTGAGATCGAACAGTCGATGAAAGATCCCTGTATGATAACATGAATTTGGATCTTCATTCCATGTGAAGAATGGTAAGACAAGTCGCCCGTTCTCTTCAAATGATAGGCTTAGTAGATCCAGCATAGGCACGGGTGTATAACTTTCAATTGACCAGTTTTGATACACTTCATATGG
>JASEVX010000190.1:336257-367272 GCA_031761405.1 Serripes groenlandicus
TACTCGGCAATTATCATACCCAGTGTATCACATATCACCATATCACAAGAAAACTTAACTTCTAAGTTTTTGGTCAAATTAACAATGTATGACAGTTTGTATAGCTTTCTTCTAATTGTTCTTGAATACTATATGGCTCTTTTATCGCAACACATATAATATGAATATATGAATATGCGCTTATTTAATATTTTCCCACATGCAAGATGTACGCGGCAGAGGGATTCAAAAACATGTTGGTAAAATTAACGAAACTCATATAAATAAAAGTATAATCAATGAAACGAGTTGAAAATGTTGGGGCAAAAGGAGAAATCGCTCGTTTTTAGGAAGTTCTCACTTTGTCACACTGTTTTGAAAAGTCGTAAGCTGCAGCTCTATGTGTAGAGGAAAGTAGCAAGTGTCGAGCATTCTATGAGTCACAAGAACGCAACCTTTACGATTAATGTATTTGTTTGGTTATTTATTTCAATGGTGTTTAATTTACCGCTTTACCGCCTATGTGTGGTGTAATGAAAAGCGTCCGCCTCGGGTGCGGGAGGTCACGGGTTCGATCTCCGGCCGGGTCATACCGAATACATTAAACTGGTGGTAATAGCTTTTCCTCCTTGGCGATCAGGGTTCCGGGGTTTGCATTACGACTAACTGACTGGTGTCAGGATAAACCGACCAGTAGAACTGGTAACTTACCCAGGAAACGCCTTGGATCGTTTATGGACCAGTTATGTGTATGATGTGATCCCCAGGCCGGAGCATCAATCTTACCACTATCCACGCAATTCTAACTGGCAATGAACCGCCACGGAGGTAATGTCGTAGAGAGCCGCCTTGGTTGCAAGAAGATTGATCCCCGGCTGGTCAAAGTTATGGTTTCCCCTCCTTGGCGATCAGGGTTGCGGGGTTAATTGAATACGACTGACTCGCTATAATCAAGATAATTGCACAAGTAGTACTGGTAAAATATCCCAGAAAACGCCATGACATAACCGAAAACTGTTTAGAGCGGCATAACCATAAAACAATCAAACCAAACAAACAAAACAAATGCGTCAAGGAATAGCGACATCTACCATTGTATGACACGACAGGATATTTAACGACAAACCTCACTGGCTATATAGAACACCATTGGTTATAAACACACGATGATTTTAACATGCATTGATGCAATGAATTAATATCAAGATAATCATACACTAAAAAGTTTATATTTTTTAAAATCCGATTAACAGGAACATATTGAAAATAAATACATAAATGAGCCGTCACGCAAGAAAACCAACATTGTGGACTTTGCGTAAAGTAACCACCCGGATCAGCCTAAGCATGCCGCGCAGGCTTACCCGGATATACACTTTTCGCATCCTGATGATTTTCTGTTTCAAGAATCATTACTCTATACCTCTATCCCTCTGAGACGGAATGTGTCGGCCCGGATCAGTCTGCGCGGACTGCGCAGGCTGATCTGGTCGATACATTACGCAGAGGACATAATGTTGGTTTTCTCGCGGGACGGCTCAAATTATGTCTACCTACCCCGCCAATCCAGCAATTCAGAGCTCAGCATAGGAATCTCCACATTATTATTCAACAAAGGCATATTGCTATGTAGTAAGATAATTATTGTGATCATTTATATATCGAATTCAATTTTTTTTTGACGCTGCGCTTCCACGCCGTTTCAATACCCCCACGCCCCCCAGATTTGAATTCGATATATAAATGATCACAGCATATAAAACGTCTATCCCTACGTCAAAACTGACCCTTTCTGCTCTGTTTACACGTTATTTACATGTACTGAACTGCATCTGCTTCCTCTAAGTCATGCTTCAAAATCATGCGCGGCGTCTTTGATGCTTTGCATCAAAACTCGTCTTGTAAATTACTGTATTAATTTTATCCGATAAAGTCAGTGCACATTCACTTGTCGAGTGAATGCCCAAAGGGATGTTAATCGACTGCTAGAATAATGGTGTTTAATAATTAATGCAATTTTCTCCGATAACAAACTTTTCCGGCCGTTTGTCTCTGCTCGTATACGTTTCATGTCCTTTTCGTGTTCGGCGATTGTATTCTTTCCTTGTCAGCGGACGATTATGCTTACATCACATTTGGTCGTATAGCTTTTACGGACCCCAGACGGATAAAATTTTGCGAAATAAAGTAAATTGATCACGAACGGAAGAACACTGGATACAAAGCGGATCAATCCGCGGTTACACAGCCGTTATTCATCTGTTGCCGAGACCCGGTAGCTCAGTCTGTAGCGACGTGGGTTGTCAATACAGAGGTTGTGAGTTCGCACCCAAGCTCGACCAGCATTCTTTATGACGTTTGTCAAAAGTCACTGTGACCAGCATCATTCATCTCTAACCAATGGGCTAACGGTATATGTGAAAAAAGCAGCCAGTTGCTTGGAAAGAACGTTGTGTGAAGTACTGGTGTGAGAAAGCCTGGAAACCCATTAATCGGTGAACTGGCCGCCATGATATGACGTTAAACTCCAATCAATTATTCATCTGTTCCATGCGAACCTTGTCAGGTCATCGTCCGCGAGTTAGGCCCACGGACGCAAACTGACAAGCACAAGACGTGTAACGTATGAGTTTCGAACAATAAGCAGCTAGTACACAACAACCGTGTGACGTCTGTTAATCTTTAACGGCAAGGTATGACAGTAGCAATAATCCATGACCAGCCATACATTTTCTCGACCTCTACCCGCCCTTTTCTTGACTAATGGCCGACAATGCACTACTGGGCACGCTCGTAGCAGGATAGCAACATACTGGGTATAACAATGTAGCATTTTATTCGATAATCATTTGACCAAAGACTATCGAATTAGCAACATCATGGACATTGAGCAGCAGGCATTATATTGTCAGGTATGATCGGTTAGAAGTCGTGTATGTTCGATAAGAGATCGGGTAGATATCGTGTATATACGAGTAGAGATCGGGTAGAAATCGTGTATATACGAGTAGAGATCGGGTAGAAGTCGTGTATGTTCGATTAGAGATCGGGTAGAAATCGTGTATATACGAGTAGAGATCGGGTAGAAATCGTGTATATTCGAGTAGAGATCGGGTAGAAGTCGTTAATATACGAGTAGGGATCGGGTAGAAATCGTGTATATTCGAGTAGAGATCGGGTAGAAGTCGTGTATATACGAGTAGGGATGGGTAGGAATTGTGTATATTCGAGTAGAAATCGGTTAGATGTCGTGTATATTCGATTAGATATCTGGTAGAAGTCGTGTTTTTTGTTCGATTAGAGATATGGTAGAAGTCGTGTATATACGAGTAGGGATCGGGTAGAAATCGTGTATATTCGAGTAGAGATCGGGTAGAACTCGTGTATATTCGAGTAGAGATCGTGTAGATGTCGTGTATATTCGAGTAGATATCAGGTAGAAATCGTGTATATTCGAGTAGAGATCGGGTAGATGTCGTGTATATTCGATTAGATATCTGGTGCGGTATGCAAATTAGTAAGTTGGCCGAGTAGATGCGACTGATTGGGCTGATGTGACTGGCTGTCTTCCTGGTGACACTGTACACGAATATACACGAGTCTACCAGAGCGCTACAATATGTATTTTAGACTGCTTCCAGACCGTCTGGTTTCGCGAGCGCTACACGGATTTTGTTGACAAGTCAAGATAAATCGCGTTGAATACCCATACGCTACCGACGGAGGTAGACCGCTGCAGACCGGGCGGGATCTTTCCCTGCAGACCGAGGGAGATCATATCACGACCGCATGATCGAGTTTAGTCGAGGTTCTCAGATCGGCGGTAAAAACGCGCCATAGCCGACACCCATTGTATAACTTGTGTTTTGCCGTTATCGACTGTTTATCGTGGGAGATGCGAGACGAGGCGTCCCGTTCGTGGATCCGTATGCTGTCACCTTGATATAACTAATCTATTGTTGAGAACGGCGTCGAGTCCCATTAAAACAAAACTCTTTACTGCGGTGCGGATAAAGATAGCTCTAGAACGAGTTTTTTCCCAACTTTATGAAGTTATGAGACCCCTTCTTGCATACACTAGCTCTGTTGCTGTTATTATAATCATCACGATACAGTAACAAATAATAATCGCTCACCCCCATCGCTCGTCGATCAGGGAGATATAAATAATCAATGAAACAAAACGATTAATATTTAGTTTATAGTTCCTGAATTTAATGAAAGTACGCCTAAACAGAAGCGTTTCTAATCTGGACGATAAATTGATTAGATATGAATATAATCTATGGTGATTAATCAAATGACATCAGTTAGAAGGGGAATGTGCAGGCGTAAGGCATTCCATATGATATGTCACGGGCCTTCGTATGTTTAATATTTTCAATGTCATCGGCATTCATTCAAATTAATATACTGTTGTTGAGAAAGAACCAAGGACATGGCAAGTACATGCAGGGGAAAGAAAGACACGATCAGCGATTACAGTGTATTTAGCAACAGTTTGGGGATTGGTTTAGGAAACGCATTTTACTTTTTTGAAAACCTGATTAAAAAGTCAGTCACATTTAGCATCGAGTATCATTTTGTTTATTGCAACTATGTTGAAGGCATACTTTTGGTTTCGCCCCGTTTAATACTCAAACTACTTTGTTTCTATATGCCCCTTTTGTTAATGAACGAGTTTATATAACGAGTTTATATTACGACAATAATTCTATGAACATTTGAAAACAGTTTAAGGGTCTAAACATCAAAGTCCGTCTTGGGCTATATACAATGATGATTTGACCCATGCAGATGAGTGTGCTATATATAATGTTGTTTTGATCCATGCTGGTGATCGGACTATTTACAATGTTGATATGACCTATGATTGTCTGCTGCCCTTATGAAACCCAAAGGAGCCTTATTATCATGTAAACTTTGACCGCTAGCATGCGCTATGCAGTATTGATATTCTGAAAGCTTTATTGCGAAATAACGCGTCTCAACACAGTGTTATTTGATATTTATTTTAAACCTAAACTTTAAATTGATAATAGACTTTAATCAAAGCACTGCAAGTGCTCACAGCAAGGGGCTAACTGCAGATAACATTTGGACATGGATTTACCGATCCCAAAAGTATAACTTGAACACTTTACACTAGCAATTTGTTAGTTAGCACTTTATATCCATATATTAAATGATAAAGGAGTAAAGCAAAACACTGTAAACACAGTATGATGGTCTATCGATATACTAAAAGTTGGCATACATATGCGCATCTGCTATCTGGATAGTTTCTGCTTAGCACACCTCCTGGTTTACAATGGATTTTTAGTAGTGTCTTTTTTTAATGCAATTAACACATATACATTTCATATCAAAATCACAATAACCTAACAATGATAATTATATTGAGAGTCCAATTTTACTTTCAAAGCAGAAATAAAATCCTGTGTTATCTACATTTTCTTCAGCGTGCAATGACTGAAATATTGTTAAAAGCGACGTAAAACATCATACACACGATTTAATCATTTCTTAGTGTTTCACACCGCATAGGTGAATAGTTTTAAATGCATTGCTTTTGAATTCATTTTAAATCCCAACATTTTGAAAGAGTTTATTGCAGCGTTGTTAAATGACAATTGCACCACTGATATCGGCAATTTATAAGACAAAAAATATTACATTTTTCTTACAAAAAAATTATCTGCACAGAGCGGGAATCGAACTCAAGTCTCCCGTTGCACGGCCAAACATGCTAACCACTACGTTACGCGACTTCGATATATTTCATTTATAACATAATTATAAACCAATACACGAGTTAGCGAAATATTTAGTATGAAACGTTTTATCTTGATAAAAAACAAATGTCATTTAAATCATTTGTTTTATAACTGGGACTTGACTATCTTATTCCGTCTGCTGAGGTTGTTCATGTTAACTTTGGTTGAACATTTGATGTATTTACCTAGGAATCTAAAATGAAATACTCTAGTACTTAGATTCCAGATTAACGTTTCCGCTGATAATACATTTTATTCGAAAGGATTTTTGGAAATTACGACGCCTAGGCTCACTTGCACATTTATCGTATGTATGTTATATTTTGTCAACTGTTTATTTTATTATCATTTAAATAATTTGAATGTTTGAGTATATATGTTATCATTGGAACTCATTTATCTTAATTTGTTTTTGAATCGGAATCGAAAAGTTACCTTTACTCCATTCGATTTACAATATTTAGGAATTACCAATGAACTTTACGCGCGATCAAGTATGTTGAAAGCGTAGAAATACATTTTAATTATTAATCATGTAATTCATATGTTTTAACATAAAAATTCTTCGAGTTATTCCTTTTGGGTTAGTGATGTCGAATCAAATCAATTTTCGGCTTCATATGTCAACAAGTTACCGCATTTTGATTTTTAGACAGGAACTATTGGCGGTACAAGATGACCAACATGGAAATTAGCTGGCAACAGTCATTTCATTTTTAACAAAATATTCCACAAATCATCCACTTTCATTGACATTATGTACGATCTGCAACCACCAATACATCTATATGAAGTCGAGATGGTGTTCAGAAACGGAGAGCTGATGTAGAAAGACAGATGTGAAGTAATTCCATGCCGATATCGTAAAACGCCTGTCTAGATTCCAGTCTCAAAATGATGCGTCGTTTCGAAAATTAGCTACTATAGCAATTGGCTCTAAAGAGCCCCTTGCTAAAAATGGTAGTAATGGATTTCCCTCAATGGTGCTCGGGATTGTGGGGTTAGAATTACGGCTGACTCGCTGGTACTAGTCAGTATACATGGACCAGCAGTACTGGTGATTAGTTCATCAAACGACGTTATAACTGAAAGCGGCACAACAAAAAACTATACACACAAACAAATTAAATGATATCAAAGAATCAAATCCGATGCAAAGTATCCTTTCGACGTGTTAAGCGTTTTTTAATCGAAATTTAACTTTAATGCAGACTATAAAATGTGACTTGCATTGGTAAAAGCAACCATATTATGTTGATAAATAGGTATTTATGTCAAACGCGTGTTCCCTCCAACAACTAACAAATTGATCATGTTCAAAAAATTATCTGGCATAATACGCTTGTCTCTCTGCTATTTGTTCCCGTATAAGTAATAAGACAGCACACATGGTAGAATGAAAATTGTCATGTATTCAAATGACGAAATATACACATAAGGGCATAAAACAATTTATCTTTACATTTTACATAATAAGAGCCAGAATGACACTAACTGGAAAATATGGCATCATAAAAAGGCCAACTAAAAGAGATATAAAACAATATAACTATGACTAGTGTAAAATGGAAATAATGGATTAAAACCATTACGTATATACAAGACATATTAATGTCAGTTAAGGAGCAGCTTAGGGGTGGCGGCGGGAAAAACGGATCTTTTTGTTTTAAGTAAATCAAGCGTGCGTCTGTGTTTCTTGAACAGCACAAAGAAACTGGGACAGGCAACAAAGACCGACGCTTGCATAGCTAATGAGGTCACGTGACCCTCAGGATCACAGATAATCTGACCCCTGACCGGTCCTAAACCTAGAAGATAATCAGGAAGTATTCTTACATAACAAGTGCAACACTTGTCCCCCTAAATGCTATTATTTTGCAAATAATATTATTTTTTGCTTTTTTGCGTTAACATCATTGTTAAGATTTTGACGTTGGAAGTCAGTCTCAAATGCTTGTAATTGATTTACTGTATCAGTTCGTTTATTCAATATGGCTATATACAGTCACTAATATCCATATATATACATATATATTATATATACATATATATGAGCCGTTCCACGAGAAAACCATCATTACTGTCTCTGCGTAACGTATCGACCCATTTCAGCCTTAGCATGACGCGCAGGCTTACCCGGACAGATATGTGTCGCCTCCTGTGGATTTTCTGTTTCAGGAATCAATAATCTATACCTCTACCCCCCTGAGACGAAATGTTTCGGCCCGGATTAGCCTGCGCGAATTGCACAAGCTGATCTGGGTCGATACATTACGCAGTCTCCATAATATTGGGTTTCTCTTGGAACGGCTCATATATAAACCTTGGCGACAGTGAATTAGACAAGTGAACGATTGTGATCTGAATATAAACTGTTATAGCATAGATATGCCATAATTCAAATCATGCTCAACCCTGGTTGTTGTATATTTTGATATTAAAATATAACATGCTTGTCCTTTTCGCCGTACTTCCCCGTTTAGCTTCGTAGTGTTGCAATGATAGGTATTAGGTTCACCATAGAAACACCAGCAAAATTACTGTCTAGTTCTATTGTCAAGATTGACATTAGGAAAAGGTATAGCTTCACGTTTTCATCATGCTTAGATAATTCTTTATATCGCAAATCTGTACATATAAGATATACTTCATGTATCTTATGTATTTTGTATGCCACTGGTTCATATGATACGGAATAGGAAAAAGCATGTTTTCAAAATGTGTGAATTCCGAAACATGAAAGACAAATGTATGAACAAGTATAAATATAAACGTCTATAACAATTTCAATTTTTAATACGGTATGCTTATCCGATTGTTGGATTTAGTTTAAACGATGTACTTCACTTAGTATATTAACTATTAAACTTGGCATTGGGAAACTTTAACACAACTGAGTACTATGGAAATGCGCATTCAGGTCTTAATCATGTCGCTCCTTATAAAATACGACATTTGCGAAAACCAGGATCAGAGAACTGTGTACTTTCAAATTCTAATATCCATATTTGAGAGAGACGATTCTTTTGAGTACCGTCAACCTAGGGTTTGGTTGAGTATACTAAACCAAGGTGGAGAAAGACCACTCTACTCCCCCCTTTCTAGTCTTCTTCGTTGTCAAACGTTTAAATCTATAATCACGCAATATTTAGAGAACAACTATCCAACTTCAAAAATGAACCAGGTTCGGTTTCCAATTAATAATGTAAACGTGAACTTTCGCTGCCTTTTATTGACCATAAATCTAGCCTTGGCTTGAATCACTTGTAAAGGTTCCTTGTTGTAAAGGCAATCAGCTAACGATCTGAAAAGTCTTCAAATCCGTGCATTCTCTTCTAAATATGTTACTACCAATCTTATGTATGTATCCGCAACGATGTAACTTACTTGAATTCTGCCATGTTCCATATGTATTCTTGATCATGTTCTAGGACATCTTTTTAGATGGCAGTCCGGTCAATGCCAATTATACATCAGCCACGTCATGGAACATGGGATCTGGTTACATTGCCAAGCAATCTTGATATGGACGAGCCTTTGAATATACATGCAGACCCACCAGACCCTTCATTGTGCGCCTACACATTGAGGAGTCATAGATGTTGTATTGTCGGACGAAAAACTAGAAATGTTGTTTACCGGGTTTTATTCCTATCCCATGTTATGCCAAAACGAGGATGCATTAGAACTAACCTTACGCGGCAAAATTGCTAATTACCGGTATATTAACAATAACAATGTATACAGTAGTCCAATAGGACAGGCGCACAATGGAGAAAGAGAACAGTGTTATTGTTGAAATAAGTAAATGTTATATATTTCTATATTAGGAAAAAGTAAAGTATATCAACACTTTATTGGGTGAGATTTAAAAAAAAAATACATAAAAATAATATGTCTCAATTTAAAGCTAGAAAAACAAAATGAAGTTTACTAACAAAGGATTCTTTATTCTGACGACCGTTTTTGCTTTTTCAAAGAGCATCCTTCCATATACGGATCATGAAAAAATAAGCACTACAGAACTATTTTCAAGCGACAACAGTGTTAGTACAAATGGCATATATGTTGGAAATGATACAACAGGCAGTTTATCTACAATAGAGCCAACTCTCCCCCCTGCTCTACCACCACCCTTTTTTGACTACTATGGTGACTATGGGGAAGGTACAGTACTTAATTCTACGGACGTGGCTTCGTACCTTACACAACTAGAAACAAAGAAGTACCTGGACGGTTTCTCGGACGATGTACAGAAAATGATAGTGCTGGAGACATTACGCAATTGTCTATACATTAAACTATGTAATTTTTCTTTTGGTGTAGATCTTCCAAGGTATGAAGAGGAACTACCCGAATCATGTTGTGTACAGTGTTCTTGTACTCCCGATTGTGTTGAATTCAGCAATTGTTGTCCGGATTATCCCGAATTTAAGCTGGACACCGTGTTTGAACTGCCGGAATCAGAAGTTGTTGAAACGTGCATGGTGATGAGCATAGGGCATGAACGTATCAATGTTACAGCACGTTTTGTAAAAGCCTACGAGACTTGTCCTGCGTCATCGGACAAACGTCTTCACGTCCGGTGTAATGGTGATTTCCGACTGTTCCCGAATGTTACCTTTGATGACATCATTCCGGTCACCGACAACGTAACGTTAAAAACGTACAGAAATATACACTGTGCTGCTTGTAACGGTGCTCATAAAGATATGCTCACGCCATGGGACGTCGAACTAAAATGTTTGCGTCGTTCGACATATTCTTCCGCCATTGAGTTACTGTCTATTGTGATACGCGGAATAATGCCATGCCAGTTACAGCTTATATCTCCTCGAGATATACCTGTAGAGGCATGCGATACTGCCATATCCGAATGTAATGTAACAGGGTTATGGAAAGAGTTCGACATTAACCTTTCAAGAGCATGTGCGGGATACGAATTAATCTTTATTGCCGTACATAACTCGTCCGAAATGTTGTTCAAAAACATCCACTGTTCATTTTGTAACGGTTTTGCGACATCTATTTACCTGTGTAGTATAAATAAGGAACAACCTAGTACACCATTCACCTTCTCGGGGTTGCTCCGCTTGGATTCCTTAGAAAATGATGGTCAACGACAAGTGTCTGAGAGTTGTGGCCCGGATTCTATGTTTGACGATGTACAGGTATGACATTCCGAGCATTTAGATTTTTGTGTCACTTGCCTTGCCTGGGAATCACTTATGTGCCGTCTGTCCCCGTGTCTGTCACGCTTTCATGAAGTAACATGTTGACAGACGTCACGTGTACATATTCCTTCAACATGCTAGCATATTACTTCTGAATACTGGTACCATACAAGTAATTTCCATTAAGTATTAGGATTGAATTACGTTTTTGGCCTGGGGTTTTAGCCCCTGACCATAGTAGTGAAACCATTTGTTCGGAGTTGGCAGTCTGCCAATTGCTGTTAATAGTGACAAGTTGTGAGTTCAAAGAAAGAATTTCAACTATTGGACTAGTGAAGTCCGACTTAAGATAATCAATGATAGTTGTGGATGTAGTATACTCATCTCAAAGAATATTCAGTCTAAACGTATTAAGCATATAAGCCACCAAAACGTAAGACATATTATCCTAATTAGCACTATCAATGACAATACCTTTAAATATGTATGCACCAAATATACAAAGGTTAAGAAATGAGTTTTATAAATCAATATAAAATCTAATCGAAAATAACATAGAAGGTGTTCTCATTATTGGTGGAGATTTCAATGACATTCTTACAAAACAAGACAGAATAACTTCAAGTTCAAAAAAACCAATTCACTTGGAGACGAATAAATGTAACAGAAAAAAGTAGAATAGATCTTTGTCTTATACAAGATCTTAGTTGTTGATCATAGTGAGTTGTGATATAAGACCCGCGTTAATTAATAGCACAGACCATCTATCTGTTTCCTCTTAAAATTAAAACAACTAAAAATAGAGGTAATGGCTATTGGAAAATGAACAATTCTTTATTAACTGAAGAGGCTTATATACAAATTATTGAAGATTTAACTACGTCAACGTTACTAGATTTAAAAAATAACCCTAATATATCTATAGGTGCTACCTTATTACGAAAAGACGCAAGATAATTATAAACAAAAATTAAAGAACAGACTTTGGCCATACAAAAAGGATTTATAAGTAATTGACTAGACAATAATAATGTTAATGTCATGTTTCTTGCATTATCAAAACATATTTGGAATTCGTATTGCTGTCGTCTATTATTACGAACAGAAAATAATAAAGTAAAAACTTTCAGAAAATGAAGGAATACATTTATAATGAACGAAGTTAAAACATGAGGGCCAAGATGATCCTTAATCGATCACCTGCATTATGGTAAAGAAGCAAATAGATTAGCCCTTTTCTGATGCCATCTGGCGACTACCTTTTTCAACCAGTCAATATGACTGGAACAAATTATGTAAGGGGTCACATTTCTGCTGAACCCTTTCCCTATTAGAGACATTTTCTGAGGCCTATGCAACAGACGATTTAGGGAAAGATTGTCACCAAAAGAACAATTGCTCCTTATGAGAAAGTTATCCTTTTGCCACAATGTTTGATAAATAATTATACTTTGAATGAGTGTGGCAATAGCTCATGTATAGGAATTGGGGGTCTTTCATGTTGATACCTCTTTTTTTGCGGGAAACGACGTCGCTCCATTGACGTTACGCCAAGATGAAGTGTAACGGAAATGACGTCACGTCCTTCTTTGGCTACGATACAGTCAAACATTAGATTCGGGCGAAGAAGGCTAATGCTGTCGTTTTTTTTACGAACGGGAAAACATATTTACAGATTTCCATTTTGTTTTAACTTTTCGTACAAATGTTTATTCCCACATAACACAGCATTTTAATGATCTTAAATATATATTTAAAAAAAAATGATTAAAAAGACGACATTAATTTTCAATCCGTGTTTTTCTGCTAATTTTATACATACCCAAAATACCGATTTAAAAAAAAAGAGATTAAAAAGACGACAATAATTTTCAATCTGTGTTTTACGTCTGCCTTTTATACATATCCAAAATGGCGGCCCCCATGGATTTTTCCAGTTTCATTTCAGAAAGCTTCATGGGTTATTGAAAAAAAAAAAAAAAAAAAAAATCTCACACCTGTTCATGTTTTTTTTTCGTAATACTTGCAGTGCACAAACAGGGTGAGAATTACTGAAAAGTTACATTAAAGACAACAATAAAGTATTCAATTTTAAAATCTAAAGGAACAAAAAACAAACTGACATAATTAGAATTAAAGCTCAAAACTATGAATGAACAAAATAATCCCAATAGAGACAATAAACATCAACTTGAAAGTGAAATAGAAAGCATATATACCAAAATAGTAAAAGGAGCTCAAGTAAGAGCACGTATACAATCTTTTGATGAAGGAGAAACCAACTTAAAGAACTTCTTAAACCTTGAAAAATCCAGACAAACACATAAAATAATAACATCACTTAAAGTAGATGATAGGAAAATTACTTCTGTATCAAAGATTCTAAATGAAGAAGTAACCATTTTCAAAAATCTTAATTCTTCAAACAATACAGATATACACGAAATAAATTCATACCTCTCCAAGGTTAATGTAGAAAATAAACTAAAAAATAATTCTGCAAATCTCTGCGAATGTCCGCAAGGTCAATCTTTTAACAAAGCTTGTTCAAAATTAGAAAATATTGTAATCGAATCACTTAATAATGGCTATTCCAAAGGACAGCTATCAAATACATAGTATAATATCATTGATTTTTAAAAAAGGAGACCCTGGAAGTATTGAAATTGTTTCTCCTAAATGTTGATTATAAAATAGCAACACGTGTTTTAGCAAAACGTTTGCAAAAGGTCTTACCCTTGATTATCAACACTGATCGGCAAGGATACAAAAGTAATAATATAGGACAAATACAAGATGTAATTGATTATGCTGACGAATTAAACCTAGACTGTTCACTGTTATTTTTAGATTTTAGAAAAGCATTCGATACTGTTGAATGGATTTGTTTGTCCTTAAAGTGTATGGCTTTGGTGAAGTTTCATACGTTGGGTTAAGACTACCTACAATAACATCACAGCTTGTGTATTAATTAACGGTTGGAAATCGCAAAAATTTGATCTTAATCGATCTATTAAGCAATGCTGTCCAATGTCTTCTCTATTATTTCTTCTAGTTGCTGAAATATTAGCTACACAAATCAGATCAGGTAATGAAATTCAAGGAGTTAAAGTAAAAAACGACCCCATTCAATATTTATAAATTACTCAGCTAGCAGATGACATTACTCTTTTCCTACAAAATGAGACTGAGATCCGCAAAACACTTCAAATAATTGAATAAACTTAGCAAAAACAAAACGGATATTATGTGGAAAGGCTCATCTAAAAACACAAATCACAGTATTGATAATATTAAATTTGCAACCGCAATAAAAGCTCTTGGAGTTCATTTTTCAACAAACAAAATTATATTATAAGCGAGAAAAAAAAACCTCGGATACAAAATTAGAAGACTGTAGAAATCAAATAAATAACCTTAATAGAAGACATTTTACTTTTTTGGGAAGTCAAAAATGATATAGTTAATACTATTGCCAAAGTTCACGTATCTTTTTCAATCATTACATGTACCCGATTATGTAATTAACTCCCTAAACAAAATGTACTTTGATTTTTTTTATGGGATAAAAGAAGAGAGAAAATAAAACGAAAAACCTTAATAGGTAAAAAGTATGATGGGAGTATTGAAATGGTCGATATTAATGTATTCATCAAATCTCTCAAAATAACCTGGATTAGTGTACTATTCGATTCACAAAAACAGTGCTCATAACAAAATCAAACAGTTTAGATACAAATTGATAAATAATATCATCGCTACAAAAGAAAACCTTCAGAAATGGAAAATATCAGAAAGTGATCTATGCTCATCTTGTGGGTACAAAGAAAACATAGAGCACGTTCTTCTGGATTGCAAAACCAATAAACATGTTTGCAATAAAATATAACTTTTCATTTCCTCAGTTTGGTATAGCTAAGAAATAACAAATTTAAAATCGCTGATTGTTGACTACAAACCCGGGGTAAAGGAATATAATGGCATCAACTATATACTTTCCTATACTCTGCATAAATGGTATAACATGTCTGATACACGTACTATAATTGTTAACTTTTTCTCGTTTTTAAGAAGCGAATGCAGATTAGCATTAAATATAATAGAAAATAATCATTATTTCAAAAACAAACCGAAATTACTAAAATATCACACATATCCTCCTCCTGGCTAAAGATGAAGTATGCCTACACATTGCGAATCTATATCACACTTATCACTATATCATTCTAGCGACATTTTGTTTTCATCGTCTTCTAGATTGATAAGACAGTGATGAAAATGTGACTTATTTATTATGTCTCTCTCTCTATCTCGCTACCTCTTTCTGTCTCATCCCTTCTACCTCGTCTAATTGTTTTGATATAAATTACATTACTAATTGTAGTATTTGAATATTTGAATACAATTTAAAAAAAAAAGATCATCAATGGCGAAGAAAATGCTAACATTAATGTGCTTTATGTCTGCACAAAGTTATCAAAAGCATATTTATGAATTAAAAACCACAGCCTATCTAGTATCACTTACATCCAAGTCACAATTCCCTTGCGATAGGTTTGCGAGTAGTTTGCGGCGGATTTCAAGGCATTTTCGGCCGGAATCCTTAAGGACTCCTCGCGGGCCTCGAGTTACGTTTAACTCGGACTTAAAACCTCATCGGTTGATGCTTGGTCGATGTCCAGCCGGGCAATTCACATATTGAGCGAGCGCCGGGCCAAATTTTGGACTACCCAGACAATCCAGACGACGCTCAGAGCCCGGCCGGAAATCGGGCAGACATTGACCGGGAAAAGGCCGCCGTCAGGCCGACTACCCAGTGTTGCTCGCAGGTTATGAAAACCGGCTCATCGTATCATTCATCAGATCATCCAGTCGCGCTCTTCACAGAAGGTAACAAGTTAACACACAGTTATCACAAAAGTGTCAGAATAACAGTACTACAAGATGCCCTATAAAAGATGGGATGACTGAAGGAGAAAGAGAGTGTTGAACCCACAATAGAGGGAGAGTGGCAGTGAAGTAAATGAGACAATGCCTCTATTCTTCAGCCACCAATGCACAAACAGCTAAGTTGTAGCGGTAGAGTGCAAACGCCAACCTTTCCCTCAACCGGGCGACCCGATCGTACTGTGCAGGTGCCCGCAAGCGCTGTGGTGGTATCAATGGCATTCTCGTAATAATGTTTGTCATAATGCTATCTAAGTCAAGTTCGAATATGGGTCATATTGCGTCAAAAACTAGGTCACTTGGCCAAATTGGAGGGAAATCTTGTTAACACTCTGGAGACTGCATTTTTAACTTGAGCATGTAAAAAACTGTATCAGAAGTTTGTCTTGATAATATGTAGGCCAAGTTCGAATATTGTTCAGGTATGTTAAAAAACAAAGTCACTAGATCAAATTGAAAGAAAATTTCGTTAATACTGTACAAGCCGCATTTTCTACATCAGCAGTTTAAAATTAGGTCAGAATGTTGATCTGATTTCTAGGCCATGTTCGAGTATGAGTCATGCCGGGTCAAAGAATAGGTCTCTAAGCCAAATTGTAGGAAAATCTTGTTAACAATCTAGAGACCGCTTTTTTTGCTTCAGCAGCTAGAAATTTAGTCTGAATTATATTTAGGTCAAGTTAGACTAGTGGTTTTATTGGGTCGGAAACTAGATCACTACGCCAAATTGAAGGGTTAACACTATGGATGCTGCATTTTTAATTTGAGCATGTTGTAACTGTTTCAGAATGTTTGCATTTATGATATGTAGGCCAAGTTCGAAAATTGGTCATGTTTGTTAAAAAAACTAGGCCAAATGGAAGGAAAATGTTGTCAACCCTGTAGAAGCCACATTTTTTAAATTTTGGGCAGAATGTTTATCTTAATGATATCTGAGCCTAGTTCGAATATGGGTCATGCCGGGTTAAAAACTAGGTCACTAGGCCTAATTTATGGAAAATCTTGATCATACTTTGGAGACCGCATTCTTTGCTTCAGCAGCTTGAAACTTTGTCAGAGTATTTGTATTGATCATATCTAGTCAATTTTCGAATATAGGTTATATCGGGTAAAAAAAAAAGAAATAGTCACTAAGCCAAATAAAGGAACATCTTGATAGCACTCTTGAGGTTGCATTTTGAATCTTTGTCAGAAGAATTGTTTTCATGAGTTTTGCATTGTTTAAAGACTTTCTCATAGTCTAGTACATGGTTTAGAGAATTATTTCTACTTGATGGAAATTCATTTAACATTTACATATTTTTCATAAAAATAAGGCAGAAACTTAAATATTCTGCCTAAACCTGCTGTCAAATTTTCCTTTGATTCTTCATGAATTAGAGGTGTATACTTGTGTGCTGTTGCACTCAGGTGATCGATATAGTGCCAACAATGTCCTCCTTTTTTACAAATTGAGGTCGCGTCATACCAAAAAAAATGGTAGCAATGACTGCCGTCCTTGGCGCTCAGTGTTACAGGGTTGGCATTACGTATGACTGGTTGGTGTCAGGATAAATGGACAAAATGTACTGGTAACTCACCCAGGAAAACTCCTGGATTTAACTGAAAACTTGTTCGAAGCCGCGTAAAACACAAAAACAATAAATCAATCTTTGCGTGGAGACAACATCATATGTTCACGAGTCATCATAATTGAAGGTAAAGAGCTCTTTTTGTGTTCGCACAACGGGTATCTTTATATCATTCTGACATTGAAAGAAGCTATTGTATATTTAGTTCATGGTGTTATAGAAATGACAAATTTATATTTTACGCCGTCTTCCCAATAGTCCCCCCCCCCCCCCCCCCCCTCGCCCACCTCCCCCTCCATTTGCCACATTGCCACATTATTTTCAAAGGTCGTCTGCTGCAGATGCGTCGAAATGCGTCTGCAACTGGGAAAGGGTTAAATACATTATGTAACATAGATAATTGTTCATTTTCATAAGATTTGCTTTTGTCCCAAATTGTTAACATGTTGCAAATTGTCGTGTTTTCAGAGTTTTATAATTCGGCTTGTGTTTTTTCTATTTTCAGAAACGCTGTCGTAATGTTTCATGTTCATATCACCGCCTTTTCACGGCCGACAGCTGTGAACTATTCATAGAATCTACAGTGAATATAGTTTACAGGGTGACATCACTTGTACGACCATCTACAGATCTTGACCTCCGTGAAGTCTATAAGCACATGCCTCTACTCAGATTACGGATTGAAGATTTTATAAACAAATTAATGATAGGATACTTTTGCAGTCGACGAGCAATGATCATTTCTCAAAATTATATAAGCGGAAATGACGTCAATTTAATGGTTGGCAGTATCCACTTCCGGTATGATGTTGTTCCGTTTGACATGTACATTATAGACGATGTAGTTAAAAGTTTGATGAGCATAGAAGAGGTGAACATGAGTTTGAACACGAGTGTAGGACAGGAAATAACGTTTACGGTTTATTTGAAAGATGAAACCAGGTATGAGAGTATCGAGATTCAATATGAAGAGTATCAGAACTGGACAGTTTGGAGACCTATGCCAGTCAGTTTACCAGAACTTTTGTCTTTGGCGGTGGTTCAAAATGGTACATCAATTATTCCATACTTTAACTGGAATGAAGATTATGATTATTGTTTCGATTTAGGGATAATGCAACGACTTTTGACGTTGAGGTCGTGTCCGATGTTCTCCATCGACATGATCGAATATGGAATGATTGAGACAGCACGAGGTATCATTTATAATGGAAACGAGGACATACTCCTTAGTCTATCTGAGTATGTTAACGATGATATAGAACCTTATGTAATAAGAATATGTGTCGACACATACAGACATGTTTTTCGTACAGAAGCCAACCATACAGTCAATGGTAGTTTCTCTGCAGAACTAATCGTATCTGTCGTATCAGTTTCTATATCCATTATTTGTTTAGTTGTTTCATTATTTACGTATTTTTGGTTACCACATTTACAAACACTTCCTGGTAAAAACAACATGGCTCTAATAACGTCACTCTTACTGGCCCAATCTATGTATCTACTCAGTAGTTATGGCAGACTCGATACGACGTCGTTGTCTTGTAAGTTGGTGGGTGGCTTTACACACTTCTTCTGGCTTCTGTCTATATTCTGGATGAATGTTTGTGCCTTCCATATGTTCCGTGTTTTGATGAAAATAAGAGCTAAATCTGGATCATCTTCTATAAAGAAACATGTTCATTATCATGTTTACTGTATCATAGTATCTATAGTATTTGTAACCGTCAATATCATGTTTACTGTATCATAGTATCTATAGTATTTGTAACCGTCAATATCCTTATTACCATGGTAAGTAGCGAATATACAGATGTAGGTTATGGTAACAATCGTTGTTATATCTCCTCACAAAGAATGATCGAAGTAACATTTGGTATACCGGCCGCCATAGTGGTTCTTGCCAATCTGTCTATGTTTGTTGCTATCATTATAAAGGTTAAACGAGCCCCTTCGGTCAGTAAGAACGTCAAACATGAGAGGAACAATGTCGTTGTTTTTGCTAAATTGTCTACAATCACTGGTGCCACCTGGTTATTCGGCTTTGTGTATATGTGGACTGGTGTCACCGTACTTTCTTATATATTTATCATTCTGAATGGCAGTCAGGGATTATTTATTATGGTATCGTTTATTTGTAATGCGAAAACATTCGCGATGTTTAAGCACAAAATTCAAACCGTATGGACTTCATGGTTAAGTCCTACAAACGCGAATACCCACGCTACAGCCCCAAACAGTTTTACACTCCACTAGGTGACCGTGTCTTTGTACAGTTGGGTTATTGACATAGCTATTGTTATTATCGTTTATAACTGTTATGTAATTGATTCGATATGTTTACTGTCAAGAGTTATCAATTTATAATTCATTTAATTAGTCCTATGTAAATAATTAGATTGACGCTGAAAAATAACAAAATAAGAAATATTCGACTCTACGTTTGACTTCAACCAAGGCAGGATATCGTAGATCAACAACTGACTTACAGTACTTGAGTGATTTCGTCAGTATAGTAGCACAGGCAATACGCTTATATTCATAAAGTTGATATTCCTTCAGCAGCGTTGGTGTAGTCGTAGAACTTTCGGCTCGGGTGCGGGGCCGCGGGTTCGATCCCCGGCCGGGTAGTACCAAAGAATTTAAAATGGTACTAATGGCTGCCCGCCTTGGCGATCAGGGAGGCGGGGTAAGCAATACGACTGACTGTTACCAATCGGTCAGCTGTAAAACTTACCGCGCAACCCCGAGCGCAAAGGAGGAAAGACAGTACCACCATTTTTAATTGTTTTCGTATGAACCGACTTAAGATCGAACCCGCGACCTATCGCATCCAAGGCGGCACTCTTCTACTCTACCGTTACATAAACGAGGCGATGGGAAAGGGAAAACCAATTGCACTGGTGTAGTCGTAGAACTTTCGGCTCGGTGCGGGACCGCGGGTTCGATCCCCGGCCGGGTAGTACCAAAGAATTTAAAATGGTACTAATGGCTGCCCGCCTTGGCGATCAGGGAGGCGGGGTAAGCAATACGACTGACTGAAACTGGGTATCATCGTTTATAATGCGAAAACTTACCGTAAGGCATTTGCGATTAGCGTAGATCCAGATCAGCCGGTGCATCTTTTCAGTTTGATGTTTTGCCAAAAAGTTAAAGAAGATTTTAATTATCTTCTCTAAAGCAGTATCCATTTTTTATTATTTAGCGTAGATGCAAATACAGGTACTATCCCACTAGTGTAATAATTGATTGATTGTTTTGTGTTTTACGCCGCTTTAAACATGTCACAGCGTTTCCTGGGTAAGTTACCAGAACCCATTGGTCCATTTACCTGACACCAGCGAGTCAGTCGTAATGATAACCCCGCAACCCTGAGTGCCTAGGAGGGCTGCCATTACAACAATTGTTAAAGTCTTTGGTATGAACTGACTGGGGATCGAACACGCGATCTCCCTATTGGAAATAGAAGAAAACGTTGAAAATATTGCGGCCAAATGAAAAATTGCTCATCATGAGCAATTTCTTCTTTTATCACAATGTTTTCAAAAGTCGGCTAGTGCAGATACGTCAAAATGCGTCTACAAGTTAGAAGGATTTGTTGAATTCAGGTGCGACATGTAACATGTACCCTGCCATAATAAGTAAATTGGTTATTATTGTGACATGTGTAAACTATTTATATTATACATTATTAATTTAACAATAATTATTTGTTAACGTTCACCCGGCCCAATGGGCCCATGAGTCACAAGAGATTATATGTTAAGATATATGTATAATTCAAATATACGTGGATTATATACAAAATATCGTGATATTCTTGTATACAGATCTGAAAAAATGTTTTCAAAATTGATTAACTGCAGTATGTGTAACCTTTCCCTCGTACATAAATCTTAATCTAACATCTCTAAAAACATCATATAGCAACATATGGAAGTTAGATCAGAGTATAAATCATTGTGGAAAAGGTGGATATTGGTTCAGACAATACCTGTGTTCCCTAAAATGCTTTCACAAGAAAAGATGTTCATTTAGTTGCATAGGGTTAACGTAAAGGTTCAGCTTTAATATATATAACAGATATTAGGTCTTAAATCCAGTGTACGGTGAGACTGGCATCAGACCTTTATCAATTGATATAGATACTCGCATAATAACGTTTTTGGTTATTCCAAAGCACGCTAAGTTACATTCATTAATATATAATATTGTTTTAAGTAATTATTTAAATTCTCTAGAATCAAAATACTTGTGAATTAAATATGCACGAAACATACTCTTTAAACGTGGACATATACATATATAACTTTATTTTTAAGTGATTTGGTAGACAGCAAAACTTCCGCTCTTTTTCTTAAAAGGGCATAGCCTAGCTGTCAAACAAAAACACTCATATTGTACATTTATTCTTTAGACACAGTGGGAAAATGTTTCAGTTAACGTTTTCATTTTTTAGTTCTTTCCCTGAAGTGATCTCATTCATAATTATACGTACTTATATTGACTTTTTATATCTACCTTATTTTTCTTTTGGAGATAAAGTTTCTGGAATTTATGTTTTCGAATGGTACTGCCCATATCTGCCTATTTAATAGTGTCGTAATGAAGTAGAACGATACTAACATAACACGTTTTCCATTTTGTTGTGGTTTGTTCATTAACGAATGGCTCTCAACATTGAACACCTCAAACAAATGACAAAATTACAGAATATTCAAAAACACGTTTTGTTTTGAAACATATTTTAGGAATACACCACATACATTTATATATTATTCCGAACGAGAAATAACCGTTGACATATCAAGTAATTAACACCTAGTCTAAACAATGTGTAATAACTCGATTGAAGAAGATAGAATGCAATTCCTGAAATTCGTAGAGGAAATTTTTTATTGATAATAATTTTTACAAATGTCCGAACATCCATTTTTTCATGAGTCTTATGAATATAAACACTTCGAAATCTGTGAAATAACGTAACCTTTGTACATTCATAAAGGCAATCATAAGTTATTTTTAAGAGCTAAAAGAATTTCATTTCACGTTAATTATAGTGCGCGAAACGTCGTTTCATGTTTTTATGAAATTTACGTGGCATAACGTCATCAAAACAAACTTACCAATAAAGATGGACGCTACGTAATTACAACAATTGCTATATTCCATTTTGACAAAGGCCATGTGGCCGAAATTCAAAATATTAAAGAGTGAAAATTAAACTATTGTTAATAATATTTTCATTCAGATTTTATCAATACTTTCATGTTATTCTTATGATGTTTTCCAGACATTAAAGGAATAGCGGACATCGCTGATCAGAATGAGTTCCTCCATTCCTATGCTGTTTGGATAGGATATTATGTGGCAGCATGCGTATATGTATGTAAATAAATTGATATGGGATTCCATATGTCTTTTACTACATATTCATCTGCATGGTATCGTTGGCTATTCACTTCTACATCTTCTAATATGACAAGGAAACTGTATTGAGACCATTCTTTCCTTGATACACACATATATTTTATTTTATTTTTTCTTCTATATTTGTAAATGACCATAAACTTTGTAAAGTTTGAGTCAATAAAATATATTCTCATTCTGATATCTAGTTCGGCTCGTATTTAACTATTTCACATAAACAATAATTATCGCGGTATTTGTTTGTTTTATCGGTGTTAACGCCATTTTCAGGATTATTTCAGTTATTTCAGGGTGACAAAATACGTTTTCATGATCACTTGGTAGGCAAAACAGTACTAGGCAAGACTATGTGCATTGCTTAAAGGCGTATGCTACAGATTTTTCACAAAACATTTCCCAATCATAGAATTTGTTTATACTTTGTATTTTATTGTATAAACAATAACTGGTTGAAATAAGAAAAAAAAAATATTAATAATCGATCTAAAAATAAAATATTGGCCTTTCAATGACATGACCAATTTCATCAAAGGCACAAATATAGGCATTTTGGCCGAAAACCTAAAACACACAAAAAAAATAAAATGAAAACTACAAATCATATTAAAGTAGATAAATAACTTTATATATAGATTGTTAATCAATATGATTAAGGTTTTGTTTGAGAAAAAAAGGAAAAAGAAATTATTAAGCTGTTCTTCAAGGTCGAAATGGTGTCACATTTTACCCCCGAAAAAGTTAAAATCATAGAAATGTTCTATTCTACATAATAGAATTTTCTGTAATTATACATTAACACTAAACATCGTTCACTTTAATAAAAAATGCAAAAAAAAATATAGGTCACCGTACTCCTTTTAGAGTAAAGGGACTTTTTCCTTGCTTTTTCTTGCGTTTTCTTAGAAATACAGCAGTTTTGCTTAAAAAACAGGCCGTGCTTCAAGGAAAAAGTCGATTTACCAGAAAAAGAATACGGTGACCTATCTTTTTTTTATTATTTTTTATTAAAGTGAACCATGTTCAGTGTTTATGGATAATTACAGAAAATTCTATTATGTAGAATAGAAAATTTCTTGAAAAATTGTATGATTTTAACTTTTTCAGGGGTAAAATGTGACACCATTTCGACCTTGAAAAACAGTTAATTATATTTTTTTCATATTTTTCTCACAAATTCTCTTTTCATATTGATTTAAATTATATATGTTAAGTTATTTATGAACTTTAATATGATTTGTAGTTTTCATTTTTTGTGTGTGTGTGTTTTAAGTTTTCGGCCAAAATGCCTATATTTGTGCCATTGATGAAATTGGTCATGTCATTGACAGACGAATATTTTTTTTTTAAATCGATAACATATTAATTTTTTTTCTTATTTCAACTAGTTATTGTATGAACTAACAAAATACAAAGAAAAAAGAAATTCTATAATTGGGAAATTTTTTGATAAATAACTGTTTTTTGTTTGTTTGGAGTTTAACGCCGCTTTCAACAGCTTTGGTCATATCACGGCGGTCAGTGCACCTACCCATGTTTTCCTGGCTTTCCCACACCAGTACTTACACAACTTTATAAATAACTGTAACATACGCCTTTAAGGTCACTCCACCATGACAGCCGTCCACCGAGCGTCCGAGCGCTAGCTAACCACTGGGCCAAGTTGGATTCTTTCGCCGAGTTGAAATATGTGCACTGTGTGTTTGTGAATTTAATCTAGTTAACAGACGTTTTGTTTTTATGAGTTTAATCTAGTTAACAGACATTTTGTTTTCGTAAGTTAAATCTTGTTAAAACTCATTTTGTCTTTCAAATTTATAAGACAAGACAACCAAGAACCTTGATAAAGAAAAAGGAGCATTCGGAAATGTGACTCATGTGCAGTTAATGATTAACTCACACATCGATACAGTCTGATCCGTGTTAAATGTTGTGCTTAAATAGTCTTAAGTTGTCCATTGATCTGATGGCGAACATTGATGATCCTGATCAGACTGTACGAATGCACACGCTAGTCTGGATCTACACTGGTAGCAATTATCAGAAGGCACTTTTTCCTGCTTCGAAGCTCATATGAGCCAGTGCATGAGAAAATGTCTAAGTTGGCATTTTCTGAACAGTACATAGGTTCATATCATATTTCCCACCTGCTTTTTCTTATCAGATTCTACACACTTTGACAGAATATGCTAGCAAGCTCGTGTAAGTAGTTTATGTGAAAAGTGTAAATCTTGATCAGACTGTGCGGATGCACAGACTGATCTAGATATACACTGTCCACACATATTAACTTGTATTTTTTTACCAGGCATGATAAATATTTAAGGTGAATCTGCTGGCTGGTCATAAAACTATGTAATGTTATGTCCATTTTCCTTCCCTTAACTAGTTGTTCAATTATGTATATTGAGTGCGGGTTATTAACCTCCATATGACCTTATTAGGCGCCTTGAACACTTGATATTAAAACGGAATTAGGGAAAGCGTATGAGTAATATGAAACAGTATATTGCTTAATCCTTTCCAATATACAGACGTGTTCTTTGCCTATAAAGAAGTCGACATTTGAAACTATTGTGGTATAAGGATGAGCATTATGATCTTGATGAGCAATTTCTCTTTTTTCCCACAATGATTTCAAATATTTTAAATAATCAAGCTTTCATTTATAGAGGTATTCCATATTCCTACCTAGATATTTTCAAACTAGTCTGTTGCAGATGTGTAGTATGTGGGAAATTGGTTAAAGGTCAAAATACGCGAAATACATTTGCGACTATGTTGTCCCTAAAAAACACCTTTGTTTTCATAGAAATTAGTGAATACCTTCACCAGAATGCATTGAATATATGAAATTGAGTTGAAATTCAATATTAATATATATAGGATGCACTGAAAATGTTTGATTTGGTAATTTTAAGCATGTTTACCTTATTTGAAAGTGAAAGTAGAGTATGTGAAAACCAGTTTCGTCCAAGCCCTATTTCATCAAAAAATAATGCTAGCCATATTCGCGGGTTGAATTATTTTGAATCATTATTAAGTTATTTTAAAGCTCAGAGGTACCTCTTTTCAATGGTATAAGGTTGATCTCCATGAAATCGCTTAAAAAGTGTGACAGTTGAGGGATGAAACTTGTTGATTTATATCGAAAAAAAAGAAGGAATTGATTTGATGTAACGTGACCTAAATGCCAGAGTGGAAATGTTAAGCTTATCGTGCCGTTGGTAACACTCTGTAGTATGTAAGTCAATCCGGATACGCGATCATTGACTGACATTCAAAAAGTCGAAATGTCACGGATTGTCACCTATATTGTTTCTTGTTGATATGTTGTTTTATGCCGCTGCCAACAATTGGTCAGTTATATTTACCAAGTCAACTGGTCCATTTATCCTGACACCCGCGAGTCAGTCGTAATGCTAACCCTACCACCCTGAACGCCAATGAGGAGAATCCATTACTGCCCTTTACTAAGTCTTTGGTATGAACGACCGGGTATCGAATCCGTGACCTGCCGCATTTGAGGCGGACGCTTTACCACTACACGGTACCTTTACTGTGGAAAGTAAAAACTAATCTAAATTGAGTCCTACTCTAGGAAAACCAAGCATAGTGTTTTTGCGATGATATTCAGATTAATCTTTGCATCTGTGCAATTTGATTTCATTTTTCACAGTTCGCCAGTAAGTCACTGGACTCGTCCAACAATTCCTCACAAACAATAAGCACTTAGTAAAGATACTAGTAACATGGATGCGCATTAGAACAGAACAGAAACAGAAGTCTATTTGAGGCGGACGCTTTACCACTACACGGTACCTTTACTGTGGAAAGTAAAAACTAATCTAAATTGAGTCCTACTCTAGGAAAACCAAGCATAGTGTTTTTGCGATGATATTCAGATTAATCTTTGCATCTGTGCAATTTGATTTCATTTTTCACAGTTCGCCAGTAAGTCACTGGACTCGTCCAACAATTCCTCACAAACAATAAGCACTTAGTAAAGATACTAGTAACATGGATGCGCATTAGAACAGAACAGAAACAGAAGTCTATTTGAGGCGGACGCTTTACCACTACACGGTACCTTTACTGTGGAAAGTAAAAACTAATCTAAATTGAGTCCTACTCTAGGAAAACCAAGCATAGTGTTTTTGCGATGATATTCAGATTAATCTTTGTATCTGTGCAATTTGATTTCATTTTTCACAGTTCGCCAGTAAGTCACTGGACTCGTCCAACAATTCCTCACAAACCTCACAAACAATAAGCACTTAGTATAGATACTAGTAACATGGATGCGCATTAGAACAGAACAGAAACAGAAGTCTATTCCCCCCCCCCACCCCCACCCCCATGCCCCCCCCCCCCCCCCCCCACCACCCGTGTATCTACTGGTGTAACTGTCAATCTGCCTGTATGCATTTATAAACATGACATAGTGTCTGTCAATCTGTATGTTTATCTGTCTATGCGTTTGTATGTATATCTTTAAAGTGGAGAAAACACAAACACCAGAACATAACTATTAGCATTAAATTGTTTTCGAGATAGAGTTAAAGATTAATTATTAATTTTAATAATATCATGTGTAAAGAGCATTTATTCTTTTGTGAAAACTTTTTTGGATGAATGCGCCTAATTTGTTAATTGTTTTAGGGTTCATAATCATTAACAGTTTTATACATTTGGGGATATTAGGCCTTGACCAGTTAAGTGTTTTAACCTTTCCCGCTTGCATACGCATTCTGACGCATTTTAAGCAGACGATATTTGAAATCATTGTTGCAAAGGAAGAAATTGCTCATGGTGAGCAACTTATCATATTGCCACAAGTATTTCAACTCTATAATGTCATACGACAAAGTAAATTCATATTCAACTTATTTATCTTTGTTTATTCGGCTTTTTTGACATTTCCTCTTATTCAGTCCTCACGTATTTCTCTGTGTTACCATTTCCCTTTGCTAAACAAAGTGCAAATTGTCTTCAATCTCGCATATATTTTTCTCACTACAAATCTGAATAAAATAACGCGATAAAATTGAATTCGAATCTTGCTTTTTTGTCCAACAACTTTTAAATGGAAACACTCGGGTGTTTCTCTTGGATTGGCTCGAAAGTGTGGCGAGTGAAATGCTTTAACCGGATTCCGCACAAAATACTTACGGTAGTGACATACACTACAGTCTGGTCTGTCAGCTGGTACCGTACTAACATTTATAGCGGGTTGTACCATGTCCAATCGAATTTCAATTGTATCAGGTCGACAGTTGATGGCATATATTGAAAAAGGCTGATGGCATTTGGTTTTAACTTAACAAGTATGTAAGTATGCAGAAATTTAAGATCAACCTAGGAATATTGAACTATTTTAAAATAAGACAAGGAGATGTATTTTAAGAGATTATATTTCTAATGTCCTTGCGATTTAGGATTCTGCAAAAATGATATCCAAAAGTTGTGAAGGGATTAAGAGAAGACATATAGAGGACGCTAGCATTACCATTTCACCACCCTTGGCCAAAAGGTTACAGATGAAGTCGCTTGAAACCAACTTTCAACCCAATAAGAGATGCACGCACGGCGAACAATTCACCATTGCGTGCATTTATTGGCTTGTAGCCAGAGGAGATAGGAAATGAGCGTTTACACATTGGCAAAACTAATCCGATTCAGGCCTTTCTCTGATTGTAATGAAGAAGGCGATAATCATATAGTGTGAAATGCATTTCTTTGTCTACACTTGTAAAACACACACTACGGTTGATTTTCCATAACCGAGATCCATTTCAAGACTTGCGGCCTTATACCGTTCCCACAGACGACAAATCGCAGCAGACGAATTTGAAAAGATATAGACGAAAAAAGATGATACTCTCTATAATTCAAAGAATAATTATTTAATAAAATTTAAAATATTGCGGCAAAAAGAGAAATCGCTCATTCTAAGCAATTTCTCATTTTCCCACCTTTTTTCAAAATTCGTCTGCAGCCGAGGGGTTAGAAAGTGCTCTTATGTGATAAATGGTTCAATAATGGCAATAATTGGCGTCAGGTTGGCGTCCATTTCTGATGTCCTTAGTCCTAACATTTGTATTACTGTTGATACGCATTGCTGTTATCAGTCGTCTTTAATTAACCCTTTCCCTCATATAGACGCCTCTGCAGCAAAACGAGCATTTTTTCCTTTTGACACAATGTTTTCCACTTTTAGTCATAGGTTATCCATTCAATTATAGAGATTTTCCATTTTTTGACAAAATATGTTTAAAGTCGTCTGCTGCAGAATTGTCGTATGAGGGAAAGGGTTAATACACAGTTAACGTATTAATCATCTGACATTCGGATTTAAGGTTCAACGTGAGAATTGCCGTTTAAGATGTATGTTTGCATTAAAGAAAAAGATCCAACAGTTGATCGTCTAAAGGCGGCAATTCCATAGGGGAGCTGTTTACAACCGACGGGAATCTTTATCGTTATAGAGTTCTCTTTAAATGGGGATATACGAGATATATTTGATGTTTTTTTCTTTTACTACATTTCAGGTGTTTTTCAGCGGCATTAATAGTTGTTACTATTAAAAGCATTTTGTTTCTAAACTGACAACACTCTAAAACTGACAACACTCTAAAACTGACATCACTCTAAAACTGACAAAACTCTAAAACTGACATGCTACTATTGATTGATTGTATGTGGTTTTATGCCGCTTTTAACAATTTCTCAATAATATCACGGCTTTTCCTGGATAGTTTACCAGTACTACTGGTCCATTTAACTGACACCAGCCAGTCAGTCGTAATGCTATCCTCGCATACTAACTCTTTTAAAGGCTATGGTATGACCTAGCCGGATATTGAACCCGCGACATTCCACACCCGAGCGACGGACGCTCTACCACTACACCGCCGAGGCGATGGCCGTGCTTCTATAAAAACATATCTGAAATGAACATAACATCTTACTTCATTGCATCCTAGTAATTTTGTATATTGAACCAGTATCCTCTATCATTATACATGTACAACAAAATTCCGTGTATATTTGTATCTGAAAGCTTTCACCGAGGTTTCTTCACTGGTTTCAGAGCAACTGCTTCTGAAGCGTGTGTATTTGTTAAATGTTGTACATTTTCTAACGCATAATATTAAATGATGTACCCATACGAACCCAGGACCTGTGGTATGAAAGGACGACGCTCTACTACTGCACCATTGTCTTACACACTCTACTACAAGTCTCTTTAACGCTAGGGAATATGATAGGAAGCGGCACAGTCGCGTAAAGTGGTTGACAGCAGAATGAATGAATGTATATTGTTTTATGGCGCATCGACAGCTAAGGTCATTTAGCGCGCAATTAAATTTAATTATTCATGATCCCTGGGTAAACAAACCAGTACTAGGCTAGAAAATGAGCCTTGCCCAGCAGACACAAACGAATCATTTAACGATATTTCATATAACCCTTTCCCACATGCAGTAGCATTTTGACGAATCTACGTTTAGAAACATTCTGTTAAAAGGAGAAATAGCTCATAATTAATTCGGTCATTGAGAGCCAAAGATTATCTTACCAAAGTACCAATAACAATGTCGGCATTATTACTATCCTTATAAAACAGACGTAAGGTGAGATGTTAACTATATTTATTGATTGACTATTTAATAGTGCTAATAAGTTATAAAAAAGAAACTATTCACACAAACAAATAAAATGACAAATCCGATGCAAAGTATCCCTTTGACGTGTTAAGCGTTTTTTAATCGAAATAATAAGACTTCAATGCAAACTATAAAATGTGAAATACATTGGTAAAAGAAAACCCGATTATGTTGATAAATAGAAATTTTTGCTCTTAAATTGCGTTGACAACATTGTGGCATAAATTAAATATTGCTTATAATGAGCAATGTCTCTCTTTGCCAAACTGATTGTAACTCCATTCCATTAACTCCATTCGATACTAAATACTTTCATGTAAAGATAGATTCTTTATTCTAGATTATTTCAAAGTCGTCTGCTGCAGAGTTGTTGTATGTGTGCAAGGGTTTAGATTGTTTATGAAAGAATTACATTTTTGTTCGTATAATCGAATGTTGATCATGATAGATCTCCATCGGCTTCCATG
>JASEVX010000191.1:0-60723 GCA_031761405.1 Serripes groenlandicus
CAAGAGTTGTCGGAGGACAATATAGCTCGCCTATCAGGGCCATCGTATATCAGGGCCTACTTCAGAACAGTTAAAGTATTAGGTAAAGTCGCACAGTATCACCTATTGCAAGATAATACACCTTTTCAATACTTTTGACAAATATTCTAAGTTCAACTAGAATGGAGTGCTCCCCGGAGCACGTGTGTCACCTGCCGGCGCCTTGCCAGAAAATTTTAATTTTTGATAGAAAAGGGGCAATAACTCTGATATAAAAAATATTTGGATTATCCCCCTTTTGTGAACCCATCACAAAAATTGATATAAACATTTGTCAGAAGTTTCAATCCAATCCTTTGAGCAGAAAAAAAGTAATTTGAATATTTGACAGAAAAGGGGCAATAACTCTGATATAAAAATATTTGGATTATCCCCCTTTTGTGAACCCGTCATACACATTGATATAAACATTTGTCAGAAGTTTCAATCCAATCCTTTGAGTAGATTAAATTTTTGACAGAAAAGGGGCAATAACTCTGATATAAAATTATTTGGATTATCGCCCTTTTGTGAACCAATCACACACATTGATAAAAACATTTGTCAGAAGTTTCAATCTAATCCTTTGAGTAGAACAAAAGTTATTTGAAAACGTGACGAAAAAAGTGTGACGGACAGACAGACAGACAGACGCCGGATAAAAAAAATAATAGACAGACAGACGTCGAATAAAAAAAAAAGTAACATTTGTCAGAAGTTTCAATCCAATCCTTCGGGTAGAAAAAAAGTTATTTGAAAATTTAATTTTTTGACAGAAAAGGGGCAATAACTCTGATATAAAATTATTTGGATTATCCCCCTTTTGTGAACCAATCACACACATTGATATAAACATTTGTCAGAAGTTTCAATCTAATCCTTTGAGTAGAAAAAAAGTTATTTGAAAACGTGACGAAAAAGTCGTTTTTTTGACAGAAAAGGGGCAATAACTCTGATATAACTTGACCTTGACCCAGGGTCAGGACGGGTGTAGTGGGGTGCATAGATGGACCAATAGTTCCTAAATGTATAAACTAAATATGAAAGCAATCAATGTCATAATAGTGAATGCAGAGTGATATGTTAAACATTAAACGCAAACCTTAAACCTTGTAACTGAACCAAGTAGAAATGACCTTGACCTTGACCCAGGTACAGGACGGGTGTAGTGGTGTGCGCAGATGGATGACCAATAGTTCCTAAATGTATAAACTAAATATGAAAGCAATCAATGTCATAATAGTGACTGCAGAGTGATATGTTAAACGTTAAACGCAAACCTTAAACCTTGTAACTGAACCAAGTAGAAATGACCTTGACCTTGACCCAGGGTCAGAACGGGTGTAGTGGTGTGCGTAGATGGATGACCAATAGTTCCTAAATGTATAAACTAAATATGAAAGCAATCAATGTCATAATAGTGAATGCAGAGTGATATGTTAAACGTTAAACGCAAACCTTAAACCTTGTAACTGAACCAAGTAGAAATGACGTTGACCTTCACCCAGGGTCAGGACGGTTGTAGTGGTGTGCGTAGATGGATGACAAATGGTTCCTAAAGGTATAAACCCTTAAAACCCAAATGAAAACCTTAAACACAAACCTTAAACCTAGGTGTCTACGCCACCGCCGACGCCGCCGACGGTAACACATAAGCTCTCCTGTACTTCGTACTGGCGAGCTAAAAAGCAGACGACTTTGAAAACATGGTGACAAAAACCTAAAAAAAAATCCATAAAAGATAGCTAATTGCTAAATAAAGTTGAAAACATTGTGACCAATGGGGAAATAGCTCATCATGAGCAATTTCATGCTTGGCCACAAAGTTTTCAAAAGTCGTCTACTTTTATTGCGTCAAGATGCGTACTTGCAGAAGTGGGAAAGGGTTAACAATGATATATATTTATTTAAGTTTTGATGACAGACAATTCTTTCCCCCCTTAGAGACGCATTGCGATGCCACTGCATCAGATGTTTGAAAACATTGTAGCTTTTAAAAGGAGAAATTCCACAGATGTTTTCGAAGTCGTCTAGTGCTGATTTTTTGTATGTGGGAAAGGTTGTACTCTTTCCCACCTGCAGACGCATTGGGAGCAGACAACTTTTGAAAACATTGTGGCAAAAGAAACAAGAGGCCCAAGAGGGCCAGTATCGCTCCACGGCCATAAGGCAAAAATCAAATCTCCAAACAGCCCTGCCCCCTAGTGGCCATATTTTTTACCAACCACCATGGCTTAAAGGAATCTTGTAGAGTGTCACCCAAGGAATGTTTCTGCAAAATTATTTGAAAATCGGCCTGACACTTTTGGAGGAGAAGATTTTTTAAGTTTTCACAATAGCCATATAAGGCAAAATAGCCCCACCCAATGGCGGCCATATTTTTGAACCAATCAACATGGCTTGAAGGAATCTGATAGAGGGTCACCCAAAGAACATTTCTACAAAATTATTTGAAAATCTGCTCAACACTTTCGGAGAAGAAGATTTTTTAAATTTTCACTATGGTCATATAGAGCAAAATAGCCCCGCCCTCTGGCGGCCATATTTTTCGACCAATCAACATGGCTTGAAGGAATCTGATAGAGGGTCACCCAATGAACAGATTCTACAAAATTATTTGAAAATCGGCTGAACACTTTCTGAGAAGAAGATTTTTTAAGTTTTCACTATGGTCATATAAGGCAAAATAGCCCCGCCCTCTGGCGACCATGTTTTTCGATCAATCAACATTTCTTGAAGGAATCTAATAAAGGGTCACCCAAGGAACATTTCTACAAAATTATTTGAAAATCGGCCTGACACTTTCAGAGAAGAAGATTTTTTAAGTTTTCGCTATTTTTTTCTTTTGGTTGCCATGGAAACCAGAATTATGGATGGATCAAAAAAAAATGAAGGAATTTAAGAGAGGACATTGAGAGGATGCTTCCTATGAAGTTTCAACCAAATTGGCCAAGTGGTTAGTGAGAAGAAGTCGTTTAAAGGAAAAAGTTTACGCACGCACGCACGACGGACAATTCGCCATGACATAAGCTCGACTGGCTTTCAGCCAGTGGAGCTAAAAATGGTTCATAACGAGCAATTTCTCATTTTGCAACAATATTTTCAAATCTATTCATTAATAATTAAACTTTTCATTATAGATTTGTTTTCCATGTGTTTTGCTGCAGATTTGTTGTATGTGGGGTTGTATTTGTTTTACCCTTTCCCTCATATAAACGCTTTCTGACGCCTCTGCAGCAGACGGCGTTGTGAAAACATAGTGACAAAAGAAGAAATTGCTCAAAACGAGCAATTTATCCTTTTGCCACAATGTTTTCCACTTTTAGTCATAGGTTATCCATTCAATTATAGAGATTTTCTATGTTTTGACAAAATATGTTCAAAGTCGTCTGCTGCAGAACTGTTGTATGAGGGAAAGGGTTAAGAGCAAATTTAGGTAAGATAGTCATTAACCCTTTCCCACATACAACAAACCTGCAGCAGACGACTTTGAAAACATACACGAAAAAGATTGGAATGAAAATGAAAAGTACAATAATTAAATAGAATGTAAACATGGTGACAAAAGGAGAAATTGCTTGTTTTGAGCATTTTTTTCTATGTTGTTGCCATGTTTTCAAAAAGCTGTCTGCTACAGAGGCATCAGAAAGCATCTGTTTGTGGGAAAGGGTTATGACAACCAATTAATTATGGTCTTCTCTAAAAATACAGTGAAACAAGAGGGCCATGATGGCCCTATATCGCTCACCTGAGTAAGTGTTTTAGGGTCCTAATTTAACTGCTCCACAAAAATAAGAAAGAAGGTCAAAAAGTTATGGTGAAGGTCATCCAAAGACAATGTTGATATTTTTTATTGTAAAAGATCACACTAAGGTCATGGTCACATGTTTATAAATCAATGTAAAGGACACGTGACAAATAAATGAAGTTTTTATCATGTTCACAAGGTCAATTATAACAACTTTGCCAATTTTAAAGGACCATAATCCCGTCATGCATGAACGGATCTGGTTTACCAAAGGAACCGAGCTCTCATATGGATATCTAGCTATAATTGAATAAGTTTGGTAAACATCGGATGATAAATGAAGACTTTATCGTGTTCACAAGGTCATTTATAACAATTTTGCCAATTTTAAAGGGCCATAATTCATTTATGCATGAACGGATCTGGTTTTCAAAAGGAACCGAGCTCTCATGTATATCTAGCTACTATATAAGTTCAATTGGTAAACATCAGATAATAAATGAAGACCTTATCGGGTTCATAAGAAATTGTGGACAGATGACGGACGACGGACAAAGGGCGTTCACAAAAGCTCACCTTGTTACTAAGTGACAGGTGAGCTAAAAACAAAAGGTCTACCTTCAACTATGAACAGAAGCATTGCACTATTTAGTAATTCACAAGAAATATTTTGAATATTTGACTATTAAAGTGTTATTCATTTTTACTTTCTTTCCAGGGTTTAAAGGAATCCACCGTGGTCGAGTGGTTAGTGTCGGGGATTTGGAACTGGGCATCCCGGGTTCGATCCCCAGTCGCGGCGTGACGGTCATGGTGGAGTGCCCTTGGGGCAATGTACATTTTCTAGCCTAGAATTGGTTGTTTACCCAGGGATGATGAATAAACGGAACTGTCGCTGTGATATAACTGAAATAATGTTGAAAACGGCGTAACACTCGAATAAAACCTTTCCAAGTTTTAAAAATATAACAAGATAATTATGTGCATTACACTATCAATGATAAATATATTTCACCTACCGATAAATGAACATTCATAGAACTTGAACTAAATCTCCTTGATCTCTGCGAATCTGCAGTTGACTGAAAGACGTTTGATGGACTGAAACAGAAAATATTAATTTTCAACAATAATAAAAAAGAAGAAAAACTAAAAAATCCAAAAAAGGGCATAATTCAGTTAAAATCTTATGTAGAGTTATGGGACTTGTCCTGCAAGGTCATTTGATAATTTTCAATGAGTGTGTGGAGTTTCAAATTAATAGCATCTGTGTTTTTTGAGAAAAGGCCTTGCAAAACTTTAACCAAAGCTGCAAAAGTAACTTCAATAGCCCTCCTGATTCTTCGAATAGTCAAGCTAGATTTGTACCCATAGGACACAGAAGCCGCTCACCTTCAGCATTTGTCACCAAAAAAAAGGGCCATTATTCTGGTCATAGTTTATGAATGGGCATAAAATTTAACGTGCACACAACTTCTTCATCACAAACAATGAAGTACTCAGGAGTACTGAGTCGGGTTCACATAAAAAAAAAAAAATATTAAATAAATTTAAATGTGTTGAGAATACAAAGAAAACATGGATAGTGGTGTCTGAAGGGAAACGAACAACAGCTGTTTATACATAAGTCAGCGCGCTTGACTTTTTAAGTGCTTGACAATAAAATAAAACCTTTTGCAGTAATAGGCAAAACAAAAACCCTTGACAGAGTTACCTTCTCTTGTCTACAGATTAGGGTCCTGATGGTAAACAAGTATTCCAAGTTTCACAGCAATATCCTTAACCCTTTCCCTCATATAGTCGCTTTCTGACGCCTCTGCAGCAAACAGCTTTTTGAAAACATAGTGACAAAAGAAGAAATTGCACAAAACGTGCAATTTCTCCTTTTGTCACAATGTTTTCCACTTTTTGTCATAGGTTATCCATTCAATTATAGAGATTTTCTATTTTTAGACAAAATATGTTCAAATTCATCTGCTGCAGAATTGTTGTATGAGGGAAAGGCTAAGTCAATAATTGGATTTTACCCAGATTCAATGTATTTTCTATGTCGAATAATAATTCGAGGGCAATAATTCTGACAAAAACCTACACAGATTTTTGTACTCGTTGTCTGTGGATGGAGGTAATTATGGTGAATAAGCATTGTAAGTTTCAAAGCAATAACTTCAATTAAATGGTTTTGAAAAAAAAAGTTCACACAATGATTTTTCTGTGTTATGATACGACCTAAAACCTTGCATAGAAGAAAAATAACTCTGCTGAACGACTCCCATATTATTATAATCTTTTGTAAATAATCCTTAACATTTTGGATATTTTTGGCGGATAATTATTTATCCAAAAGGAAGAGAGAAAACAAAGCTTGAAATCAGATCCTTCCACCATTACCAAGCATGATTACATGTACATGTATGTGACTCGGTGTCTCCAGCCATTTCATGGAAGTAAACTAATTTCGTTTAACCCTTTCCGTCATACGACAACTCTGCAGCAGACAACTTTGAACATATTTTGTCAAAAAATGGAAAATCTCTATAACTGAATGGATAACCTATGACTAAAAGTGGAAAACATTGTGGCAAAAAGAGAAATTGCTTGTTTTGAGCCATTTCTTCTTTTGTCACTTTGTTTTCAAAAAGCTGTCTGCTGCAGAGGCGTCAGAAAGCGTCTATATGAGGGAAATGGTTAACACACGGAAAATAGTCTTCTGAATCAAAACCATAAATATTTGAGTTTCCAGAGGCATGTTTTTAATAGTAACTGTGTAATTAAGAAGTTATTCACATATGACATTTGCCTATTTTGAGTATTCAATAAGATTTAAGAATTGGTGAACTATTTTACGGTGCGCACATTTTTTGGGTGGTTGAACGGTCAACATCCATTGAATCCGTTGTGACAACAATTCTCAATTGAACCAGACTAATGACAGGTAGGTTTGTATACTTGGTTACAAATGTCTATCTCTGTAACTCTTGATTGAATGTAATTTGTTTATTCAATGTTCAACGTTGTTGCATGATCTATAAGCTATCTTATTTTTAAGCAGGTATTGGTCACGGCATGCTCCTATAATGAGGCTATTGATTACTGAAAATGTGTAGTAATGATTTTAAAATATCTATGGAAAGTACTCAAACCTTAATCTGTACTTATGCAGTAATTAAAGGGAATCATTAAATGCAATGTCAGTATTAGATATTCGAACAAAGATTAGATGTGGTCGAAAATGTTGAAAATACAAAGATACTATGGACGCTGGGCAAGCGCTGCAGATCACCATTTCAACAAAAATGAAAGTTCAACCCTTTGCCTCATATAGAGTAGACGCTTTCTGACGCCTCTGCAGCAGACGGCTTTTTGAAAACATAGTGACAAAAGAAGAAATTGCTCAAAACGAGCAATTACTCCTTTTGCCACAATGTTTTTCACTTTTAGTCATAGGTTAAATCCATTCAATTATAGAGATTTTCTATTTTTTGACAAAATATGTTCAAAGTCGTCTGCTGCAGAATTGTCGTATGAGGGAAAGGATTAAGAAAAATGACAAAAAAAGTTTTTTTGATTTTGCAAAATTGAATGGCAATAACTTTCAAGGTCTGGTGTTAAGGACTGCATGGGCAAAGTTTAACACCAATACAAGCTGTTTTCTCTTTGTTTTTCGTCCCCTTTTATTTTAGCAAATTGTATAAAACAGCGCAATAGTATTATCGTTAAAAAAATATAAATAATAAATTATAAGTAATTCTTCTTGCCTTGGTATGCATTAATTATTAGTTGAAATTGTAATTCAACACCTGGTTTCACTTAACCAAAAAACTTAATGACAGATTTCAGATCCACCTATCCATCCTTTTCATTCAGACTTATAGATTTATCACTTGACTAAAAAGATATCAAAATGAAGTTTTTCAAGTAAAACATATTTTTATTAGAAAATACTTACCAGTCATTTAATACCTGATATATAATCTCTACACCCTTAATTCATCCAGAAAAAGAACTCGCCTTGCGTATTCCTCACGTATATGTGATATACACGGTTGCCCGTAAGAGCGGGAAAGCACGTGATATCTTGCCACTTTTATTTCAACATTAAGTGTTGGGTGACGACGCGGGGATGGGAGGCGGGACTCTATAAATGACTGGTAAGTATTTTCTAATAAAAATATGTTTTACTTGAAAAACTTCATTTTTATGTCAAAAATACATTACCAGTCATTTAATACCTGATGACTTTGAAGCATCGGACGGGAGGTTCGACCAATACTTACTGTCTTTCCAGGTAGCAGCACCTTGTAGTAGTATTATTTTCTAATTTCATTTACAAAGTACTTGAACCCAACAGCGGAAGTAAAAGATTGGATTGATGACGAACAATCAGTGTTTACTTCAAAGTTATGTTGGGTGTAATATTTAGCGGACAACTCGCTGAGACGCCACCAAGGGGCCCAGAGAGTACAAGTTTTCTGTCTGACCAGACATGGAACGTAAGTAAAACGAAGAAAAGGTCGACTGAGTTTTCCAAGTTGCCGCGCGAAGGATCTCTTCAAGGGGAATATTGTTCGAGAAAGCCCAACTAGTGGACAGTGCTCTTACTTCATGCGGCCGAATCCGCAGCAATGAAAGATCTCGACTCGATAAACCTATGTACGCTAACTTGATCGTATTAGATATCCAGCGAGAAATAGATGCTGCCGATATATCGTTACGACCTATGAGAGGGAGAAATAGTCTCTTTCTCCGACCCCTATTCCCCTCAACTCTCTTAAGATAGAACTTAAGAGCTCTGACAGGACAAAGGGATCTGTCGGTATCCGAAGGCCCACAGCTCGCAGATAGACTAGGAACTGTAATTGGCTCCGGAATTACCGACGGTAATTGATTCTTGGCCAGGAACCCTGGTTGACACAGTAGAGTAAAAGAGCCATCAGACTCATTGAATCTGATGTGCCCCGTCTCTACAGAAAGAGCATGCAATTCGCTCCTACGGCGAGCTGTAGCGAAAGCTAACAGAAAGACGGTTTTATAAGTCAATAACTTCAAAGACGTCGATTCAAGAGGCTCGTAAGGCGCTCTTGTAAGTGACCACAGGACACAAGACAAATCCCATTTTGGAGTTAAACTCCTAAAAACGGGTTTCTCTAATTCGAAAGACCGCATAAGTTCAGAGAGAAATGGATTAGAACCAATGCTCTCTCCCCCTTTGAACTTAAGCGTATTCGATAACATAGATCGGTAACCTTTTACCGTACTAACTGCTAGGTGTTTTTCTTCAAAAAGAAAAAGAAGGAAATCGGCAATTCGAGTTACAGAGGGACACTCCGGATTGACCGACCTTGCACCACACCAATCTGAGAAGATTTTCCACTTGGAATCATAGACGATTCTAGTGGATCGTCTTCTCGACTCTGCGATGCGAGAGGCAACTTTCTGAGAAAAGCTTCTCTCTCGGATAGCACGCTTGATAATGTCCAAGCGTGAAGATGTAGCATTGCCAGGTTGGGATGAAGACGCCGACCTGGTTGCTGAAACAGTACGTCTTCTCGAAGCGGAAGACGTATTGGATCTGCCGAGAGGCAGGCCAGGAGGTCGTTGAACCACGACCTCTGGGGCCAAAACGGTGCTATCAAAAGTATTCTGCACTCCTGACAGCGAAGAACCTTTTGAAGCACGATTGGAACTAGAATGAACGGGGGAAACGCGTACCCGAACAGGCGGTTCCAATCGAGGGTCAGTGCGTCCACTGCCCACGCTGCAGGATCGTACATCGGTGACACATAGAGTGGTAGCCGATGATTGACTCTGGTGGCGAAAAGATCCACCAGGGGTGTCCCGATCCGCATGAACACCGAGTTTACTACACTCTGGTTCAATGTCCACTCCGCCGGAAGAATTTTGTTTTGGCGGGACAGACTGTCTGCTAAGACATTCAAACGGCCGGGGACGTGTTTCACTACAAGTACTAGTGACGTCGCCTGGCACCAAAGGAGTAACTTCCAAGTCTCTAGAAAGAGAAGATGGGAGTGCGTTCCTCCTTGCCTGCGAATGTAGGACACAACAGTAGTATTGTCCGTCGACAATAAAACAGTTCTGTTCGCAACGGAGGCAGAGAACTGATTGAGGGCTAGCAGGACTGCCTTCAACTCTAAGTTGTTTATGTGCAAACAACGTTCCTCCGCTGTCCACATGCCCTGGGCTGTAAAGCCCTGTGGCTCTAAATGAGCTCCCCAACCCGCAGCACTGGCATCTGTAAAGAGGTACAGATCCGGAGGTGGTGTGAGCAAGGGCACCCCTTGTGGATAGATTAACGGATCCAGCCACCACCGAAGGTGTGACTTGAAGAAATCCGTCAGTGCTATCTCCTGTTCCAGTGAGTCCACCGATGGACGCCACCGGGACAGGAAAAGATACTGAAGGGGTCGCATGTGAAGCCTGCCTAGACTGACTAGGTCGGCTGCTGCACTCAGGGAACCCAGAAGTGACAGCATGGAGCGGGCTGTTACCGTAGTCCGCTCCAGTGTGAGCTCGATCTTCCGGATAAGAGAATCGACTCTGTCCGTAGGTACTCGAATTACCGCTAAGTCGGTGAGAAACGTCATACCCACGAACGTGAACCTCCTTGACGGAACTAATTCCGACTTCTGCGTGTTGGGTATTAGACCCAAACGCAGAATGGTCCGCCAGGCTAGAGACAGATCGTAAATGAGAAGTAAACGATCTGTTCTGTGGAGTAGCCAATCGTCGAAATACTGAAGAAGCTGGGGTCCTTTCATGCGAAGAAAGGCTCCCACAGCATTGATTATCTTCGTAAAGACTCGAGGAGCGGACTTGAGGCCGAAGGGAAGTGCCCTGAATTGGTACACTTCCCCATTTACCACAAAACGAAGGTACTTCCTCGACGAGGAAGCGATCGAAATGTGGTAATAGGCGTCTGTGAGGTCCAGCGAGACCGCCCAGTCGCCTTCCCGAATAGCTATTCGGATGGAGCGGGTCGATTCCATTTTGAACTTCTCGACCGGTATCAATAGATTTAACGCTGACAAATCTATTACCGGCCTCCACCGTCCGTCTTTCTTCGGAACGAGGAAAAGACGGCTGTAGAAACCCCGAGAATTGGGGTTGAGAACCCTCTCTATGGCGTTCTTTTTCAGAAGTGATGATATCACTTCTGACATGGCCGGATGCCTTGACGACATGTCGATAGGCACGCTTGTCAGTGGAGGAGGAGAAAGGAAGGGAATTAGATAACCTTCCTGTATCACAGATAAGATCCAACGATCCTCTGTGATACTTTCCCATTCCTCTATAAACCCTGACAGGCGGCCCCCGACTGCAATCTCCGGCCTTGGGATAACCATAGAGAGGAGCGTATCCCTAGGGCTGCGGCCTAGGGGCTGCGCTGTACTTTGAAGGCTGCCGATTCTTAGACCCTGTTTTAAAAGGAGCCTTCGGTTTAGCCGACTTAGTACCCGTGGAAGTGGATTGCCTAGGCCCAAACGCCTTAGGATCCCGTTTATGCTTCTTAGCCTGAACAGGCTTCTTAGGCTTGCTCTTAAACGTCGACGTTGCCGAGCGTTTTTGACCTTGAGCAAAAGCACTAACTGCGCTCGCCGAAAGGCGTCTAGCCTGTTCTGACGCATCAGACACAGTCACCGCAGCTACTCTTCCACCCAGGAGTAATTTGGAGTCCAAGGGCGCAGCTCTCAGGCGGTCCTTGCTAATTTGTAGCAATGAGGAAGGCGCATGCAAAACTGCATCCCTCCTCGTGGACATTAACTCTGTGGCATTCTGCAACTGCAGAGCCATCAGATGCCTGTTGCCCGTATCCAAGGCCTCTAAAATTCTACTAGCGCCTTTGCTAGAGACATTTTCCTCTTTCATTAAGAGGGACAGAGCCACCGCGAAATGGTCATCGTGAGATGCCACCATTACTCCTAGCCGTGCTCTGGCCTCCCACCTCTCTAATGATTTAGAACTCACTAAAACATGGGCGGGCGTAGCTAGTCCAAGTGTAGCTGCTTCCCCGTCCAAGGATGGTACCTTGACCGGGAAGAACTCCTTAGATGTGACATACGTCTTAGGAGAGACCCATTCTTTCGAGATGGATCCTGGGACGAACCAGCCTGCAGCCACTGAGTCAAGAGACCTGGTTGACTGAAGCTGTTCCACCATTCTGCCCAAATTGTTAGCTTGAGGTAGTAACTGTGACGGAGTAGTGATCTCCGCATTCAGTTCCTCTAAGCTAGAAAGGTTTTTCCGACGAGGGGGAGCGTCAACCTTTGGGCACAAAGTATCCGGTACTACCCGAAATACTTCGCTAATGGCCTGTTGAAGAGACCAACGCTCTTCAATCGGCTCATTATCTGCAGCTGACTGGCTTCCCTCATCTTCGTTACACGAAGAGCTGGGGGAGTACCTAGTCCTCTGAATCCGATTTCGACGTCGTCTAACTGGTCTTGCAACCGGTTGATCAACGTCGGACTCAGACATGGAACTTTCCGAAGAAACCATGTTCTGTTGGAGATCAAACGGAACGGACCCTCTCTCCGCAGCCGAGAGCGGTCGTGTTCGATCAACTGTCTGGGCATAACTAACCGTATGGGACGGTTTAGCCCTCCCTTTATCAGAATGCGCTAACGTATTCTGTTTCAGGGGTTGCCTTTCCAAGGACTGTCTATTAACTAGATGTCCCTCCGAATGCCTCGACATCCCAAAATACGTTGGGTTTTGATGCTCTCGGTAGGCTTGGAACTCCCGTCTATTTCCGACCGGTTCCATTGACTGGACCGGTGGAAGGTATTGGGGAAAAGTGTTATCTTTAACGATGTACACAGTTCCCTTTGGGGATTGAAAAGATCTCTCTGTACAAGAGTTCCCATACCCGGAGCCAGACGGGTGAATAATAGAGGTCGGTCCGTAACCTATACTCTGATTATTCGTGCACGCACTCTGTTGTTGACCCGCTATGGAATGATAATTTGTATCAATCCGGTCACTCAGTACAGAGCTCGTGCCTGGACGCGCCATGTTTGCATAAGCAATTGGCTGACTAGTTGCGTCATTAACAAATGAGCGACTGTCTGGTCGTGAGATGTTTTCATAACCAACAGGTAGTCTAGCCCCGTCATTACCAAATGACTCACTAACTCCCTGCCGCGTCATGTTCACCTGCGTGACCGGTAGGTTGGTCGTCTCATAATTAAATGATTGATCCAAACCTTGTCTAGACATGGCTACATGCTTGACTGATTGGCTAGCCACTTCATCGTAAAATGAGTGTCTGCCTGGTCGCGTCATATTTAAATGAGTGACCGTCTGCCTGGCCGCGTCGTAGCTATTCGACTGCAGCCCTGTCATTTCACCGCTAAGTGAATGACTACCTTGTCTAGCCATGGCAAATTGACTGACTGGCCCGGTCGTCTGACCGGTGACAGGTCGCGTCATCGCTAGATGACGCCCCGGTTGCCCGGGGACCTGTCGCGCCACGGCATTTGGGTCTTGCTTTCCAGCTCCAGCAAAACCCGGTTGACTAGTGATAGGCAGTAGTGAATCTGTTCTACCAAGAGTCTCCGGAAAACTCTGTCCGCAGACATCGTAATCCGGCACCCTGCAGCAGTCCGAAGACTGCTGTAGCTCAGGATGTGGTGTTGGTTGAGCCCCAACACCAGGCGACAGATAATGCGGTTCAAGGAAAGATGACTCCAGCACTTGAGCACTCTCTACCTTGTTTCGGTACGGTATCAGGCCCGAAGGCTTTAGTTCCCCGACCGAACAACGCGCATCCAAAGCTACCTTAACACGCTCCTCCTTGTCTCTAGCTAGACTTGGAGGTGCGTTTGTGTTAAGTGGAGTAGGTACAGCCTTAACCTTTAAGCCACTTAACACAGTCGCGGAGTCCGATTGAGAAAACCCCTCGAACTCCGCTTCACTCGAGGATACTAGAGAAACCTTTTTAGGGGCACTCTTACCCTTTCTGCTTCTGCTAGTCTTACCCTTCTTGACCAGTTTCCACGTAGAAACCGACCACGAAGAGCAGTACTCGCATGGTGACAGTTGTGTGCATTTAGAGCAATACACACAGTCCGGATGCGTGTCCCATGTGTCCACAGCATGACCACACGAGCCACGCCTCCGATCACCTTTTTGTGACATATTTATGATTCAAATATATACGAAAAGAACACAAAATAACACCAAAAAAAACAATTTCTCAAATTTTTTTCTACTTTTTATTTTTCTACCCGAGTGACAACCCGGAACGTATATAATCTATAAACAAAATTTATAAATTTTTGTCTATGTTATAATTACATGTAAATACAACAACATCATAAGTATCATCTATAACGGGATTGGAAACTCATCGTTAACTTAAGTCTTGAACTCAATTACGTTCCGCACCCGAAGACATTAACTGAAAATAGTGGGTGGGGTAACCACCTCGTGCTTTTCAGCTAGCTGTCGCCTACAAAAACAAGCAATTACAACAATAATTTAAACATTTAAATGCAGTTGAAAATCTGTTAATGCAGTTATATAACTGAATGAACAACTAAATAAGGCAATAGGCCTTAAAAAGCCAAGAAAAGAATAATTAGAAAATAATGTGTAAATTCTTAGCTGTCTAGCTGGTGGATCCAGAAATGAAAGTGGCAAGATATCACGTGCTTTCCCGCTCTTACGGGCAACCGTGTATATCACATATACGTGAGGAATACGCAAGGCGAGTTCTTTTTCTGGATGAATTAAGGGTGTAGAGATTATATATCAGGTATTAAATGACTGGTAATGTATTTTTGACATAAAAACATATATCATGAAAAACGAAGAGAGCCAGTAAGGCCCCACTGCAAAAATCAAATCACTTATTCCGTATAGCCTTATAATGCAAAACAGCCTGGTGATCATGTTTTTTGACCAATCAACATGGTTTGAAGGAATCTGAAAGAGGGTAACCCAAGGAACATTTCTGCCAAATTACTAGTATTTCACTATTTGAAAATCAGTTTTGGCAAAGAAGATTTTTAAAGTTGCCATGGAATCCAGAATTGTGCATGGATTCAACAAATTTGAAGGAATTGCCCCTGGGTAACTGAAGAGAAGTTGTTTGAACTGAAAGTTTACAAACACACAGACATTTCGCCATGACATAAGCTGGACTGGATTTCAGCAAGTGGAGCTAGAATTCTATCACAGACCAAGTAAAGAGTATTGAAAAGAATCAGATGTTTACATGAATTGATAATACCAATAAAACTTAATCTCTTTTAACCTCAGGGAATCATAAAATGCAAAACCAGAATAGATATTCATTGTAAAACGAAGATTTAATATGATCAAAAGTATTTAGGCTATAAAGATATATGATGGAAGAGTTATGTAACATTGTAATTTGATAAGGGTCAACATTCAGTGACTTAATCATAGAAAAATACCATGACTGTTGATATTACACTGACTGGTCTCCTTTTGTCTACTGTTGCGAAATCTGGAATCCGCTTTTTTAATCTTTAGCAGAATTTAATCATAAGGGAACATTCAACAGCTATTTGCAGCGATTTTTTTCCTTCTTTAGCTGGTACCGTTTAACGGACCCATTCACAATTACAAACGGCTCTTCACAATTTTCCAAAAGGGTCCGACGGACCCATTCACAATTCTGGCCAAAAGGGTCCGTCAATTCACAATTCTGGCCGACTAGCCTAATTTTAACTTTGTAACTACCGGTAGCTGTTCTGACAAAATCAAAAACATTCTCGGCCCGTCGCTGTTGTTTACATTTTAAAACAAATCGCAACATTTCTCAGTGCCGTATATCCATTCAGGTGTCGCAATTATTTATCGGAAACAAATATTTAACGAAATAATTATATTTCTTATTCGTACAATAAATATTGGGAGTTGGGTGATATTTCGTTTATTTATTTTTTACCCATTCCGTCTTGTCGACTTAACCAAGTGTTTTTAAAAAAAAACATGGCGTCCGACGAAATTTTTCGCTGATGTGAATTGGATTTTCATGTATTTAAATGGTAACTGCATATTTTCTAGACTCAATTTAATGTTAAATATGATTTATTTAATCGTTGCAATAGCTGCCTATGATGTTAACAGCGGATAAATGAAAACAAAATTACTTATTGAAGACGCATGCATTTATAACTAAAGCGTCTAGATGATTACGATAAAAACGATTTGACAATGTCGAGATATAATAAATATTATCAGAAAAAACTACCATCAGCGCCTGAAAAGGCTATAAAACGATCAATTATTTGGTAAGGCACAATTGGACACTATAGCCATGATACTGAGCAGCGTACAGAACATTCACCAGGGCCATGCATGGAAACAGTTTTAACTGTCTAAACCCAACTAGAATTAGGGTCCGTATCGCCTACATCTGAATCTCAAACCGTATCCCCTGCTACTCAAACTGACGATTAAGTGATCGTAGCTAGTAATGCAAGCCTTAACACAGACAGCGGCTTATTATCAAGTTACATAGCTGTAATATTTAAATTCACAATTTTATGGAAACAACACTATTTTTCACAATTTCCCTGGTACCGGACCCATTCACAATTTAGGTAAAAAAATCGCTGATTTGTTGTTGGTGAATTTTATTTATATATATTTCTGAACAAGGATTATATCACAATGGTCAACTTCACTCAATCAAAAGAGTATGACAGTTGGAGTAAACTGGTCTTTTCCAATCAATATCTCTCTTGTGACTCAACTTAACCCTATGGGTTTGGGTAGGGACCATGCTGTCGATTTCCATTTCGCAAAATGCAAAAATTTATTTAAAGTTACAAATTATTTCTCCGATTTGCGATTTGTGAAAGGGTTTTCATATCAATAATACATTGAATTCACAAATCTAATTATGCAAATAATTATTGTTATGCGGGACGCTTTTCAGCAAGATGTGAAAGTCTTGTGATAAGACGCCATATCTTAAACATTCAAAAATTTGCATATATGCATCTACATGTTACTATATTACAGGCAGAGTCTCCTGCCAGGTATGTGTTAAGAACCTTATGGCTCCTGCCACGTTTTTATTTTGTAACGCATGTTATCTCGATCCACGCGTTTTTAATGAGAGATTAATTCCGAAGGTGTCAAAATATTAACCTCTTCCCTCATATAGACGCTTTCTGACGCCTCTGCAGCAGACGGCTTTTTGAAAACATAGTGACAAAAGAAGAAATTGCAAAAACGTGCTATTTCTCCTTTTGCCACAATGTTTCCCACTTTTTGTCAGATCAGTTTATATTATTGATTACTAATGTTCATTTCTTTATTTTATTGATTTATAGTGTTGTTGTTTCTTATTATTTTTTAATGATTATTATTATTTTAATATGACCGTTCACAAAATTCACTGCAATCAAATCTGTCATTTGAACTGTTTAATTTGATTTCTAATTCTTCAGATATATATAATATGTTAAAACAGCTGAAATGAAACCATTCTTCACACTTTGAACACTATCATTGTTGGATTCCAGTTGTCATGAGGCCGTCTACAGTTACAAAAAATATCTATTTCTTTAACTATAGGATTTTTCCTATTTTCAGACTGAAGAGGTGCAGATGGAAAGACAGTGAATTGTTTCTTTTCCAAACAGCTTATTAGATGATGTCGCATTCATTTTTGATCAAATTTTGATGTTTTTGGTTTCTCCCCTTGACTCACACTTACAGCATACGCTATTGCATAAAGACCACAGTCCAGACCCCCTTGCTGTTTCTTTAAATCATAACAAATTATGTTTACATTTTTCTGACTTGATTTAACAGCGAATATCACAATGTATAGTTTTTAGATTCAAACTATCATACAACTTTACTTTGTGGTGTTCGCAGCCAAACTTATTAGAAACCCAATGACCATTCTTTATTATATCCCCTTGAAATAATATTTGAACAAACGTATCAGAGACTTGATTGACTTGAAATAATGAAGTACTTAAATTGATATTTAATAATAGCTTGACCTAAGCTTGACTTGATCATCAAGGAGAGAGCCATTTAATATTTTAGTTTTGTGATCATGTGTCAATGAAATGCCTGTAGGCCGCGGCTTTCATTGACTGTTGATTGAGTTAATCGATAATCGATAATATATAATTGTAAGCCATTATCTCGATCTACACGTTTTTAAAAAATCGATAATACGTGGCAGGAGCCCATCCACTTGCCAAGTACGTGGCAGGAGACACTCCGTATTATATGTTGGGATTTTTAACGTATATTGTTATAGTCAAGTGTTTTGTGTTTGCCTTCTGATTAAACGTTACAATGCTAAATGTTTTCAAGCTGTCAGTAGATACTTGTTATTGATCACCAAATGCCTCTGTGATAAGAGCGAAACTTTAAGAAGATTATTGTTATATTAAAGTGTTGTGAATATCTGCTATTAATTATATATCTGTGGTCAGATGTAGATCAAACTTCATACCTCATTTCATGACTTGAACTTGTAACCAGCACGTTTATCATAGGTGCACTGCTGGAGCGTTTTAAAACACCCGGAGCTGGAACATCATTTCCGTTGAGTGAACTCTCTAAATCTCGACTAATAAAGCCATGCTGACAAACTGACACACCGTGTATTGGTGTGGAAACGTTACTGACAGCTGGCGGGTCCACCTCCATGTCTTCAGATCTGGGTCAACACACAGTTTTATCCGTACGATAAGTTTTCCATGTCCACTTGTCATGAAGTTCAAACAAATTACGACACCTTTCGCTACAGTGTCATACTATTTAATCAGGATTATGTACTAAATTCGCGTAGTTTTAAAGTCCGAGAAATGAATTTCGTTTGCCTCGGATTCCGGCTACATTTTCACTGCACCATAAACATGGTCAATTTTGTCATTACAACTCTTGCAATTTGAAAGATTTCCTGTCAATATATATATAATGGTACAAACGATCTGTTTGTTCTTCAAAAAACAGAAAATGTTATACAGCCGCTGCAAATTTATCAAAAAATGATAAAACTTTTATATCAAAAAACATATTTTCCCCACTTCCTGCGGGAAAACGATTCTCGTGTACGCACCTTTTCGTGACGTAGACATTATATGCGCTCTACTTTTGAAATCTGAATGGAAAGAAATGAACGACAAGGACTTTCTATGATCAGTGCATGCATGCATATTAATTATGGTGGCAATACACAGTTGAAAGCTGATTTTCTGTTTTCTGGGGACACCCCAACTTTTATTTTCTGAATATTTATCATAATATCCATTCTGGTATTATTAAAAGGATTGTCCTGTATCAAGGAGTGCCAGAATTATAAGAAAATGACTGGAATTCACACTCTCAGTCAATATTATGGAAAGAATTGGCCACAAAAGTGGTCTGAAACAGGGTGAACAAAATAGGACAAAAAAGAGCAATTTTACACTTTACTCCAAAAATCACCCAACAAAAACACAGGGGGTTAGTGTAAAATTGAAGAGCTGCAGAGACTCTCAAAACAATAGGCAATCTGTGGAGGCAGAAATAGCATGTTTCCAGCTCCTTTTCAAGCAATCTTGGACGCGAAAGCTGGTATTAAAATTTACCTCTAAATTCACGACTAGCTCTGCAACCAGTGTCGTCAAGCGCCTGTCCCTATATATGTGAATCAGAAGAGGAAGTGAGTTCAACCGAAAAAAAAAAAAAAAAACATTCTGAGAGCTTACTTTTCACATTTATAGACATTAACATCAACCAAAAATGTACCCAAAACTTACTGTTTATCATTATTTCTATTTTTGACGACTATCTCGAAAGCAACTGTTATATGCCACCTATCCATCAGTCAAGTTGTTATATCATATAACCAGGGAAGTAGATAAGAGGGATAGGCAACTCCACCTGTACACCTGTTATCTGGTTAAAATATCACACATAGAAATAAAATTGTCCAAATTTTCACATTTTGTAGCAAATAAAACTTGAAGTCACATTTGGCACATAAACAAAACATACATATTCTAAAAGCTTAACATTTCAACTAAAGTTAGAGATATAATGAACAACTGGAATGTCTTTGTATTTTGAACATTGACTGGTTTAAAAGACACAGATATTGGGATTTCTGAATTATATTATTTTTTTCCAAAAAATAATAGACTGACATTTTTCATAAGTATAACATATTATCAAAACCTGTAGTATATAACAATATTTGTATCTACTGCAATAGAAGAATATTTAAACTTCCAGATTTTTTTTTTTTTATTTTCATATCATGAATAGTTCTTGAGTTTTACTTGCTACAAATGTTGGGACGGGTGATATTTTAGTACATAATTTAGTTACATATCTCCCTTATCTACGGCCCTGAACAACCAATCGATCAATCCCATGTCTCTTAACATGGTTGTTCAGGGACATAGATCAGTGGTGTAGTGGACAGAACGTCAGACTTGTAGTCGGGATTAACAGGTTCAATCCCAGATCGGTTCAAATGAACTATTTTAAATCCGGTAGTTTAGGCTTCAGGATTGGGGGGAAGAGTAGTATGACTTGAATAAACGTAAAGATAGGCCTCCTAAAATTGATAGGAATGGTAAGTTACCAACGAAACACCGCGATGAGTGAAACAACTGTTCAAAGCAGGATATGAAATATTGAAGCAAACAAACGAAAGCTATGTGATTCTTAATCTCTACCCGCATGCGTACACATTTTGACGAATCGGCACCAGAGAACTTTTGAAAGCATTGTAACAAAAGAGCACATTGCTTGTATAGTGAGCCATTTCTTCACTTGCCACAATTGTTTCATCTCTTTCCAATAAGTATAGGCCTTACTGAACTTTATAGAAAATTGTTTCATCTCTTTCCAATGAGTATAGGCCTTACTTTACCTTATAGAAAATTGTTTCATCTCTTTCCAATGAGTATAGGCCTTACTGAACTTTATAGAAAATTGTTTCATCTCTTTCCAATGAGTATAGGCCTTACTTAACTTTATAGAAAATTGTTTCATCTCTTTCCAATGAGTATAGGCCTTACTTTACCTTATAGAAAATTGTTTCATCTCTTTCCAATGAGTATAGGCCTTACTTTACCTTATAGAAAATTGTTTCATCTCTTTCCAATGAGTATAGGCCTTACTTTACCTTATAGAAAATTGTTTCATCTCTTTCCAATAAGTATAGGCCTTACTTTACCTTATAGAAAATTGTTTCATCTCTTTCCAATGAGTATAGGCCTTACTTTACCTTATAGAAAATTGTTTCATCTCTTTCCAATAAGTATAGGCCTTACTTAACTTTATAGAAAATTGTTTCATCTCTTTCCAATGAGTATAGGCCTTACTTTACCTTATAGAAAATTGTTTCATCTCTTTCCAATGAGTATAGGCCTTACTTTACCTTATAGAAAATTGTTTCATCTCTTTCCAATAAGTATAGGCCTTACTGAACTTTATAGAAAATTGTTTCATCTCTTTCCAATGAGTATAGGCCTTACTTAACTTTATAGAAAATTGTTTCATCTCTTTCCAATGAGTATAGGCCTTACTTTACCTTATAGAAAATTGTTTCATCTCTTTCCAATGAGTATAGGCCTTACTTTACCTTATAGAAAATTGTTTCATCTCTTTCCAATAAGTATAGGCCTTACTGAACTTTATAGAAAATTGTTTCATCTCTTTCCAATGAGTATAGGCCTTACTTAACTTTATAGAAAATTGTTTCATCTCTTTCCAATGAGTATAGGCCTTACTTTACCTTATAGAAAATTGTTTCATCTCTTTCCAATGAGTATAGGCCTTACTGAACTTTATAGAAAATTGTTTCATCTCTTTCCAATGAGTATAGGCCTTACTTTACCTTATAGAAAATTGTTTCATCTCTTTCCAATAAGTATAGGCCTTACTGAACTTTATAGAAAATTGTTTCATCTCTTTCCAATGAGTATAGGCCTTACTTTACCTTATAGAAAATTGTTTCATCTCTTTCCAATGAGTATAGGCCTTACTTAACTTTAGAGAACATTGTTTCATCTCTTTCCAATGAGTATAGGCCTTACTGAACTTTATAGAAAATTGTTTCATCTCTTTCCAATGAGTATAGGCCTTACTTTACCTTATAGAAAATTGTTTCATCTCTTTAAAAGGAGTATATATAATTTGTAAATGGCCAAAGGCAAAATGCTTTGCCGAAAAACAGTCAATAAAGTATTGAATCTTGAATATTTAAAAGGAGTATATCCTTTTAACTTTATAGAAAATTTCAATAGTTTGTCAAGATGTTTTCAAAGTGTTGAAAAACTGCGTAAAACAATTCAAAAATGGCAATTTACAAATGACTGCTGTGTCATTCTTAAGACCTAAATGATTGAATGACTGGTTGTCTTTCATACATTCAGTTTTATATTTTAAAAAAACCCGCACCAAAACTTAAGAATGAATTTCCACGTGGAACAACCATGGCAATATCGTGTCTAAACTGAAATAGTGCTGGCTGGCAATTGTTTTTCAAGCACAGCGACAAGTCATTTGGCAAACCTCGGCCGATTTCGGTACCCTACATCCAACTTAGCACTCTCTATTACATAGGCGCTCTGCATTCTTAATTTAAATATTCTCTTTTTAAATAGGGTAAAATGAACTTTATATTTAATTAGTATAGAAACTAAATTTACTAGTTGATTTTAACGATATAAAACTCAGAGGTAATTACACCGGTATCTTTACCGACGACAACAATCAAGGACCACCAGTTAAAATAATATATTTACAAATAACAACACAAAACAACGGAACATATATTATGTGTTCGACAAAACAGTGTACACATCTAGTGTGCATAGTATCCATGTTACACAATCAATTGTTGAGTAGGGGTAGAGAGTCCACCTCTGTGGTGTAGTGGTAGAGAGTCCACTTCTGTGTTGTAGTGGTAGAGCGTCCGCCTCTGTGGTGTATTGGTAGAGAGTCCACCTCTGTGGTGTAGTGGTAGAGCGTCCGCCTCTGTGGAGTAGTGGTAGAGCGTCCACCTCTGTGGAGTAGTGGTAGAGCGTCTGCCTCTGTGGTGTAGTGGTAGAGCGTCTGCCTCTGTGGAGTAGTGGTAGAGCGTCCGCCTCTGTGGAGTAGTGGTAGAGCGTCCATCTCTGTGGTGTAGTGGTAGAGCGTCCGCCTCTGTGGAGTAGTGGTAGAGCGTCCACCTCTGTGGAGTAGTGGTAGAGCGTCCACCTCTGTGGTGTAGAGGTAGAGCGTCCACCTCTGTGGAGTAGAGGTAGAGCGTCCGCCTCTGTGGAGTAGAGGTAGAGCGTCCGCCTCTGTGGAGTAGAGGTAGAGCGTCCGCCTCTGTGGAGTAGAGGTAGAGCGTCCACCTCTGTGCAGTAGAGGTAGAGCGTCCGCCTCTGTGGTGTAGTGGTAGAGCGTCCGCCTCTGTGGTGTAGTGGTAGAGCGCCCGTCTCTGTGGTGTAGTGGTAGAGCGTCCGCCTCTGTGGAGTAGAGGTAGAGCGTCCACCTCTGTGGAGTAGAGGTAGAACGTCCACCTCTGTGGAGTAGTGGTAGAGCGTCCGTCTCTGTGCAGTAGTGGTAGAGCGTCTGCCTCTGTGGAGTAGTGGTAGAGCGTCCGTCTCTGTGGAGTAGAGGTAGAGCGTCCGCCTCTGTGGTCTAGTGGTAGAGCGTCCGCCTCTGTGCAGTAGTGGTAGAGCGTCCGCCTCTGTGGTGTAGTGGTAGAGCGTCCGTCTCTGTGGAGTAGAGGTAGAGCGTCCACCTCTGTGGAGTAGAGGTAGAGCGTCCGCCTCTGTGGTGTAGTGGTAGAGCGTCCGCCTCTGTGCAGTAGTGGTAGAGCGTCCGCCTCTGTGCAGTAGTGGTAGAGCGTCCTCCTCTGTGGTGTAGTGGTAGAGCGTCCGTCTCTGTGGAGTAGAGGTAGAGCGTCCGTCTCTGTGGAGTAGTGGTAGAGCGTCCACCTCTGTGGTGTAGAGGTAGAGCGTCCGTCTCTGTGGAGTAGAGGTAGAGCGTCCGCCTCTGTGGTGTAGAGGTAGAGCGTCCACCTCTGTGCAGTAGTGGTAGAGCGCCCGCCTCTGTGTTGTAGTGGTAGAGCGTCCGCCTCTGTGGTGTAGTGGTAGAGCGTCCGCTTCTGTGGTGTAGTGGTAGAGCGTCCACCTCTGTGGTGTAGTGGTAGAGCGTCCGCCTCTGTGGAGTAGTGGTAGAGCGTCCGCCTCTGTGGAGTAGTGGTAGAGCGTCCGCCTCTGTGGTGTAGTGGTAGAGCGTCCACCTCTGTGGTGTAGTGGTAGAGCGTCCGCCTCTGTGGAGTAGTGGTAGAGCGTCCGCCTCTGTGGTGTAGTTGTAGAGCGTCCGTCTCTGTGGTGTAGTAGTAGAGTGTCCGCCTCTGTGGAGTAGTGGTAGAGCGTCCGCCTCTGTGGTGTAGTAGTAGAGTGTCCGCCTCGGTGGTGTAGTGGTAGAGCGTCCACCTCTGTGGTGTAGTGGTAGAGCGTCCGTTTCTGTGGTGTAGTAGTAGAGTGTCCGCCTCTGTGGTGTAGTGGTAGAGCGTCCGCCACTGTGGTGTAGTGGTAGAGCGTCAACCTCTGTGGTGTAGTGGTAGAGTGTCCGCCTCTGTGGTGTAGTGGTAGAGCGTCCGCCTCTGTGGTGTAGTGGTAGAGCGTCCACCTCTGCGGTGTAGTGGTAGAGTGTCCGTCTCTGTGGTGTAGTGGTAGAGCGTCCGCCTGTGTGGTGTAGTGGTAGAGCGTCCACCTCTGTGGTGTAGTGGTAGAGTGTCCGCCTCTGTGGAGTAGTGGTAGAGCGTCCGTCTCTGTGGTGTAGTGGTAGAGCGTCCGCCTCTGTGGAGTAGAGGTAGAGCGTCCACCTCTGTGGTGTAGTGGTAGAGCGTCCACCTCTGTGGTGTAGTGGTAGAGCGTCCACCTCTGTGGAGTAGAGGTAGAGCGTCCACCTCTGTGGAGTAGTGGTAGAGCGTCCACCTCTGTGGAGTAGTGGTAGAGCGTCCGCCTCTGTGATGTAGAGGTAGAGCGTCCACCTCTGTGGAGTAGTGGTAGAGCGTCCACCTCTGTGGTGTAGTGGTAGAGCGTCCACCTCTGTGGTGTAGTGGTAGAGCGTCCACCTCTGTGGAGTAGAGGTAGAGCGTCCGTCTCTGTGGAGTAGTGGTAGAGCGTCGGCCTCTGTGATGTAGAGGTAGAGCGTCCACCTCTGTGGAGTAGTGGTAGAGCGTCCGCCTCTGTGGAGTAGTGGTAGAGCGTCCACCTCTGTGGAGTAGAGGTAGAGCGTCCGCCTCTGTGGAGTAGTGGTAGAGCGTCCGTCTCTGTGGAGTAGAGGTAGAGCGTCCACCTCTGTGGTGTAGAGGTAGAGCGTCCGCCTCTGTGGAGTAGTGGTAGAGCGTCCGCCTCTGTGGAGTAGTGGTAGAGAGTCCGCCTCTGTGGAGTAGAGGTAGAGCGTCCACCTCTGTGGAGTAGAGGTAGAGCGTCCACCTCTGTGGTCTAGAGGTAGAGCGTCCACCTCTGTGGTCTAGTGGTAGAGCGTCCACCTCTGTGGTCTAGTGGTAGAGCGTCCACCTCTGTGGAGTAGTGGTAGAGCGTCCACCTCTGTGGTGTAGTGGTAGAGCGTCCACCTCTGTGGTGTAGTGGTAGAGCGTCCACCTCTGTGGAGTAGTGGTAGAGCGTCCGTCTCTGTGGTGTAGTGGTAGAGCGTCCGCCTCTGTGGTGTAGTGGTAGAGCGTCCGTCTCTGTGGTGTAGTGGTAGAGCGTCTGCCTCTGTGGAGTAGTGGTAGAGCGTCCGCCTCTGTGGAGTAGTGGTAGAGCGTCCACCTCTGTGGTGTAGTGGTAGAGAGTCCACCTCTGTGATGTAGTGGTAGAACGTCCGCCTCTGTGGAGTAGTGGTAGATCGTCCGTCTCTGTGGAGTAGTGGTAGAGCGTCCGCCTCTGTTATGGAGTGGTAGAGAGTCCACCTCTGTGGTGTAGAGATAGAGCGTCTGTCTCTGTGCAGTAGTGGCAGAGCGTCCACCTCTGTGGTGTAGTGGTAGAGCGTCCGTCTCTGTGGTGTAGTGGTAGAGCGTCCGTCTCTGTGGTGTAGTGGTAGAGCGTCCGCCTCTGTGGTGTAGTGGTAGAGAGTCCGCCTCTGTGGTGTAGTGGTAGAGCGTCCGTCTCTGTGGTGTAGTAGTAGAGTGTCCGCCTCTGTGGTGTAGTGGTAGAGCGTCCGCCTCTGTGGTGTAGTAGTAGAGTGTCCGTCTCTGTGGTGTAGTAGTAGATTGTCCGCCTCTGTGGTGTAGTGGTAGAGCGTCCGCCTCTGTGGAGTAGTGGTAGAGCGTCCACCTCTGTGGTGTAGTGGTAGAGCGTCCACCTCTGTGATGTAGTGGTAGAGTGTCCGCCTCTGTGGTGTAGTGGTAGAGCGTCCACCTCTGTGGTGTAGTAGTAGAGCGTCCGCCTCGGTGGTGTAGTGGTAGAGCGTCCACCTCTGTGATGTAGTGGTAGAGTGTCCGCCTCGGTGGTGTAGTGGTAGAGCGTCCGCCTCTGTGGTGTAGTGGTAGAGCGTCCGCCTCTGTGGTGTAGTAGTAGAGCGTCCGCCTCGGTGGTGTAGTGGTCCGCCTCTGTGGTGTAGATGTAGAGCGTCCGTCTCTGTGGAGTAGTGGTAGAGCGTCCTCCTCTGTGGAGTAGTGGTAGAAAGTCCACCTCTGTGGAGTAGTGGTAAAGCGTCCGCCTCTGTGGAGTAGAGGTAGAGCGTCCGCCTCTGTGGAGTAGTGGTAGAGCGTCCGCCTCTGTGGAGTAGTGGTAGAGCGTCCGCCTCTGTGGAGTAGTGGTAGAGCGTCCGCCTCTGTGGAGTAGAGGTAGAGCGTCCGCCTCTGTGGAGTAGAGGTAGAGCGTCCGCCTCTGTGGAGTAGTGGTAAAGCGTCCGCCTCTGTGGAGTAGTGGTAGAGCGTCCGCCTCTGTGGAGTAGGGGTAGAGCGTCCGCCTCTGTGGAGTTGTGGTAGAGCGTCCGCCTCTGTGGTGTAGTGGTAGAGCGTCCGCCTCTGTGGTGTAGTGGTAGAGAGTCCGCCTCTGTGGTGTAGTGGTAGAGCGTCCGCCTCTGTGGTGTAGTGGTAGAGAGTCCGCCTCTGTGGTGTAGTGGTAGAGCGTCCGCCTATGTGGTGTAGTGGTAAAGCGCCCGCCTCTGTGGAGTAGTGGTAGAGCGTCCGCCTCTGTGGAGTAGTGGTAGAGCGTCCTCCTCTGTGGAGTAGTGGTAAAGCGTCCGCCTCTGTGGAGTAGTGGTAGAGCGTCCGCCTCTGTGGAGTAGTGGTAAAGCGTCCGCCTCTGTGGAATAGTGGTAGAGCGTCCGCCTCTGTGGAGTAGTGGTAGAGCGTCCGCATCTGTGGAGTAGGGGTAGAGCGTCCGCCTCTGTGGAGTTGTGGTAGAGCGTCCGCCTCTGTGGTGTAGTGGTAGAGCGTCCGCCTCTGTGGTGTAGTGGTAGAGAGTCCGCCTCTCTGGTGTAGTGGTAGAGCGTCCGCCTCTGTGGTGTAGTGGTAGAGAGTCCGCCTCTGTGGTGTAGTGGTAGAGCGTCCGCCTCTGTGGTGTAGTGGTAGAGAGTTCGCCTCTGTGGAGTAGTGGTAGAGCGTCCGCCTCTGTGAAGTAGTGGTAGAGCGTCCGCCTCTGTGTAGTAGAGGTAGAGCGTCCGCCTCTGTGGAGTAGAGGTAGAGCGTCCGTCTCTGTGATGTAGTGGTAGAGCGTCTGCCTCTGTGGAGTAGTGGTATAGCGTCCGCCTCTGTGGAGTAGTGGTAGAGCGTCCGCCTCTGTGGTGTAGTGGTAGAGAGTCCGTCTCTGTGGTGTAGTGGTAGAGCGTCCGCCTCTGTGGAGTTGTGGTAGAGCGTCCGCCTCTGTGGTGTAGTGGTAGAGAGTCCGCCTCTGTGGAGTAGTGGTAGAGCGTCCGCCTCTGTGGAGTAGTGGTAGAGCGTCCATCTCTGTGGAGTAGTGGTAGAGCGTCCACCTCTGTGGTGTAGTGGTAGAGCGTCCGCCTCTGTGGTGTAGTGGTAGAGCGTCCGCCTCTGTGGTGTAGTGGTAGAGCGTCCATCTCTGTGGAGTAGTGGTAGAGCGTCCACCTCTGTGGTGTAGTGGTAGAGCGTCCGCCTCTGTGGAGTAGTGGTAGAGCGTCCGCCTCTGTGGAGTAGTGGTAGAGCGTCCACCTCTGTGGAGTAGAGGTAGAGCGTCCGCCTCTGTGGTGTAGTGGTAGAGCGTCCGCCTCTGTAGTGTAGTGGTAGAGAGTCCGTCTCTGTGGTGTAGTGGTAGAGCGTCCACCTCTGTGGAGTAGAGGTAGAGCGTCCGCCTCTGTGGTGTAGTGGTAGAGCGTCCGCCTCTGTGGAGTAGTGGTAGAGCGTCCGCCTCTGTGGAGTAGAGGTAGAGCGTCCGCCTCTGTGGAGTAGTGGTAGAGCGTCCGCCTCTGTGGTGTAGAGGTAGAGCGTCCGTCTCTGTGGTCTAGAGGTAGAGCGTCTGCCTCTGTGGAGTAGTGGTAGAGCGTCCGCCTCTGTGGAGTAGTGGTAGAGCGTCCGCCTCTGTGGAGTAGAGGTAGAGCGTCCGTCTCTGTGATGTAGTGGTAGAGCGTCCGCCTCTGTGGAGTAGTGGTAGAGCGTCCGCCTCTGTGGAGTAGTGGTAGAGCGTCCGCCTCTGTGGTGTAGTGGTAGAGAGTCCACCTCTGTGATGTAGTGGTAGAGCGTCCGCCTCTCTGGAGTAGTGGTAGATCGTCCACCTTTGTGGAGTATTGGTAGAGCGTCCGCCTCTGTTATGTAGTGGTAGAGAGTCCACCTCTGTGATGTAGTGGTAGAGCGTCCGCCTCTGTGGAGTAGTGGTAGAGCGTCCGTCTCTGTGGAGTAGAGGTAGAGCGTCCACCTCTGTGGTGTAGTGGTAGAGCGTCCATCTCTGTGGTGTAGTGGTAGAGCGTCCGTCTCTGTGGTGTAGTGGTAGAGCGTCCATCTCTGTGGAGTAGTGGTAGAGCGTCCGCCTCTGTGGTGTAGTGGTAGAGAGTCCACCTCTGTGGAGTAGAGGTAGAGCGTCCGTCTCTGTGGAGTAGAGGTAGAACGTCCATCTCTGTGGAGTAGAGGTAGAACGTCCATCTCTGTGGAGTAGAGGTAGAGCGTCCATCTCTGTGGAGTAGAGGTAGAACGTCCATCTCTGTGGAGTAGAGGTAGAACGTCCATCTCTGTGGAGTAGAGGTAGAGCGTCCATCTCTGTGGAGTAGTGGTAGAGCGTCCACCTCTGTGTTGTAGTGGTAGAGCGTCCACCTCTGTGGAGTAGTGGTAGAGCGTCCGTCTCTGTGGAGTAGTGGTAGAGCGTCCGCCTCTGTGGTGTAGTGGTAGAGCGTCCATCTCTGTGGTGTAGTGGTAGAGCGTCCATCTCTGTGGAGTAGAGGTAGAGCGTCCGTCTCTGTGGAGTAGAGGTAGAGCGTCCGTCTCTGTGGAGTAGTGGTAGAGCGTCCGTCTCTGTGGTGTAGTGGTAGAGCGTCCGTCTCTGTGGTGTAGTGGTAGAGAGTCCACCTCTGTGATGTAGTGGTAGAGCGTCCGCCTCTCTGGGGTAGTGGTAGATCGTCCACCTTTGTGGAGTATTGGTAGAGCGTCCGCCTCTGTTATGTAGTGGTAGAGAGTCCACCTCTGTGATGTAGTGGTAGAGCGTCCGCCTCTGTGGAGTAGTGGTAGAGCGTCCGTCTCTGTGGAGTAGAGGTAGAGCGTCCACCTCTGTGGTGTAGTAGTAGAGCGTCCACCTCTGTGGTGTAGTGGTAGAGCGTCCGTCTCTGTGGAGTAGTGGTAGAGCGTCCGTCTCTGTGGTGTAGTAGTAGAGCGTCCACCTCTGTGGTGTAGTAGTAGAGCGTCCACCTCTGTGGTGTAGTAGTAGAGCGTCCACCTCTGTGGTGTAGTAGTAGAGCGTCCACCTCTTCGGTGTAGTAGTAGAGCGTCCACCTCTGTGGTGTAGTGGTAGAGCGTCCATCTCTGTGGAGTAGAGGTAGAGCGTCCACCTCTGTGGAGTAGAGGTAGAGCGTCCACCTCTGTGGTGTAGTGGTAGAGCGTCCACCTCTGTGGAGTAGTGGTAGAGCGCCCGCCTCTGTGTTGTAGTGGTAGAGCGTCCACCTCTGTGTTGTAGTGGTAGAGCGTCCACCTCTGTGGAGTAGAGGTAGAGCGTCCACCTCTGTGGTGTAGTAGTAGAGCGTCCACCTCTGTGGTGTAGTGGTAGAGCGTCCACCTCTGTGGTGTAGTGGTAGAGCGTCCATCTCTGTGGAGTAGTGGTAGAGCGTCCGTCTCTGTGGAGTAGAGGTAGAGCGTCCACCTCCTCTGTGGAGTAGAGGTAGAGCGTCCACCTCTGTGGAGTAGTGGTAGAGCGTCCGCCTCTGTGGAGTAGTGGTAGAGCGTCCACCTCTGTGGTGTAGTGGTAGAGCGTCCATCTCTGTGGTGTAGTGGTAGAGCGTCCGCCTCTGTGGAGTAGTGGTAGAGCGTCCATCTCTGTGGAGTAGAGGTAGAGCGTCCACCTCTGTGATGTAGTGGTAGAGCGTCCGTCTCTGTGGAGTAGAGGTAGAGCGTCCGTCTCTGTGGAGTAGTGGTAGAGCGTCCGTCTCTGTGGTGTAGTGGTAAAGCGTCCGCCTCTGTGGAGTAGAGGTAGAGCGTCCACCTCTGTGGAGTAGTGGTAGAGCGTCCGTCTCTGTGGAGTAGAGGTAGAGCGTCCGTCTCTGTGGAGTAGTGGTAGAGCGTCCGTCTCTGTGGTGTAGTGGTAAAGCGTCCGTCTCTGTGGAGTAGAGGTAGAGCGTCCGTCTCTGTGGAGTAGAGGTAGAGCGTCCGTCTCTGTGGAGTAGAGGTAGAGCGTCCACCTCTGTGGAGTAGTGGTAGAGCGTCCGCCTCTGTGGAGTAGAGGTAGAGCGTCCGCCTCTGTGGAGTAGTGGTAGAGCGTCCGCATCTGTGGAGTAGTGGTAGAGCGTCCGCATCTGTGGAGTAGTAGTAGAGCGTCCGTCTCTGTGGTGTAGTGGTAGAGCGTCCGCCTCTGTGGAGTAGTGGTAGAGCGTCCGTCTCTGTGGAGTAGAGGTAGAGCGTCCATCTCTGTGGAGTAGAGGTAGAGCGTCCGTCTCTGTGGAGTAGAGGTAGAGCGTCCGTCTCTGTGGAGTAGAGGTAGAGCGTCCGTCTCTGTGGAGTAGTGGTAAAGCGTCCGCCTCTGTGGAGTAGAGGTAGAACGTCCACCTCTGTGGTGTAGTGGTAGAGCGTCTGCCTCTGTGGAGTAGAGGTAGAGCGTCCGCCTCTGTGGAGTAGAGGTAGAGCGTCCGTCTGTGGAGTAGAGGTAGAGCGTCCACCTCTGTGTTGTAGTGGTAGAGCGTCCACCTCTGTGGAGTAGAGGTAGAGCGTCCGCCTCTGTGGTGTAGTAGTAGAGCGTCCGCCTCTGTGGTGTAGTGGTAGAGCGTCCGCCTCTGTGGTGTAGTAGTAGAGCGTCCGCCTCTGTGGAGTAGTGGTAAAGCGCCCGTCTCTGTGGTGTAGTGGTAGAGCGTCCATCTCTGTGGAGTAGAGGTAGAGCGTCCACCTCTGTGGAGTAGAGGTAGAGCGTCCACCTCTGTGTTGTAGTGGTAGAGCGTCCACCTCTGTGTTGTAGTGGTAGAGCGTCCACCTCTGTGGAGTAGAGGTAGAGCGTCCACCTCTGTGTTGTAGTGGTAGAGCGTCCGCCTCTGTGTTGTAGTGGTAGAGCGTCCACCTCTGTGTTGTAGTGGTAGAGCGTCCGTCTGTGGAGTAGAGGTAGAGCGTCCACCTCTGTGTTGTAGTGGTAGAGCGTCCACCTCTGTGGAGTAGAGGTAGAGCGTCCACCTCTGTGGAGTAGAGGTAGAGCGTCCACCTCTGTGTTGTAGTGGTAGAGCGTCCGCCTCTGTGGTGTAGTGGTAGAGCGTCCACCTCTGTGGAGTAGAGGTAGAACGTCCGTCTCTGTGGAGTAGAGGTAGAGCGTCCGTCTGTGGAGTAGAGGTAGAGCGTCCACCTCTGTGTTGTAGTGGTAGAGCGTCCACCTCTGTGTTGTAGTGGTAGAGCGTCCACCTCTGTGGAGTAGAGGTAGAGCGTCCACCTCTGTGGAGTAGAGGTAGAGCGTCCGTCTCTGTGGAGTAGAGGTAGAGCGTCCGTCTCTGTGGAGTAGAGGTAGAGCGTCCGCCTCTGTGGTGTAGTGGTAGAGCGTCTGCCTCTGTGGAGTAGAGGTAGAGCGTCCGTCTCTGTGGAGTAGAGGTAGAGCGTCTGCCTCTGTGGAGTAGAGGTAGAGCGTCCGTCTGTGGAGTAGAGGTAGAGCGTCCGCCTCTGTGGAGTAGAGGTAGAGCGTCCGTCTCTGTGGAGTAGAGGTAGAGCGTCTGCCTCTGTGGAGTAGAGGTAGAGCGTCTGCCTCTGTGGAGTAGAGGTAGAGCGTCCGTCTGTGGAGTAGAGGTAGAGCGTCTGCCTCTGTGGAGTAGAGGTAGAGCGTCCGCCTCTGTGGAGTAGAGGTAGAGCGTCTGCCTCTGTGGAGTAGAGGTAGAGCGTCCGCCTCTGTGGAGTAGAGGTAGAGCGTCTGCCTCTGTGGAGTAGAGGTAGAGCGTCCGTCTCTGTGGAGTAGAGGTAGAGCGTCCGCCTCTGTGGAGTAGAGGTAGAGCGTCCATCTCTGTGGTGTAGTGGTAAAGCGTCCGTCTCTGTGGAGTAGTGGTAGAGCGTCCGCCTCTGTGGAGTAGAGGTAGAGCGTCCGTCTCTGTGGAGTAGAGGTAGAGCGTCTGCCTCTGTGGAGTAGAGGTAGAGCGTCCGTCTCTGTGGAGTAGTGGTAGAGCGTCCGTCTGTGGAGTAGTAGTAGAGCGTCCGCCTCTGTGGAGTAGAGGTAGAGCGTCCGTCTCTGTGGAGTAGAGGTAGAGCGTCTGCCTCTGTGGAGTAGAGGTAGAGCGTCCGCCTCTGTGGAGTAGAGGTAGAGCGTCTGCCTCTGTGGAGTAGAGGTAGAGCGTCCGTCTCTGTGGAGTAGAGGTAGAGCGTCTGCCTCTGTGGAGTAGAGGTAGAGCGTCCGTCTCTGTGGAGTAGTGGTAGAGCGTCCGTCTGTGGAGTAGTAGTAGAGCGTCCGCCTCTGTGGAGTAGTGGTAGAGCGTCCGTCTGTGGAGTAGAGGTAGAGCGTCTGCCTCTGTGGAGTAGAGGTAGAGCGTCCGTCTCTGTGGAGTAGTGGTAGAGCGTCCGTCTGTGGAGTAGTAGTAGAGCGTCCGCCTCTGTGGAGTAGAGGTAGAGCGTCCGTCTGTGGAGTAGAGGTAGAGCGTCTGCCTCTGTGGAGTAGTGGTAGAGCGTCCGCATCTGTGGAGTAGTGGTAGAGCGTCCGCATCTGTGGAGTAGTAGTAGAGCGTCCGCCTCTGTGGAGTAGAGGTAGAGCGTCCGTCTGTGGAGTAGAGGTAGAGCGTCTGCCTCTGTGGAGTAGTGGTAGAGCGTCCGCATCTGTGGAGTAGTGGTAGAGCGTCCGCATCTGTGGAGTAGAGGTAGAGCGTCCGTCTGTGGAGTAGAGGTAGAGCGTCCGTCTCTGTGGAGTAGAGGTAGAGCGTCCGCCTCTGTGGAGTAGTGGTAGAGCGTCCGCATCTGTGGAGTAGTGGTAGAGCGTCCGCATCTGTGGAGTAGTAGTAGAGCGTCCGTCTCTGTGGTGTAGTGGTAGAGCGTCCGCCTCTGTGGTGTAGTGGTAGAGCGTCCGTCTCTGTGGTGTAGTGGTAGAGCGTCCGTCTCTGTGGAGTAGAGGTAGAGCGTCCGTCTCTGTGGAGTAGAGGTAGAGCGTCTGCCTCTGTGGAGTAGAGGTAGAGCGTCCGTCTCTGTGGAGTAGAGGTAGAGCGTCTGCCTCTGTGGAGTAGTGGTAGAGCGTCCGTCTGTGGAGTAGAGGTAGAGCGTCTGCCTCTGTGGAGTAGAGGTAGAGCGTCCGTCTCTGTGGAGTAGTGGTAGAGCGTCCGTCTGTGGAGTAGTAGTAGAGCGTCCGCCTCTGTGGAGTAGAGGTAGAGCGTCCGTCTGTGGAGTAGAGGTAGAGCGTCCGCCTCTGTGGAGTAGTGGTAGAGCGTCCGCATCTGTGGAGTAGTGGTAGAGCGTCCGCATCTGTGGAGTAGTAGTAGAGCGTCCGTCTCTGTGGTGTAGTGGTAGAGCGTCCGCCTCTGTGGTGTAGTGGTAGAGCGTCCGTCTCTGTGGTGTAGTGGTAGAGCGTCCGTCTCTGTGGAGTAGAGGTAGAGCGTCCGTCTCTGTGGAGTAGAGGTAGAGCGTCCGCATCTGTGGAGTAGTGGTAGAGCGTCCGCCTCTGTGGAGTAGTGGTAGAGCGTCCGCCTCTGTGGAGTAGTGGTAGAGCGTCCGCCTCTGTGGAGTAGAGGTAGAGCGTCCACCTCTGTGGAGTAGTGGTAGAGCGTCCGCCTCTGTGGAGTAGAGGTAGAACGTCCACCTCTGTGGTGTAGTGGTAGAGCGTCCGCATCTGTGGTGTAGTGGTAGAGCGTCCGCCTCTGTGGAGTAGAGGTAGAGCGTCCGTCTCTGTGGAGTAGAGGTAGAGCGTCCGTCTCTGTGGAGTAGTGGTAGAGCGTCCACCTCTGTGGAGTAGAGGTAGAGCGTCCATCTCTGTGGAGTAGAGGTAGAGCGTCCGCCTCTGTGGAGTAGAGGTAGAGCGTCCGTCTCTGTGGAGTAGAGGTAGAGCGTCCGTCTCTGTGGAGTAGAGGTAGAGCGTCCACCTCTGTGGTGTAGAGGTAGAGCGTCCGTCTCTGTGGAGTAGAGGTAGAGCGTCCGTCTCTGTGGAGTAGAGGTAGAGCGTCCGTCTCTGTGGAGTAGAGGTAGAGCGTCCGTCTCTGTGGAGTAGAGGTAGAGCGTCCGCATCTGTGGAGTAGAGGTAGAGCGTCCGTCTCTGTGGAGTAGAGGTAGAGCGTCCGTCTCTGTGGAGTAGAGGTAGAGCGTCCGTCTCTGTGGAGTAGTGGTAGAGCGTCCGTCTCTGTGTTGTAGTGGTAGAACGTCCACCTCTGTGGAGTAGTGGTAGAGCGTCCGTCTCTGTGTTGTAGTGGTAGAGCGTCCGCCTCTGTGTTGTAGTGGTAGAGCGTCCGCCTCTGTGTTGTAGTGGTAGAGCGTCCGTCTCTGTGTTGTAGTGGTAGAGCGTCCGTCTCTGTGTTGTAGTGGTAGAGCGTCCGCCTCTGTGTTGTAGTGGTAGAGCGTCCGTCTCTGTGTTGTAGTGGTAGAGCGTCCGCCTCTGTGATGTAGTGGTAGAGCGTCCGCCTCTGTGTTGTAGTGGTAGAGCGTCCGTCTCTGTGGAGTAGAGGTAGAGCGTCCACCTCTGTGGAGTAGAGGTAGAGCGTCCATCTCTGTGTTGTAGTGGTAGAGCGTCCGTCTCTGTGGAGTAGAGGTAGAACGTCCACCTCTGTGGTGTAGTGGTAGAGCGTCCACCTCTGTGGTGTAGTGGTAGAGCGTCCACCTCTGTGGAGTAGAGGTAGAGCGTCCGTCTCTGTGGAGTAGTGGTAGAGCGTCCGCCTCTGTGGAGTAGAGGTAGAGCGTCCGCCTCTGTGGAGTAGTGGTAGAGCGTCCACCTCTGTGGTGTAGTGGTAGAGCGTCCGTCTCTGTGGAGTAGAGGTAGAGCGTCCGTCTCTGTGGTGTAGTGGTAGAGCGTCCACCTCTGTGGAGTAGAGGTAGAGCGTCCGTCTCTGTGGAGTAGTGGTAGAGCGTCCGCCTCTGTGGTGTAGTGGTAGAGCGTCCGTCTCTGTGGAGTAGAGGTAGAGCGTCCGTCTCTGTGATGTAGTGGTAGAGCGTCCGCCTCTGTGGAGTAGAGGTAGAGCGTCCGTCTCTGTGGAGTAGTGGTAGAGCGTCCGTCTCTGTGGAGTAGAGGTAGAGCGTCCACCTCCTCTGTGGAGTAGAGGTAGAGCGTCCACCTCTGTGGAGTAGAGGTAGAGCGTCCGTCTCTGTGGAGTAGTGGTAGAGCGTCCGCCTCTGTGGAGTAGAGGTAGAGCGTCCGCCTCTGTGGTGTAGTGGTAGAGCGTCCGTCTCTGTGGAGTAGAGGTAGAGCGTCCGTCTCTGTGGAGTAGAGGTAGAGCGTCCGTCTCTGTGGAGTAGAGGTAGAGCGTCCGCATCTGTGGAGTAGTGGTAGAGCGTCCATCTCTGTGGTGTAGTGGTAGAGCGTCCGTCTCTGTGGAGTAGAGGTAAAGCGTCCACCTCTGTGGAGTAGTGGTAGAGCGTCCGCCTCTGTGTTGTAGTGGTAGAGCGTCCGCCTCTGTGGAGTAGTGGTAGAGCGTCCGCCTCTGTGGTGTAGTAGTAGAGCGTCCACCTCTGTGGTGTAGTGGTAGAGCGTCCGCCTCTGTGGTGTAGTAGTAGAGCGTCCACCTCTGTGGTGTAGTGGTAGAGCGTCCGCCTCTGTGTCGTAGAGGTAGAGTGTCCGCCTCTGTGGAGTAGAGGTAGAGCGTCCGCCTCTGTGGAGTAGTGGTAGAGTGTCCGCCTCTGTGGTGTAGTGGTAGAGCGTTTACTCTGTCGTGTAGTGGTAGAGCGTCCGCCTCTGTGGTGTAGTGGTAGAGCGTCCGCCTCTGTGGTGTAATTGTAGAGCGTCCGCTCTGTGGTGTAGTGGTAGAGCGTCCGCCTCTGTGGTGTAGTAGTAGAGCGTCCACCTCTGTGGAGTAGTGGTAGAGCGTCCGTCTCTGTGGAGTAGAGGTAGAGCGTCCGCATCTGTGGAGTAGTGGTAGAGCGTCCATCTCTGTGGTGTAGTGGTAGAGCGTCCGTCTCTGTGGAGTAGAGGTAAAGCGTCCACCTCTGTGGAGTAGTGGTAGAGCGTCCGCCTCTGTGTTGTAGTGGTAGAGCGTCCGCCTCTGTGGAGTAGTGGTAGAGCGTCCGCCTCTGTGGTGTAGTAGTAGAGCGTCCACCTCTGTGGTGTAGTGGTAGAGCGTCCGCCTCTGTGGTGTAGTAGTAGAGCGTCCACCTCTGTGGTGTAGTGGTAGAGCGTCCGCCTCTGTGTCGTAGAGGTAGAGTGTCCGCCTCTGTGGAGTAGAGGTAGAGCGTCCGCCTCTGTGGAGTAGTGGTAGAGTGTCCGCCTCTGTGGTGTAGTGGTAGAGCGTTTACTCTGTCGTGTAGTGGTAGAGCGTCCGCCTCTGTGGTGTAGTGGTAGAGCGTCCGCCTCTGTGGTGTAATTGTAGAGCGTCCGCTCTGTGTTGTAGTGGTAGAGCGTCCGCCTCTGTGGTGTAGTAGTAGAGCGTCCACCTCTGTGGAGTAGTGGTAGAGAGTCCGCCTCTGTGGTGTAGTGGTAGAGCGTCCGCCTCTGTGGTGTAGTAGTAGAGCGTCCGCCTCTGTGGTGTAGTAGTAAAACGTCCGCCTCTGTGGTGTAGTGGTAGAGCGTCCGCCTCTGTGGTGTAGTAGTAGAGCATCCGCCTCTGTGGTGTAGTAGTAGCGCGTCCGCCTCTGTGGTGTAGTAGTAGAGCTTCCGCCTCTGTGGTGTAGTGGTAGAGCGTCCGCCTCTGTGGTGTAGTGGTAGAGCGTCCGCCTCTGTGGAGTAGTGGTAGAGCGTCCGCCTCTGTGGAGTAGTGATAGAGCGTCCGCCTCTGTGGAGTAGAGGTAGAGCGTCCGCCTCTGTGGAGTAGTGGTAGAGTGTCCGCCTCTGTGGTGTAGTGGTAGAGCGTCCGCCTCTGTGGAGTAGTGGTAGAGCGTCCGCATCTGTGGTGTAGTTGTAGAGCGTTTGCTCTGTGGAGTAGTGGTAGAGCGTTTGCTCTGTGGAGTAGTTGTAGAGCGTCTGCCTCTGTGGTGTAGTTGTAGAGCGTTTGCTCTGTGGAGTAGTTGTAGAGCGTCTGCCTCTGTGGTGTAGTAGTAGAGCGTCCGCCTCTGTGGTGTAGTGGTAGAGCGTCCGCATCTGTGGTGTAGTTGTAGAGCGTTTACTCTGTCGTGTAGTGGTAGAGCGTCCGCCTCTGTGGTGTAGTGGTAGAGCGTCCGCCTCTGTGGTGTAATTGTAGAGCGTCCGCTCTGTGGTGTAGTGGTAGAGCGTCCGCCTCTGTGTTGTAGTGGTAGAGCGTCCGCCTCTGTGTCGTAGAGGTAGAGCGTCCGCCTCTCTGGTGTAGTTGTAGAGCGTCCGCCTCTGTGATGTAGTGGTAGAGCGTCCGCCTCTGTGGTATAGTGGTAGAGCGTCCGCTCTGTGGTGTAGTGGTAGAGCGTCTGCCTCTGTTGTGTAGTGGTAGAGCGTCCGCCTCTGTGGTGTAATGGTAGAGCGTCCGCTCTGTGGTGTAGTGTTAGAGCGTCCGCCTCTGTGGAGTAGATGTAGAGCGTCCGCTCTGTGGTGTAGTGGTAGAGCATCCGCCTCTGTGGACTAGAAGTAGAGCGTCCGCCTTTGTGGAGTAGAGGTATGGCTTCCGCCTCTGGTACGGAAGTCGCGGGTTAGACCCCCAGCCGGGTCTTACAACTTACAACAAGACTTTAACTAGAACTGTCCGTATAATTATTTCCATAGGTGATATAGCTGGAAAGGATTGCATAACGTTTCAATGCAATACATCTAATGATCTAGTAGTTACTGAGCTATGGTGAACTATATGTATTTTCAAGCAAAAACCTTTACCAAGGTATGACGTGACGACGACGCCGAAATCGAATCCAGTATGAGTAGAATAGCTCTCAAATTCTTCTAGTAGTCGAGCTAAAAATGATTAATAATGGTTGCCTTTGTTGGCGCTCGGGGTTCCGAGATAAGCATAACGACTTGCTGGCGTCTGGATAAATGGACCAGTAAAGGCCGTGATTTAACTGAAAACGGCGTAAAACACCAAACAATCAATAAATCAATAAAATGTACAACCTCTGAGTATATATAATAAATATATTGTAACAAGTACAAGGTTTATTTTATGGTAACTCATTAAAGTTCCCGACGCTAGAAATTGTAATGCAATATGTTTTCGGTTGACCCAATGTAGATGGGAATCGTCTGCGAGGTGTTAGTGAGCATCCGTCTTGGGGGCGGGAGACCAGGGTTCGATACCCGTTCGGTTCATACCTTAACCCGGGGTTGCGGGGACATCATTGTAATTAGTGTTCACTCGTGTCATAAGCTAAGACGCTGTACTGGTATTTAACCCAGGAAACGCCGTGATATAACTGATAAACTGAAAACACCATACAAATATTAAATATGATGAAAATATAACCAATCTCATAAACGCCTCAAGGACTGGTACACTTACGACCAATGCATAGTCATTATACAGTCGATAGGGTACCAGTCTTACAGGTCACATGTATACATGAATGATACGGTATTGCGCAACTAATGAGACTATTTCGCAATACTCAGGGGCGTATCTAGGGCCAAATTACAAGTTCTCTCACATTGAAAAGGGCGGGGGGGGGGGGGGGCATATCCCCCCCTGAAGCCAACTTTTTAGGCAATTTAAATATTCATTTTGAAATTCGAAGTACTCCCGTGAGTATGGGAGTATAGCAATAAGTTATTATTGTTATGGAATATATTGCTAATTACCCTACTTCGGCATTGAAATTTTAAGTCATGTAAGGCGTATCTTCACAGGGTTACACGCAGTATGTAAAGCTTTGTGGAATTGAAGCGGCGATAATCCGATAAACCGTATTTTGAAACCACCTTTGTAATTCTATTTAATGTGATCTAGTGCATATGAACTATTATAAATATAGTTAGAATATCACTATTCTCGTGGATGAACACAATAATAAAATATTTATAGCAAATTAGCCAATAGCTTATAGGATTAAATATTCTGTTTTGTTTGTTTGTTTAGCCCTAGGCTTTCAACAACTCACGAGAACTAAATCGAAGAAGATTATTTTGATCTCCGTAATCGATTTGTTCGGCAGTGAGCGATCTTAAGATACATGCTATTTTAGATCTTCAAGAAACACGCACTGATATACAGTACAGCTCACGCGGAAAACGCATCGTCCGCGAGCCACCGCGGACAAATCTCAACGCGGACAAATATTTTGGTCCGCGAAGGTGGGTGGAATTCCACCCATCACCGTGATTTGTTTTTATGTCCATCGCGGACGCAACAAGATAACCCCAGGGGGTTGATGAAACCGATAATCGAGGAGTTGCGGTGGAACCATCGCGGAATCGCGGTGATATTTTTTTGAATAGATAAGCTTTTTCTCGCCGTTTTGCAGGGAGTTTTTTTTTAATTTTTAATTTTTATTTCATTACAGTACTAATAAATGTTGTTGAAGAGGATAATGATTATAAATCAGTACTAACTATAAAGCAGCATATATGCGTAACAACTTAATTCATTAAAATTCATCAATACAATTCCCCTAAACTTGATGTATTCTGTAAACGATACAACTACGTGATAATAAAACTGTTAATTCTGCCTGAAAGATGTGTAGCTTACTTTAAATCTCACTAATAAATGCCGTAATTCCATTGTCAATCACCACAATTACCAATGCATTGTTCATTCTTAATCGCCTATAAATTATTTCTTTAAAACCTGTTTCAAAGTCGGCTGAATAACAAAAACAAACTTTGCAAACAAAGAAGTGTGAAGCGCCCATGTTAGTCCCGGATTTAATTAAACAACCAAAAACTAATTATCTGAATTGAAAGAGATTACGAAGTCTCCAAAACGCAACAAACAACTGTTTTAAACTTTTATTTGTATATAGTGTAAATATCTTTTCAATACAGTATATGTTTTCAAAAGTCGTGAATATATTTCATCTTTGCCACAATGTTTTCAAAAGTCGTCCACTACAGTGGCGTCTTAAATCGTCTTTTGATATGGGAAAGGGTAAACGTCTATACGTGGGAAAGGACTAACGACTTTATTCTCCAAAATGTAACATACAATTTTTGAACTTTTATCAATATTTACACTTTTATTTGTAGATATTGTAAATACCTTTTCAATATATGTTTTCAAAAGTCGTAAATATATTTATTAAGAGATTCAAGTATATGTACTGTATATACAACATTCAAAGATATATATACAATGTACATGTACATGTATTGTAATTTAACAATATTTCTCTCTTACTAAAAAATGTGAGATAATCATATGTACGATAAACGTATATCCGATGTCCGCCATTTTCTATTACGAAACTTGACCTTATCGTAAACAAACACAATCTTCCACTGTTTTTCGAATAATTTGCTGAAATGGAATGAATTTTAGCAAGTTGTGTCATAAAATAATCGCAATTCGTCAATAAACGTGTACATGTACATAATCGGAAAAAAAAACACTTTTTAATAAAAGTATAACATTTTTACAGGTAAATATTGCGGTGGAATCGCGGTGATTTCAAAATAGATAAAAATAGACAAGAAGCTCGAATCGACGACATGTCAATCGCGGTGATATAATTAGCCCGTAGGTGGTATTGCGGTGATCATATAGGTTGAATTGCGGTGATTATCCGCGATGAAAAATATTTGTCCATCGTGGGATCGCGAGCTGTACTGTAGACATAGGGAACGTATTGAGACATTTATTGTTCAACAAAGGTCAAACACAGGTTTTTTTCTGTATTGGATATAATCTTGGTTGATCGTTTGAAAGTTCTGGTTAATAACTGAACCACATGGCGACATACAGTGGGGGTAAGTGTCCACTTTACGATATCTTATATATGAATATATGAGCCAGTGCATGATAATAAGGTAGAAGTTCTTTTTTTTTGTAAAACAGTATAGATCCAGATCAGTCCGTGCATCCGCATAATCCGATCCAGATCTATACTGTTCACATATAACATGCACACGCTTGGTGTAAGAGTATACTATATTAATATGCCAACTTGTGTAGATTCCGATAAGTAAGTCTCATCCTGGCTCATAAAAGGTCATGTTATATGCATGAGCCGCGTCTGGCGATTTGGGGTCTTATCCGTAACGAACATTGGCGTAATACTAACGGGGCTACAGTTCTAGTATTGTTGTCAAAAGATGCATTTATGACTAAATGACATGTAGACGGACGATGGAAGTTATGGTTTACAAGCTCACCTGAGTCTTCACTGTACGCACATGCATTAAGGATGCGTCCTATATAAGGTCATTACCGAGCATTCTTTATCCTATGTTTTTTAGTGTATGGCAATGCTTGTATCCGATCTAATATACCCATTACGTATTTCTTTATATTACACGAGTGTAATATAACATGACCGAAAAACTTTGTTGTATTCATCCACGAATGTTAAAAAAATTGCTGAGAGCGTGTATCCTGTAAACACAAACGTCACGATAGATGGACGAGGTAACGGGACCATTATCAGTCATGAACATTTCTTTTTGTGAGGGTAGTCTATTAAGAATTACATGTTGGGACTATTTGCTGACAGCGAAAAACCGATGTTCTTTTTGTGTTTTGTCATGTGATAAAAAGAATCTGACATTCGTTGTCATTTCATAAAGTTTTATGACCAAAGGCTCGCTAAATAACAAAGTTCTTGAACTCGTCTAATAAAACTTCATATAAAATGACAACACATGTCAGATCCTATATATATGAGCCAGTGCATGAGCTTAAGGTATAAGTTGGCTTTTGGCATTCTTTATCCTATGTTTTTATCATATGGCAATGCTTGTATACGATCTAATATACCCATTACGCATTTCTTTATGTTACACGAGTTTAATATAACACGACCGAATCACTTTTTTTGTATTCATCCGCGACTGTTTACAAAATGGCTGAGAACGTGTATCCGGTAAAAACAAACGTCACGGTAGATAGACGAGGTAAAGGGACCATTATCGGTCAGAAAAATATTTTAATATGTGTGATTAGTTAACAGTTTATTAAGTATTACATGTTGGGACTATTTTCTGACAGCGAAAACCCGATTTTTTATTTGTGTTTCGTCATGTGATAAAAAGAATCTGACATTCGTTGTCATTTCATAAAGTTTTATTAAACTCGTTTAATAAAACGTTATATGAATGACAACTCATGTCAGATCCTATATATATAAAACAGCACAACGTATGCCGAAACAAGAATTATATATATATATATAAATATCACTATTATACCACAATGATTTAATTGCAAACCTATTTCCATTCATCGGGGCAATATTAAACATATAATATATAAATATTGCATGGCTTCCAGTGTGACAGTAGGGGACTACATATTGTCAACATGAGGATAATACTGTTACCCGAGGCGAATGTTGACAATATGTCACACTGGAAGCCATGCAATATTTATTTTATTATACCGAACACAATTACAAAATTACAAGTTTATCACTTTATTCTGTACCATAGACAATATTAAGTATAATGTATACACACAGTAAAAAACGTTGACGTCATTGTTTTAAATGACGTCATGCACGTGCAAATCACAGTTATTTGTCTTATTTTCAATGAACATGGTATTGAACATTGCAGTTGTTCATATGAGGTGTTATGTTGTAGTACCCATTATCGCCTCCCATATAAGGGATGCTAATTATTCGAGGCGATACTGGCTCCTGGGCATCGTTGGTTGTCATGTCAGATGCTTTTGCAGGAATGGGAAGAATACGTGCTGATTAAAAGTCATTTTCAGGCAAAAATACCCGATCAATATTATCATCAGTCAATTCTGGGCTAATTTTTGACACCATCGGCTTTTTGTTCTGCGCCAAGTAATGCACTGCTTAATGCATCCGACATCTCTCGCTTTTTACACTCGGTAAGCCGTGAAAAATAGCTTTTAATAGAGGCTTCCGATTTGTGTCCAGTTGCTCTAATGATTTGCCTTGCCTCGAATCCTGCAACATCTAGTGCCGAAAATGATGTCGCCCTTATACAGTGATTAGTGTATCGTTGATACAGAACAGTAATATTGGATATCTGACTCATCAAATTACCCAGTGAAACTGTCACGTGACCTCTGCCATAGGTCGTCAAGGTCTTGATGAAGATTACTCATCGCCTGGCCGGGCAGACATTCTTGCTTCACCGATTGTGTCATCAGATGTTCAATCAACATTGAAAAAGAAAGCAGACACATCTTGTCATTTGAAAGTAATACATTTAAGATATCTAACCATGCGATATATGTGTATTGTGTAATACCCATTTGGAGAATACGTTGACACTTTGTCCATAACCTGGCGAACATATTCTCGTCTAGAATAATCCACCTCCACTGCAAATGTAGCTTTCGTCATCTGTCTGAGGTTTTCTCGTCCTCGTCGACAAAGATGAAACATGATGTCAAACCAAATCTAGCAGAGGAAATAAATAATATACAGTCAAAGAATATGTTCATACAACTAATGTAGTAATGAATTCATTCACAGTAAATAGTGACGGATCCAGAAAAGGGATTTAGATAAGATAAGTAAAGCTGTAAGATATGACAGCTTCAAGAAGTCTTTACAGTGTGGATTTTGAATTAATAACTTTCAAAACACTTAACTTCACCTACAAGTATCTAGACAATTTAGACAATGTCTTTATAAAATTAATTATATTACATCATTCTGTAAGCCGCAGGGTGTGTTTATGTTGAAAGCAACATTGGCAGGATTCATCAGCTTCTTCAAGTCATGGTCCGTGATTTGGCTTTTGTGTTCAACAGATCCTTTCCCCTTCTTCTGCAGATCCGTTAACTTTGCTTTGAATGTTTTTCTTGATGATGCAAACTCGCTGTCTGTTGCAATATCGATACGACATGTCTCTGTAATGTACTTTGATAGGCCATATTTGACCGAGTGCAAGGTAGATTTCTTTAATTCATCCCCTTTTACGGTGCAAACCGACGCAAAGAACGTCCGCAGATGATTGTTCATCACATTCTTCGGCATTTCGTCTGCCCAAATATGTCCGAAACAGTTTGACACTCCGATTAACTTTTGCGTCATCTAGTGTGTATAACTTTGCTTCCGAAATCGAAACAAACTGTTTGTTTACATAAGCAGTCATTTTGTTGCAAATGCCGTTCGCAAAACACTGACGTGTTATTGTTTTAGATGACGTCATGCACGTGAATTTTAGACGCGCGTGCATGCACTGTAACAGTATACTGTTAACCGGTCAAAAGCGTACTGTTAGCATGAGACAGTTAGACATTGCCCATGATGAGTATATGAGAATTTTACGTTACAAAGTCACGTGAGGTATAATAATATTACCATGATTGACAATTAAAGCATTGTTATGTATTTGTTTTGATTTCATTGTGTTTTATTAATAATAATATTTATATACACAATAGAAGTAAGTAAACTGTTTATTATTGTGACATGTGTTACAAAGCATTTATAGTTTACACATATTCTGTAACAATTATTATTAACATCCGGCCCCATGGGCCTATAAGTCACCAAAACATATATATTTCATAATATCATACAAATATACAAGATATATATATACAAAAACGTGTGCTCGGACGTGCAATTAGTCATTTTTTTCGGTCGTATAAACAAATGTAGAAATCATTTAATAATAAATAATCCATTTATCTAATAAAGTAGAGTACTAATTCTGTTTCATATGATCAAAACCTTAGAAATAATTGTGGGAAAAAGTGGATATAGATTATCCATTCACCAAAATGATTTCAAAAGTTGTCTGTGTGTAGCATCGAAAGATATCTACTTGTGATAAAATTCTCATTTAGTTGAACAATATACTCCGTCTCAGCATATACGCATTAACTATAAATTTGGCTGTATTCCTAGGATACTTTTGGATAAGCTCAATAAATTGCTCTTGGTGAGACATTAATAGGAATTGGTTGATAAATATATCACTGTAATTAATAGATTAAGAAATACATAGGCAGTGTGAATGTCAGATTGTTAGCTTCTGAGGTTTCTTTTTGTAAGGAGTTTTCAGCCATTCACCTGTATAGAAAAAATACCCGTCTCCTCTCTACAACATATAATGTATTGAATGCATTAAATTTGTTTAAACTGAACAATTTGAGTATCTTATATGTTGCTAAGATCTGCAAAATGATTAGATAAATAAAAAAAATGCTTTTGTCACAAATATTATCGGATGTGTGTAGATGCTGAAAGGTAATGGTAAAACATGAACTACTAGTATATGACCAGTACTGGATGCTGTATGTTCCAGGAATAAGTAACAATAAGCGGAAGTATTCTCAGGATTCAACCTAAATGTATAAAATATGATAACAATGTTATGTATATGTATGTATTAAACGACATACCATTTTCTGTTGTATGTATATTTATATGTATGTTTTATGTGACTATGAGCTTATATGCTTAATGTCAATTAAAATTCCTGTTCTGTTCTGTTCTGTATCGAGTATTTTTTTATGATTTGTATATATGTATGCACCATATGTATGTCAGTAAAGTCAGGGACGTAGATAGGACGTAGATAAGAGGGATAGGTAAATAAACTGTATACTAAAATATCACCCGTGCCATCATTTGTAGCAAGTAAAACTAAAAAACTATTCAAGATATGAAAATAAAAAATAAAAATTCTAGAAGTTTAAACATTCTTCTATTGCAGTAGATAAACAAATATTTTAATATACTACAGGTTTTGATAATATGTTATCCTTATGAAAAATGTCAGTCTATTAATTTTTGGAACAAAATAGTATAATTCAGAAATCAAAATATCTGTGTCTTTTAAACCAGTCAGTGTTCAAAATACAAAGAAATTCCAGTTGTTCATTGTATCTCTAACTTATGTTGAAAGCTTAAGCTTTCAGAATATGTATGTTTTGTTCATGTGCCAAATGTGACTTCATAGTTTTATTTGCTACAAAATGTTAAAATTTGGACAATTTTATTACTATGTATGATATTTTAACCAGATAACAGGTGTACAGGTGGAGTTGCCTATCCCTCTTATCTATGTCCCTAGTAAAGTCATAGACAAGGAAACGGATATTTCGGAAATACTAATAGTGAACAATAGTGAACAAATCCTGATTAGCCTGTAACTCCGTGCAGCCTGATCAGGTTTATTCTCGTTCAAAATGGAGTCATTTTCACATCACATAAGCACATTTAGAACGACTTTAACCAGTTACACATACTTCAGCCGCGAGAAAACCAACATTATGGTATGTAAGTAGCGTATCGACCAAGATCAGCCTGCACAGTCCGCGCAGGCTAATCCGGGCCGACAAAATGCGTTTCAGGGAGATAGAGGTAATGAGAAATGATTCCTGAAGTAGAAAATACACAGGAGGCGAAAAGTGTCTGCCCGGATTAGCCTACGCGGCATGCTTAGGCTGATCCGGGTCGATACTTTACGCAGAGTCCACACTGATGGTTTTCTCGAGGGACGGCTCATTTTATGATACAAGTGATTGCCGTTTATTCGCCATTAAGAGTTATCTCTCTAAGTTTAAACTTAAACATTTAGAAAGAAGGCTTCAGCTTATATTAATCAAGCTCGATATCTACTTCCTGGAGACATCGAGCGTGGTTAATATAATACTATCTGTCTAAGTTACAGAGATACACTCTAAGACAAAGAACATTCATCTCAATTATCTAATAAGTACAATAATGCCAATGACAGATTTCGTATCTTCCCATTCAGATAAAATCAGCCCGGTTTCGATATTCTACGCCCAGTAAATGTGGAAAATACTGCAGATTTTTTGGATTTACGAAAATGTAATTATAATGGACTCGCGAGAACTCGAACTCGAAGGGGAATCATAAAATCACTTCGACTTATCGATGTCTACGAGATATCGCTGCTGTTATGCTAACTTAAGTTATGTATTATCAGCTGTGTAATTTATTTATACTTTTAAGCGTTAATTGTAAAAGGCAAGCCAGTGATACTCGTATGAGCAGTCAGAACTACTGCTACGCTGTTTTCAAAAGACAGATCCGACCTCGGAAATCGTTCGAGTTATACGATATATTCGAAGTTTTCCATGTTCGAATTACCGCGAGTTAACTATATGCTGTAATAACTTATGACAGTTCTGAAGTGTATTTCTAAAGTGTTGTTGTATTGGCTAATTGTTTTATTGTTTGGTGTTTTACCCCGCTTTCAAAACTGATTCATTTATATCACGGCGTTTCCTGTGTAATTTAGCAGTACTACTGGTCCATTTATGCTGATATCAGCCAGTCAGTCGTAACCCTGAGCGCCAAGGAGGACAGCCATTACTACCATTTTAAAGGTATTTTATATCGAACCAGCGACCTCCCGCACCCGAAGTGGACGCTCTTTCTCTACCCAACCGAAGCGCAGTATGTATTGGTTTCCGTATGGTAGGATTGAGGACTGACCGAGCATAGGAAAATAGGTCATAGGACACCTGATTCCAGTGAAGATTTAGAATAGTGTACACATTTCTCCTGTCTGATCAGTGTTTAGGATCTCTAGTAAAATAATCTTCAATGACCCAAACATTGCAAACCTCTCAGCTACAAAATAATCCCCCAAATTAGGGGGGGGGGGGGGTCATGTATTTTGCAAAAAAGAAATCACTTCGCGAAAATGGTTCTCGTCATTTTTCACACAATCGGGCTGGGCAAAAACAGGTTTTCCGCATACAAAAAACAGTTCCAGTGTATCCTATACGTATTTACATATTACCGTCGGGGATTTAAAACCGGGTGGAGAGGCACATTTCCTTGCCTAGTACTGGTTTGTTTACCCAGGGATCATGAATTAGTGAACTGTGGCCGGGATATGACTGAAATAATGCTGAAAACGGCGTAAAACCCCAATAAAACAAACAGACATACAATGATTTTAAAATGTTGAGATATGTTTCCTTATTTAAACTCAACATGCATTACTTTATCTTTGAACCAATACAATGCGTCACAACATTTTCAGACTCAAGACATTCGAGAACGAATTTCAAATTCGAAGCGGGTATATGTAGCCAAGTATATGTTTAATGGGATACTTATACTGCCTTGTTATAGAGCTATCATTCGTGTCAAATGGTCCAAGTATCGAGCTCCGCTCAAGTCGAATCTTTTAGGACTGTTACATTTCTAACACTTAATATTTGAGCGTCTAGCAATTTTGAATGCATCCACACAATGTCACAAGCACCTTCATTTTACGTCTACATAGTATATAGTCATACACGCACATATTGACAAGAAAACTAGAACTACAGCCCAACAAGGTTTTCGTCAATTAGCCTCAATGTGATGCCGTTACTGAGAGTCAACAAGACCTTTTAAAAATAGCCAAGCACGGCTCATCTAATAGTGTCCATTCACCTAACTTTATAGGCAGCAAATCGGAGCTTCATTGGTTAGCTCTTCTTACTCGTTTTTAATTTTGCTTAACTGTGTAAATCTCAGTATTCAGTTCTAGTATGGCTGCCCATAGTTCACTCGACAGCATTGAACTTGTTCCAAATAATGTATACCCTGACTGTTCAGTTTATAAATACCGTCGAATGTAAATGTAAATTGTTTATCCAGATATATTTCCATAAACAGATGAGGAAGTCAGATTGACACATAACCTTTCTCTTCCCATTTATAGACTGGTCTCCGTAAAGCCCATTTATCTCCCGTACTAATACCGGGAAACCGTCTAAGTGCTCAGTTTTGTCTTTATTGGCACTAATTGGACAGGGAATCATGATGGTTATCGATTACGTATGATTCGCGTGTCCTTACATCTTTAAAATCCCATGCTAGGTAGTCACCGATATCCACGCATGAGTTTAGAGTGTACATGTGTACATGCTCTTCATCATCATTTGCTTCTTATCTGGTAGTAACTGCTGCCCTCATTTGCGCTGCGGGGTTAGCATTAGGACTGACTGGCTGGTGTCAGGATAAATGGACCTGTAGTACTGGTAATTTACCAAGGAAACGCCGTGATATAGCTACTCAATTTTTCAAATGGGCATAAAACACCAAACAATCAATCAATATTCTTCTTCTCCAAGGCATTGGCTTAGGATTGAACTATTGTTAATGCAGACTTTTCAGACATATGAATACTATTAACCCTATCCTACATGCATACTGTTGCATCTGAAGATACGGCTTTTGATAACATAGTTGAAAAAGGAGAAATTGGTTATTATTTCCTTTTGTCACAATGTTTTTAACTATTTTCAATAAATATACTTCATATGTTTTCCAAGATATTTCTAAAGTCGACCGCTGCAGATTTGTTGTTTGTGTGTTAATAGTTCAATTACAATCAAAGGTAATATGCAATGGCCTAATATTTGTAAATTTAATAAATTACTGTCAAATTTAAAACAGAAAGTATTAATACATCTATGTAGATATATTTCGGAAGGTTATTTTATTCGCGATGAAGTAATAAAGCTTGTTGCTGTTCCCTAACGTATCCTTACTGTGTACCTTTTTCAGTTGATATACCAAATTTTATTTATCTGACATATTGTTTAGTTATATATGTATTTACTTTTGTCTAAGCCATATTCTTCCACTTTGTAAATGGCCATAGACAAATTGTGTAGATATTTGCCAATAAAGGATTGAATTGAATTAAATTGAATTATTATTAGTCCACACGTTGTTTAAGTCGGATACCGCAGGACAAGGGTGAACTCATGTTACACAATGCTACAGGAAATACCGAACATAGGACTTCATTAGTTTGGATAACCGATATTAACATTTCCATACAATACAAATTAGGTTAGATAACACGGCAGGCCTATATATAGTGTTTGCAATCTGGTTTAACGTAAATGTATATTCTATTTTTGTTTTTATCATTAATGTAACATGTATAATTAGTTCTATTATTATTATTATTTTTATTTCCTTATTATTATTATTATTATTATTATTTTTATTTTTATTTCATTATAATTATTATTATTGGCCGGATTGCTCTAGCAATTCCGGTCTATAGATTGGCGATGTCCGTCTGTCTGTCCGGATGTCTGTCTGTCTGTCAACATTTTGGTTAAAGTTTCAGGTTGAGGCAAAATCTCAGCACTGGAAAGGGTTACAAACTTGAAACTTTGCCTGAAGGTAACCAGTAACAAGTTCTATAGATTTCTATGGTTACTTTGAATTCCGGTCTATAGATTGGCGATGTTCGTCCGTCTGTCTGTCTGTCCGTCAACATTTTGGTTAAAGTTTCAGGTTGAGGCAACATCTCAGTACTGGAAAGGGTTACACACTGGAAACTTTGCCTGAAGGTAACCAGTAACAAGTTCTATTGATTTCTATGGTTACTTTGAATTCCGGTCTATAGATTGGCGATGTCCGTCCGTCTGTCTGTCTGTCCGTCAACATTTTGGTTAAAGTTTCAGGTTTAGGCAAAACCAGTAACAAGTTCTATTGATTTCCATGGTTATTTTGACCTTGACCTTGGTTTGTCGAATTTCAAGGTCAAATTGCCGACAATCCGGCCTTACCGTCTTCAGCGGTTTCTTGTTATTATTATTATTATTATTAGTATTATTATTATTATTATTAGTAGTAGTAGTAGTAGTAGAAGTAGTAGTTGTAGTAAAGTAGTAGTAATAGTAGTAAAAGTAATAGTAGTAGTAGTAATAGTAGTAGTAGTAATAATACTAGTAGTAGTAGTAGTAGTAGTAGTAGTAGTAGTAGTAGTAGTAGTAGTAGTAGTAGTAGTAGTAGTAGTAGTAGTAGTAGTCGTAGTAGTAGTCGTAGTAGTAGTAGTAGTAATAGTAGTAGTAGTAGTAGTAGAACAATTATTAACATCATCTGTATCACCATTTCAGTTGACAATGATGAAGATGGCGTTGAGTCAGTTGACGGGCATCGTCACAGTGGATTACGCAATCAGTCCGTGATTCAGACTGTTCTATCTTGTGGTGCTGTAGTGGTTGGCGTTGTTTCTGTGGTTTTGATGGTCAACAACGAGTCCTTCCCAGCGTTCACTCTAACACCAGTGGCAGTAGGATTACTGGTATGACGCTTACTTAATTGTCTTTTTTTTTACCATTTGAGAGTCCCGCGAGAAAACCAACATTGTGGCATCTGAGCCGACATATTCCGTCTCAGGGGGATAAAGGTATAGAGTAATGAATCCCGAAAAAGAAAATCCAGAGGAGGCGAAAATTGTCTATCCGGGTAAGCCTGCGCGGAATGCTTAGGCTGATCCGGGTCGATACTTTACGTAGAGTCCATAATGTTGGTTTTTTCTCGCGGGACGGCTCATTTCCAATTATTGAGTTTTTTTTTTATCTTATCTCAATTCGTTTATACATAATGACGTATGTTGACGCCTTTTGAAAACGTTATCGGCAAACGGAGAAATTGCTCAAAATAGGTAGTATCTATTTTTGCCGGAATTTGATCCTTTTAATAATTATGCTTTCGTTTTTAGAAAATGTTCATGAGGTGATATTTTTAAAGTCGTCTGTATCAGACGTGTTTGAGAAAGAGTCATTGTTCCTTTCACATATAAGGAAGGGTTTGCGATAAAGGTTCTGTTACGATTGCATTAATTTGCATATTTCTAACACTTCATGGTCATCGATTAAATCAACACCAATTACATCCGACCGTTTGCTTTGACAGGCTTAATTCCTTATTTTACGTTAGTTAACAAATGACATGATGAAAAGAACACGACTGGCTGTTTCTTCCACTGAATGAGTTGCAAAGATAATCCTGAGCCCTGCACAGATAACGGTTTTAAACGAGTAAGGTCAGATGGAAGCAATTCATTTTCCATAGGCGACCATTATAGCATTTTGGGCTATGGCTCCTAACAGCTCAAATAACCCAGAAACCTATATTCAATTAAAGTTCATTATCAAAACTAACAAAAAAGCACACAAATATCACATATTAACCTACCTTTTACTTTTAGCTATGACGTCAAATCAAAGGTTGAACCCTTATCCCGCCGTGAATTTTACTTTCAATTTCAAATGTTGTTCTGAAAATGGCTCCTAAGCTGTCAATAAAACTAAAAGCAAACACTGTTTTGATTGCAAATCAGTCAGAGGGTATTCAACTTTATCAAAAACACTTTCAACTTTGAACCAAATCATTATTGTCAAATGGGAGACCACTTCAGTCTTATGCGTTCATCTGAAATCCCCTGGACAAAATTGTTTGCCTGGCGCTCCAATCCGAATTGCTTCCCTTTGACATAAACCGACTGTTTTTATCGAACATATTTCACCGGATGTCCACCAAAGGTGTTCTCACAGTAAAGTAGCTCAAAAGTCCTATTGAATACTAAATATATACGAATGCCATGTATGAATAACTTCGTAATTATGCAGTAAATGTTTAAAACATACTTCTAGAACCACAAAATGCACCCTATTTAAGATTTGAAATTAGTAGGGAAAGTGTATTTTTTCGCCCGTTGAACGTAATGCAGTGATCGGCAAAAACTACATGCGTTTTCTTTGTTTCTTACACCAAGTTTTCATTCGAGCATGACTTTCAGTACTTTTAAGTACACTTGTTAATTTCAACCGGTCGACGTCAAACTGCGAAAACATTTTCGAAAATGCGTAGGCTGCGTCTATCGACTAGGGGCCTCGTTCAACCCCCAAACTGGTAATGGCAAAGAATAAAGGATTATGATGTTGAAACCGATAGGGTTATACATCTAGTGACGATTCTGGACGAGACTGTACGTAGGTACAGGCACACCTGAGTCTCCACTGCTCGCACGTTTTATAAGGACTCTGAGCGCTAGATGTGGTTAACGTGTGTTTAGAAGTTTACCGCATCGGTGGTGTAGTTATAGAGCTACCAACTCGGGTGCGGGAGGTCACGGGTTCGATACCCGGCCGGGTGATACCAAAGACTTTAAAAATACTAGTAATGGCTGCCCTCCTTGGCGCTCGAAGTTGCGTGGTAAACATTTCGACTGACTGGCTGGGGCCTGGATAAATGGACCAGTAGTACTGGTAACTTACCCAGGAAACGCCGTGATATAACTGAAACATTGTTGAAAGCGGCGTAAAACAACACACTCACAATCAAAAAGACCTCGGATCAACAGACGTGGTACTTGTATAGAAGTTTACAATTGGTCATCTTTCAGGGCCTTACTACAGGCTCCCTTGGTGTTATGTTATAGACATTTACTATTGGTCATCTTTCAGGGCCTTACTACATGCTCCCTTGGAATTGTGTATAGACATTTACCATCGGTCATCTTTCAGGGCCTTACTACAGGCTCTCTTGGTGTACGTGTATAGAAATTTACCATTGGTCATCTTTCACGGCCTTACTACAGGCTCTCTTGGTGTTGTGTATAGACATTTACCATTGGTCATTTTTCAGGGCCTTACTACAGGCTCCCTTGGTGTACGTGTATAGACATTTACCATCGGTCATCTTTCAGGGCCTTACTACAGGCTCTCTTGGTGTACGTGTATAGAAATTTACCATTGGTCATCTTTCACGGCCTTACTACAGGCTCTCTTGGTGTTGTGTATAGACATTTACCATTGGTCATTTTTCAGGGCCTTACTACAGGCTCCCTTGGTGTACGTGTATAGAAATTTACCATTGGTCATCTTTCAGGGCCTTACTACAGGCTCTATTGGTGTTGTGTATAGACATTTACCATTGGTCATCTTTCAGGGCCTTACTACAGGCTCCCTTGATGTACGTGTATAGAAATTTACCATTGGTCATCTTTCAGGGCCTTACTACAGGCTCTCTTTGTGTTGTGTATAGATATTTACCATTGGTCATCTTTCAGGGCCTTACTACAGGCTCCCTTGGTGTTATGTTATAGACATTTACCATTGGTCATCTTTCAGGGCCTTACTACAGGTTCCCTTGGTGTTGTGGTGGCAAGGAAAACGTGTGACTCACAGAAGGATGAATCCCGAAACAAAAACATTGTAAGTATGGACTAAAATTTACCCTTTCCCACATACAAAACTTCTGAAACAAGAACATTGTAAGTATGGATTTGGGTTTACTCTTTCCCACATACAACAATTATGTAGCAGACGACTTCAGACTCACCTTGGCTGAAATATAAAATAGTGTACAATTATTCAACACAATGTGCCCAAAGGAGAACTTGTTCATAATGAGTAAATTCTCCTTTCGCATCAATGCTTTCAAAATTAGTTTGCTGCAGATGCATCAGAATGAGTCTACAGATGGGAAAGGGTTAAATGGTACAACTTATATCAATAACTATCTCCTTGTGTTGGCATGTCGTAAAATCTGACCACGTTCTCACGAGAAGCGAACCCGGGCCCTTTGGATCAAGAGGCCGGTGATTTAATTCCGAGCCACACGTCGCCAAAACTATGGAGTTTGATGTTCACCATATTGAATTGTATAACCTTTAATAATTGATCCACGCAATAGGAAACCCTACCTGGTTGAAATTGCGACAGACGAAGACCTCGGTCTGATTGATCCTCCGTACAGTCTGATCACTTATCTTTTCGATTCACTATCTGAACGTACCGTGAGGAATTCGAGAATCATTCGGTATAATATTACGACCAAAAAACAGACTGCTAAGGTATACACTCTGGTCGTTATTGCCATGAACGTAAAAACCTTACACGTTTATGTATCATGGGTTATCTACACTGTTCAGAAATGCCAAGATTTGATTTTTTTTCGTTTTAAACAAAAATTGTATAGATAAAAGTTCTTAATGCCCGCTTGTACAACTAAATTTATAGAATGTTGGATCGCCTGTCCTCTTCTAAAGGTTTTATATCTTTTAGAGCACACATAATGTATTTTATTGTCTATGATAAACCTTTCCCACAAACAACAAACTATGAAATCATTTTAGGCCAAATTCGAAAATCTACTTTAAAAGTTAAATTATTGAATAGAGTTGAAAACAATGTGGCAAAATGAAAAATGTATTCATAATGACAAATTTCTCCTTTTGCTACAATGTATTTAAAAGATATTAGCTGCAGAGGCTTCAGAATTCGTCCGTATGTGGGAAAGGGATAACAGGTTGAATGAACCGGAGAAAACAAGATTTCATATAGAGGGACTAATTCCCAGTTTTAGTGTCACACTTTTTAAATTATGAAAATATAAGGATTATTATTAGAGGTTGAAACAAGACGAATTTTGATACAAAGCGTCAAAGACGCCGCGCACGATTTTGAAGCATGACTTATAGGAAGCAGTTGCAGTTCAGTATATGTAAATAAGTGTAAACAGACAGGATGTAAATATTAGGAAAAAGAAGGCCAAATGTTCCTTTATTTTAAACAAAAAGACCAAGATGTGCTTACATTGCTCACCTGGCTACCATAGCCTATGATAAAAGGTTACCAAGAGCAGAAAGGGTCAGTTTTGACGTAGGGATAGACGTTTTATATGCTGCGATCTATGTGATATTCAGTTTAAGTCGTAAAATGTCAAGTTTAGTCCTAAAACCATATGATTTACAGTTTGCTTAACATTGACTGCAACTATAATGTGTCAAAGAAGCTGAAGTTTCTTAATTTTTTTTACCAATAAACGGTTTAAAGTCTGCTCTTATTAGATCAATTAGATAAAAACCAACAAAATAACCACATAGGTGCTTAAATATTAACATATATTAAGGTTTAATGCCTCTGGTTATAAGTTAAGTATGACACAAGCTTTGGAAGGAGAGCGGTAAGTCTATTCTCCTTCCAGTTTAGGTATTTTAAAAAGTTTAAATGGCATTTCATGTTCATGTATTAAAAATGTTTTATGTGAGCTTTTAACCACTATCCTTTTAAGAGTTAGCAGATATAGCGAATTATTAAAGTTCTTTGTTCGAATATATGGAAATGGGATTAACTACCCGAGTCTAACGGTCGCAATGTCCTATAGCCTTTGTACTCGAGAGTTAACTCCCTTCTTAAATTCCATTCTAAAATTAGTCGATTGTATAAGCAAATTAAAGACAATATCAAAATTGAGCATTTATGAAATTAAAAGAAAAAGTTCACATGTATAGTCATGAACACACTGTATGGGAGGAACGTTTTAAGTCTAGATTTTTATAAATAGGCAAAAACGTCCCCCGAATTTCGGGTCCGTAAATCAAAAATTAAAAAAGCGTAGCCTAGGAGCTTGTCAGGTTCGTAAATCACACTTTTAAAAAAAGCGTAGCCTAGGAAGTTGGGGAAAAGTTATTAAATACAAATTAACTGTGTCTAAAGATTTGAAATAACGGTAGAAGACATACATATTTTGCATCTTTTTGTTTCTTAAATCAATCAATACAATTTACTGATTCGTAAAGGTTGCTTTTATCAAACATAAAATAGAGTTTTTCTTAACAATAATAATGTTAGTTGCTCCCTTTTCGATTACATCACCCCATGGTTAAAAATTAAAACGTATCCCATACTGACGCTGCGCTTCCACGCGGCGTCAATAAAGCTAAGCAATAATATTTAATTAGAATCTGTATGGATCATTCATTTTATAGATTTAAAATGAGCACACCCTTGGTTATCATAGTACCCCTAGAGGCATGGTTCATACACAGTGACTACATGTATGATGTTTTATTGACAGCTGAGGTCATTAGCGTGCACGGAAAATAGAAATAGGAAAAGAATAAGACGTTACTTTATAATATAATCGATGCAATAATGTGTTGTAAATACACTCGTTTTAGTTTTTACAATACAATACAATACAATAGTTTATTTGCGTACTTAGTACTTTGGCCCACAATGCATACATATAAAAGCACATACAACATGTAATAATGTGCGAAATCATATTTCCTCAAAAAGCATTGAAACATAGAGTGCTATTTGTTTTAATAACTACTGGATTTTAATTTTGAAGGAGACAATCAAATTTCTGTACCCTTGGTAAAGCAAGGCATCTGTTGCACTAAGAATATACGCTATTTCGATTTTCTCTTTCAATATTAAAATGACGACCGAGTTTAACGTTGAGAGTTTGGCATACTGTACATAAATATATGTTCATCGTCAGGCCATTAGGGGTTTCTCATTGACTCTCCGTGAACGATCATGGTAAGGTAAATTGACGTAAACAAATAAGGCTACAGTTTAAATGATTCTAATGAGTTGCAACAGATGCAGGACTGAATTAAATCTAGACGGTCAGTAAAGGCTATGACGGTACTTATTGTTCACTATAAACAGATGTATTAAGACCCTTAACCGCCAGTCACGGCTTATATTATATATATATCTATCTCAAAATTTATTCATATCTTTTTCATCAAGGGGGATTAATAGGTCTGCATAAATTCACAAAAGCAACACTTTATTATCTCCCTTATTTATGCCTCTTAAAGAGGCACTGCAGCCGTTTTAGCATGTCGTAAAATAGTGCACGAACTAGAAATGAAGCATGAAAGAATATATAGGCTTTGTTTTAATGCTTTTATAAGGGTGTAAACTTACCGCAGCCGCGAGACGAAATCGATTTATTGTTATCACGTGACATATTTGGGGTGTGACGTCATCTCAGACTTACATTCTCGAAGTTGCATATGGTTTTACGTTGGCGACAGAGCATAGGAAGCGTGAATTGTTTAATTATAGTGTTAATTAATGCAAAATGGGTAGATGCGTCTCGGGAATCGGAATGTTCTTGTTCACGACAGAACCCGGTTTAAGTAAGAAAAGGTGCGAGAATATCAACAGAAAGAAATCGGCCAGAGAACCTTTTAAAATGTGGACCAACACTAAATATAGTACACTTTGTGAAATTCATTTTGAATATAATTGTTTCAAAATCAGTCGAACACTTGCTGAAAAGATTGGGTACAAACCCGAAAAGCTCCAACTGCAACCTTATGCAATATCAACCATTTTTCAAAGACCTAAAGATTCTCGCAAAAAGATACCTCAACTGGCTTTTCAACAACGTAGGAGAATTTTGTTTTCGTTAATTAAAATATCATCGTAACATCTTACGAGACTGACCTATGGTTTGATCTGATACTAGTAATTTATTATCTCGTGACGTGAGTATACAGACAAAATCAAGAAATTAACATTAGAGTTTAGAAGAGTAAGAAAGTCGGAACAGACAACTTGTGAATATGTTGGTAAAATGGTCATGTTTTCTTCTTCCATTATGTTTTCAAACCTGTTTGAAATTGCTTATAATAACTATGTTTTTCGTAATGTAACATTGTTATGTCAGATCTGACAACTTCGGAAAACCGTCAGCGTAAATGAGGAAATCCTTACATGTCTCTGTTACATTGTCCAAACTCTTCAGTTCATTTTTAGCTCGACTTTTCGAAGAAAAGGCTAGCTATACTACTCGCCCCGGCGTCGGCGTCGGCGTTGGCGTCGGCGTTGGTGTCACACATTGGTTAAGGTTTTTGTACCAATTCCCTTTTTTGTCAAAACCATTACAGATATTGCTTTGAAACTTACAACACTTATCATTACCTCCATCAACAGACAAGAGTACATAACTCTGTCAAGGTTTTTGCAAGAATTATGGCCCTTTTTTTACTTAGAATTTTGGTTAAGTTTTTTGTACCAATTTACTTTTTTTTCAAAACCATTACAGATATGGATTCGAAACTTACAAAACTTATTCAGCATCATTACATCCATCAACAGACGAGAGTACATAACTCTGTCAAGAATTTTGTAAGAATTATGGCCCTTTTTTCGACTTAGAATTTTGGTTAAGTTTTTTGTACCAATATACTTATTTTCAAAACCATTACAGATATGGCTTCGAAAACTTACAACACTTGTTCACAATCATTAATTCCATCAACAGACAAGAGTACATAACTCTGTTATGGTTTTTGTAAGAATTATGTCCCTTTTTTTATTTAGAACTTTGGTTAAGTTTTGTTGTACCAATTCACTTTTTTTCAAAACCGTTACAAATACTAATTCGAAACTTACAAAACTTATTCAGCATCATTACACCCATCAACAGACGAGAGTACATAACTCTGTCAAGAATTTTGTAAGAATTATGGCCCTTTTTTCGACTTAGAATTTTGGTTAAGTTTTTTGTACCAATATACTTATTTTCAAAATCATTACAGATATTGCTTTGGAACTTACAACACTTATTCATCATCATTAATACTGCCATCAACAGACAAGAGTACATAACTCTGTTGAGGTTTTTGTAAGAATTACGGCCCATTCTTTACTTAGAAGTTTGGTTAAGTTTTTTTGTACCAAATCACTTTTTTTCAAAACCAATTAACAGATATGGATTCGAAACTTACAACACTTATTCAGCATCATTACTTCCATCAACAGACGAGAGTACATAACTCTTTCAAGATTTTTGTAAGAATTATGGCCCTTTTTCGACATAAAGTTTTTTGTACCAATATACTTACTTTCAAAACCACTACAGATATTGCTTTGAAACTTACAACACATTTTCACTACCATGACCTCCATCAACAGACAACAGTACATAACTCTGTCAAGGTTTTTGTATGAATTATTGCCCTTTTTCGACTTATAATATTGGTTAAGTTATTCATACCAAATCAACCTTTTTCAAAACAATTAGAGATATAGCTTAAACACTTACAAAAATCCTTTTACCATCATTAACTCTACCAACAGCCAAAAGTGCATAATTCAGTAAAGGTTTTTTTAAGAATTATGACTCTTTTTCGACTATCACCCCAAAAGTTTTGTTTTATTGGCAAGCACAAACAAGTCGAGCATGCTGTCCTCCGACAGCTCTTGTTTATATATGGGCCGCTCCATAAGAAAACCGGTGATAGTGACAAAGCATAAGAATGACGTATTCATCACTCACTGTTTAACGTCATTTGTGTGTCTGTACGCTTAAGTTTACTAGCAAGTTTTCACAAAGTTTGATTTGGTTAATAAAAAACATGTTTATTTTGAAATGAAGATCGACATACTGTTACAAGCCGGTTAATCTATCCCATGTATTGGAATAATTTATTAATAATTCAAAACATTCAACAAACACGAGCGTGTAAGATTAGTAAACAAATATATATGTAGATCTATATCAATATTCATTGTAACTATTTTGTTTTTCATAATTTGTGAATGTACCCTTTCAATGATCCATTTATGCTTTAGAGTAAAAAAAAAAAAAAGAGAGTTTCTGAGGTTGATTTGAAATGGTTTTTACCATTGACACATACGCATTTTCGTTTATTCGTTCTTGGCTCTGAATATGT